>CM022303.1:427971107-428465413 GCA_011799875.1 Thinopyrum elongatum | reverse complement strand
GCATAGATTACTCTGAGTTATAGATATAAAGGAAAACACAGATAGGCCTATAAAGGGGGACAAAGGAAACACTACGATCAAAAGGCGCAAGCCCCCTGCCTGGGACCCTCCGATCCTACTCCTGGTCGTCAGTCAACTCATAGTAGAAACCACTCGAGGTGGTAGAAGTAGACGTCTACGGGGCATCTGTCTCAGGGGCTCTGTCCTCGGTCACGGCAAACTGATATGGGGAGAAAAAAAGGAAAGCAAGCAACCGTGAGTACTCGAAGTACTCAGCAAGCAAGGATCTACACTACATATGCAACATTATCAAGGGGAGGCTGTATATGTTGGACTGGGCTGCAGAAATGCCAGAATAGAGAGAAGGCCAGTCTCTATCGAAGACTAGCATCTTCAGCGGTCTTGCAGCAATAGAAGAGAGTTGATCAACACAGTATAAAGTAGTAGTATCGATAAGTCTCAACCTCACCCAGAGATCCTTTCTTGACTCCCTGCGAGAAAGCAATCCCAGAGCCATACAGTCATCAACCCGTCCTGAGAACCCTGGATGAACAGGCTATGCATCAAAATAGGTAAAGCAGCAGCAGCAATTCTAGCAAGCATGAGAAATAGAATGGGCGATATCGGGATGATCAAAGGGGGGCTTGCTGGTTGCTCGGCGGCAAAGGCAGGTCGTCAACGGTGGCGTCGGGCTCCGGAGCTGCGTCGGTACCGGGCTATATCGAGAGAGAAGAGGGGGGAGGGAAACATATAAATACACAGCAACATATGCCAAACAGAGCAGGCTAAGCTAACGTGCAGTGCAGGGTTGCCTAAAGACATGTCTAAGTCAATTAGTTATTTTAGAAATTTGTTTGGATTTTATTTATTAGAGTCATGCACTATCATTTATCTGAAACAGGCAAAAGTTGCATGTTCAGATAGTTGGGACATTTGGGACGAACGGACGGCGTATTCGGATTCGTCTCGTCGTTCTGAGCAACTTTCATGTACAAAGTTTTTCGATCCGAGCTACGTTTATTTTATATGAATTTCTAAAGATTTATTAATTTTCTGGAACTTATTTAATTATTTAAATTCTAATTATCTGAAATAGTAATTGATGACGTCAGCACGACATCAGGCTGACGTCAGCAATCACAGTGCAGTTGACGTAGTCAAACTGACGTGTGGGTCCACTGTCATTGACTGTTTAGGTTAATTAACAGATTAGTTTAATTAGCAGGTTAATTAAGTTTAATTAAACCAGATTAATTAAGTTAATTAATGATTTAGTAATAATTAGTTAATTAACATTTAATTTTTTTTTAACTCAGGGCCGGACCCATGGGCAGGTGGCCCAGCCGGGTCAATGCAGGGGGGGTGGCGCACGCGCGCGCGGGCACAGCAGAGGACGGCCGGGCGGCGCAGGGGACGGCTGGCGGCGAGGGGTCACGGAGGGGAGCGAAGCAGGAGGGAGGAAGGCCGGAGGAGCAGCGGGCGGAGGGGACGGGAGGCGGCACAGTAGGTGGGAGGCGGCTGAAGCAGCAGGGGGCGGCAGCAGAAGCAGCTGCGGCGTAGCACCGGCGAACGCAGGCAGGACAGTGGGCGTGCGGGCGCAGGCGGCGGCCGACGAAAAAGCATGGGCGCGAGGCAGGGGCGGGCAGAATAGGCAGGGGGGGGCAGCGGCAGCAAGTGCAGCGAGAGCAAGCGGCCGTGGGGGGTGAGCGGGGTCGAGCGTGGAGTGGCGTGGCTGGTCGGCCAGTTCACGGATGGGCGCGGGGCCAGGGCTGCAGCGACGAGTGCGGACGCGGCCAGGGACAAGAGGAGCACGGCCAAGACACGACGACCGCGCGCTCGCAGGAGCTCGGGCGCGGGGCGGTTCGGCGGCCTACGGTAGGAGGAAGAAGAAGGGGGATGAGGAGGGCTCACGACGCGGCGGTAGGGATAGGCAGCATGCTCGGGGAGGCCGGTGGCGCCATGGCGACGAGCAGCAGAGACGAGGCGAGGACGAGTGGCTCGGGCGCCGTGGCGGTGCCAAGGGCGTTGGTGTGCGCCTGCGTCGTGGAGGGCCGAGGTGTTGAAGGAGCGTGAGGGGAAGGAAGGTTGCGCGTCGAGGAAGGGCGCTCGCGGCGGGGAGCCCGCCATCCAGAGCAGCGGCGTGGCGCGGTCGGGGGAGGGATCGCCCCTCGATCCAGAAACGGGGCGGGGAGAGGAAGGAGGAGTGGGGAGTGGGGATCGTGAGGGAGGTGGCTGCGGGCTAGGTCACCGGGGGAGGTTAGTAGAGGGGGGGTTGGGCCGGCCTGGATCAGGAGGCCAGCTAGGCCGATTGGCCCAGTCGGGGGGGGGGTCTGTTTTTCTTTTCATTTTGTTTTAGCTTTTCTGTTTTCTCTTTTTCTTTTTATTTATTCTTACTTTCAGTTTTGTAAATAGTTAGGCCTCAAAATGACTTTTGTAAAATATGGCACTTGTTCCATTAAATGCTAGGCATTATCTACTACTATCAAAAATTGGTTTGGAGACAATTGGAGTTAACACAAGTTTTATGATAAATAAAATGTATTAAACCTTGCTGTTTTGGTAATGCTAGAGCCACCTGATTAATTTATTAATTGTTGGTTACAATTTTAGAATAGTCTCTGGAATATTTGCTATTTATTGAACATTTTGGTTTCTGAGTTTGGACAACTTTTATTTTCACTTTTAGTATGAATTTCCAATTGGATTTGCATTTGAAAAGGGATATGATCCAAATGATGTTTAAGCACTGTTAATCATGATGACATGGCATTATCTAAAGGGGATTACTGTAGCCAACCACTGGGGGTGTTACAGCAATTTACATTATTTGCCATTTGCCTCTCGTTTTCATCTCCCCCACTTCACAAAAATTTGCCGTTTTATTCGCCCTCTTTTTCGTTCGTCGTTTTCTCGTCAGATTTGTTGTTGTGTGCAATTTTGTTTATCACTTTTTTGCCGTTATGGATAGTTCTTCTTCTATTGCGTGCACCCCCGAGAACGAGGTTCTTACTTTAAGCAAAGGGGAGGGGAGAATTTAAAGGATGCTTGGTATATGATTTGCAATGCTCATAATAGATCTATCCGTAAGCAATCCACCGTTGTTCTTCTTCATTATTTTTATGTGGGCATCACCACTTGGTATAGATTCTTCCTTGATACGATTACCGGTGGAAATTTCTTTATGTGTCCCTCTCTTGATGCTTTTAATGCTATGGGAAATTTAGTGGGATCACCACCTCTTATGGTTAATGAAACAACTTTAACTCTTGAGCATGTTATGGAAAGGCTAGATGCTATTGAAAATAAAATGCTCACTGAAGAAAATATTGAAAAATTAGATAAAAGGATGCACAATCTTGCTGATAGAATCGGGACAAAAGCGGGAGACGCTCTTAAAGTACTAAAAGAAAAAGAACCCGTTTTCAATGAAAGAATAGAGGAGAGCCCCACTAGAATTGATAAGTTAGAAGAAATTTTTAGTAATCTAAGCACGGCTTTTTCATCCGCTAAAACTATTGAAAAAACTCCGGTAAAAATTAGCAAGATTACTCAAGCCACTAAAAACAAGGGTGCAACCTCTAATAGTAACAAAGAAGATCTTAAAATGATTAGTATTCACTTGGATTTTATTGAAGTTGTAAGAGATCCCATTAATAAGAATGAATTCCTCAATTTTATGCCTAGAAGTTTTGCTATTTTACTTGCTAAATCTTCAAAGAAATCTGATTGTGTGATTGAAGAGTTGGAAAACAAAGATGACAATACTTGAGTCTTTTCATTCTGCCTAGCTAGGGGCATAAAACGATAGCGCTTGTTCGGAGGCAACCCAATGAATAAAATTTATTTTAATCTTTTTATTTATGTTCTTGAGTGTTTGAAAAATTATGCTACTGTTATGATTGTGTTTTTTTATGTTTTAATTAGTTTTTGTGCCAAGCAAAGCCTTTGGGATCATGTTGGGTGATAGTTGATTTGATCTTGTTGAAAAACAGAAACTTTGTGCGCAAGTCGCAGAATTTTTCAAAATCATAGAAGCGCGATAAAATTCTGAATTTTTTACACAAGATTGATATACAAATTTCCCACGTTTTCCTAATTTTTCAGAATTTTTGGAGTTACAGAAATATTCGAAGTTTTCAGATTACTACAGACTGTTCCTATTTTGACAGATTCTGTTTTCTTTGCGTTGTGTGCTTATTTCGACGATTCTATGGTTTGTATTGGAGGGTATAAGCTATATTAAAGTTGGAATACAGTATATATAATGAAAAAATAAAATATTAATGGGTTTGCAAAAGTACTTAGAGTAGTGATTTGCTTTGTTATACTAACGGATCTCACGAAGGTTTTGTTGAGTTTTGTGTGATTGAAGTTTTCAAGTTTTGGGTGAGATCACGACGGATGAAGGAATAAGGAGTAAGAAGAGCCTAAGATTGGGGATGCCCATGGAATCCCAAGACATTATCTAAAAGATAAGCAAGCAACTAAGCTTGGGGGTGCCCGAGTGCCATCCCCTCTTTCTTCTAACGACCATCGATATTTTACTTGGAACTATATTTTTATTCGTAACATATCATTAGTTTTGCTCGGAGCGTCTTGTATGATATGAGCCTTTGCTTGTTTTGCTTTTTATTTTAAAGTCATCTATCCTTGCTGGACACACCTATTTGAGAGAGCAAAAATTATGCTATGATTTGTTAGAATTGCTCTCTATGCTTCACTTAAATCTTTTCGAGCTATGGAATTGCTCTAGTGCTTCACTTATATCTTTTTGAGCATGGTGTGCTTTAGTATTTTTGAAGAAATGCTCTAATGCTTCACTTAGATTTATTTGGGAGTTAGTAATTTTTTAAGAAATTCTCTCATGCTTCGCATAAATTATTTTGAGAGAAGAAAACTTTTATGCTCATGTTCTTCACTTAGATTTATTTGAGCTATCAAAAGCAACATATGAAACTAGTCCCAAAGTGATAGATATTCAAAAGGGATATAATAAAAACTTTCATGAAGATCATTGGACAAAATAAACTTGATTCCTTGTAATAGTTTTGCGATATGATGATATAATATGTGAGTCATGTTGATGAGTAATTATGCTTTAGTAAGAACATTGGTGTTAAGGTTTTTGATTCCCTATGCAAGCACGAAAGTTAATAGTTATGCAATGAAGTTACATCCACTAGTAGAAAACGGGCCTTTTGTCCCGGTTCCAGAGGGCCTTTAGTCCCGGTTCTAGAACCGGGACTAAAGCCCAAAACCTTTAGTCCCGGTTTGCTTACGAACCGGGACTAAAGGAGCTCCACGTGGCCGCTGTCTGGAGCTCCACCTTTAGTCTCGGCACCAACCGAGACTAAAGGAATTTTTTTGAAATTTTGTTTTTCTGAATTTTTTTAAAAAAACTAAAAAATATTCAATTTTTTTTTCTAATTTTCAAATTTCTGAATTATTTGACAATTTAATCTCTAATCACCCCTCATCACTGCTCAATTATGAACCACTCATTCCAAATCGTCTCACTACTCCAGCCTGAGCACGCTTAACTTTCGAGTTCTATTCCCCCTAGTTTCCAAGTCTGCACTTGTTGTTATCCTGACAATACTAAGCAGTCAATCCTATTAACCCTTAGGAGTTGAACTTCAGCGTGAAGCACCGTTTGAGTTTGAAACTATTATTCTAAAAAATAATTATTATTTAGTAACACTAATATTCTTGAATAAGTACTTTGACCATAGTTTGACCATAGTTTGACCAGATTTGAGCATAGTTTGACCCCAGTTTGACCAAAATTCAAAAAAACTAAAATAATTATTTAGTAACACTAATATTTCTTGAATAAGTAGTTTGACCACAGTTTGACCAGATTGAACGGAAATTCAAAAAAACTAAAATTTGAGCATAACTTTTTTTCTTTAAGAATTTGAGGATTCTAAAATTTGCAAAATGGCCTATGGCCGTCGAAATCGGATACGGATTTTTGTGCTAATTTTTTGATATAATATGCGGTTTTTTTCCGACATCGTATGCAAAAGATATGGCCGTTTTACTTTTTCATAACACTTTTTTGCAAAACATGTCCAAATTTAATTTTTTTAATTTTCCTAACTAGTAGACGTAGTAACATAACTACGTCTCGAAGGATTTTAATTTTTGAAGTTTTTATCATTTTCTTTTGTTTTTTACAAAACTGAAATGGCGATACACAGGGGGGGGGGGGGTAGAGTTTGAACCCCTTTAGTACCGGTTTGAGACACAAACCGGGAGTAAAGGGCATCGCACCCTTTAGTCCCAGTTCGTGTCTCAAACCGGGACTAAAGGTCTCATTTGAACCGGGACTAATGCCTTCCCGACGCCCTAGCCGCTCGAACCGGGACTAATGCTCACATCCCGGTTCGTAATGCAACCAGGACTAATGTGTACATTGAGTTTGGACCAAAGCCCTGTTTTCTACTAGTGATCCTACTTGTGGTGCATTATTCGGTGTTAGTTATGCTTAATGCTTACTTATGAGATTTTTTGTTTCTTGGTTGGATGCTTCTCAATCTTTTGCTAGCCTTCATTTGCACTAAGTATGATCACTACTTGTGCATCCAAAATCCTTAAACCAGTTTTGCCATATGAGTCCACTATACCTACCTATATGCGGTATTCTTTTGCCGTTCTAAGCAAATTTGTATGTGCCATCTCTAATTTTGAAAATAAATTTCTCTTTTGTGTGCTCGTACCGCTCATGAAACGGTAGGGGGTGACTGATATTTTTCCATCCTAGATGTGTTATTCTCAAGATGAGTGTTTATTCACTTGTCATTACACGAGAGTACGGCAAAGGTATTAGGGATGCCCAGTCCCGAAATGAAAAATGAATTTACTTTATGTTGTCAAATAATAAATTCCTTGGAAAGTGTTGGTACGGACGGCACCCGTGGATTCGGTTAGCCGTGGAATGTGAAAGTATGGTGGAAAAAGGAATAAACTTTATTTTCTGTTTGGGAACCGCCTATGATATATCTAGCTTGGAAAGTATTGGGAACTACTCGATCGTTTTCGTTGACAGGAAGAGCATGACACCCAAAATGTATTTATCACTATCTTTTTCGCTTTGAGCTCTGGCACCTCTACAAATCCCTACTTACCTCTGCGAAGGGCCCTTCTATTTACTTTATGCAATTTTTATTTTGAGTCTCCATCTTCTCTTATAAAGCACCAACTAAGGGGCACTATGATCGTACTTGAGCATTGGGTGTAGCTAATATGCAAGTGTGTTTCATGAATGGATCAATGATTGAGCATAATGGGCTAGGGATAACTTGCTTTATTGTTGATATTTGGAAAGACATGGTTGCTTGTTGATATGCTTGAGTATTGAAATCTTCATGTCAAAACTAGACTATTGCTTTTGTTAATAAGACTTGATCAACCTTATTAATGGATCATTTTTGAGATGTATGAAGTTGATGAATTTAGTGAGCACTACCTTCTGTCCCTACCTTTTGTTTTCTGTTTTTATTAGTTAAATAAAATAAAATGCCATGCCTTGTCTGTTTTTTGAGTTTTCCGTGCAATAAAAAAAGACCCAAAAATAAAAGTTCTCAGAATGCTCTGAAAATTTAATATGATTTTTTCTAATAATTTATGAATTTCTGGTGCCAATAATATCAGAGGGAGGTGCACCAGGTGGGCACAACCCACCTGGGCGCGCCAGGACCCCCAGGCGCGCCCTGGTGGGTTGTGGTCCCCATGTGGGCCCCCTCACTTACTTCTTCTTCCCACATCACCACATTCCTTCAGAAAAAAATCACCATTGCTCGCTCTCTCGTGTTCTTTCTCCCGAAACCACGGATTTCGATCTCTTTGCTCGAAGCTCCGTTTCCGAAACTGTTTCGGGGAATTGTTGCTTGGTATGTGACTCCTCCATGTGTCCAAATAGTTTTTGTTTTAGTGGTTTATATTTTGAATAATTAGCTACTCTTGGTGCTACTGTAGATGAACTTGCATGTTAAATTCTTAGAGTTCTAAGTAGTTTGAATGCTTGTTATGGCCTCTGTACATCCTTATGAGTAGTTGCTGTCATTTTTGTGAAGTTTTGTTAACAAATTTTTGTGTCCCAATTTTTTTTTAGAAAATTGCACGCGAACATTAAGAACTTCTTTGGAAGGAGCTCTTCGAGGAGGAGATCCTGGGAGACATCTTCTAGTAGCAGCTCCGTGCGTCAGTCTTATGTTGAACCAAGTGAAAGTTCCATTCGAAATGCCGCCACCAAAACATGCTTATGGCCATGCAACGATTATATGGTGAGCGTGGGCATTAAGGAGGAATTTGAGCAATATGATCACAATGCCGATCTCGGTCCCTACATTTCAGATAAGTGCGACCAACACCTCATTCTCACTGAATCATTTGTCAAAGGATTTAAATTCCATCCTCGTGATTCTAGGGTACTAAGCATATTAGAGCTAACTTAGGTAAAATGGATCATTTTGGAGCTAACTTACGTAAAATGGTTCATTTTGGAGCTAACCTAGGTAATTATGCCATTTTTGAGTTAACTAAGCATATTATGCCATTTTTGACATAAGTAAGCTAAGTATAGGTCATTATTGAGCTAACCAAGGTAACTAAGCATTTTAGAGCTAACTTAGCATATTAGAGCCAACTTAGGTCATTTTGGAGCTAACTTAGGTTAAATGGATCATTTTGGAGCTAACTTATGTAAAATGGTTCATTTGGAGCTAACCTAGGTAATTATGCCATTTTTCAGTTAACTAAGCATATTATGTGATTTTTGACATAAGTAAGCTAAGTATAGGTCATTATTGAGCTAACCTAGGTAACTAAGCATATTAGAGCTAACTTAGGTCATTTTGGAGCTAACTTCGGTAAAATGGATCATTTTGGAGCTAACCTAGGTAATTATGCCATTTTTGAGTTAACTAAGCATATTATGCCATTTTTTACATAAGTAACCTAAGTATAGGTCATTATTGAGCTAACCTAGGTAACTAAGCGTATTAGAGCTAACTTAGGTCATTATGGTAAGCATATTGGAAGAAATAAAGCTAAGTCTAGGTCATTATGCATTTGTTAAGCAAAACACTAGAGAAAACTTACTGTCATCACGGAGGTGAAGCACCGGGGTGGCTCGTGCCGGTACCACCCGGAGAAGGATCGTGCGATGCTTGTCTGGAGTTATGCTGCACCAAAGGTCATTTGCAATGTCTCGTTAGCATGATGACACTCAAATGTTAAGACTAGTAACTAATGACCATTCAAATGAAACTCACCGTGGTCCCCGGAGCAATGACTGGCATCGGCGGAGGGGTCTGACCAGTCTTCTCGCACACAGACTGCACATTTGGTTTTGACGAGTTAGTCATACTAGTTAGTAATGAAACGAACATTACGTGAATGATTTGGCTAATATGCAGAAGAAACTTACCACGAGGAGCTCGTACATGGCCCGGTTCTGCATGTCATTCCGTGCCCTCTCCTCCTCCAACATCCTTGACGTCCTCTCCTCCAACTCCCGCTCCTTCTCCGCCGCCTGTTGATCCCTCTCCGCCAGAAGCGCCTGGGTTCTATCTCTCTCTCTCTCTGAAGAGCAGCCTGCAACACCACTCCTCGTTAGCATTGTAATCATCAATGGCCGCACACACAATGTAATGGTGGAAAGATAGCTGAGTCCGTATTACTAACCTCGAAGGCGAGCTCGACTGGCCATTGACGAGGACATATCTCAGGAGCGGAGCTCGACTGGCACGCCTTGATCTCCGGGAGAGTGCTAGGATAACGTATAAGTCCATCTCCAATGGCTATCGAGCCATGGGACCTCCCGAACCAGATATCATCACCAGCTCTGGATCAATGGGACCTTGGCTTTCCCCTTTCCTCGCCTTCCCCTCATCTCTGTACCTCACGAGCTTGTTATGGGACGAGATGTTGGTGAAGTTCTCTGGATGATCGAGGTCAGACGCAGAGAATGCCTTGACCTTCTTGTACTAGGCTGTATGGGCCATGGCGTAGAGGTCGTACACCTCTGGCACCTCCGCCTTATTGTGTCGCCCCTAAAAGAGAGGAACAGAGTAAATTAGGAATTAAAGGGCTCATGCTAGCATGAAGAATGAATTGCATGAATCATGAAGTAAACCACATACCCAGTTCCGCCCGAACTGATATAAGTTGGCGCTGCCTTGATGGTGTGGCACACCTTCCATCTGGGCACACCGGTCCTTGGCATTGTTGTGGAGGGCTAGCCATTGGTCTAAGCACCACTCATCCACCAACACCTCCCAACAATCCATCTGATCCGCACACCATCTCGGGGGCACCTAAGTTAGTAAAGAGAAACTTGAGCGCTACGCCTACGAATCAAATCAAGGAAACTAAGTACAAGGCCTTAAGAATAGGTAATTACCGTCATGTACTACTCCTTCTTCAGAAACTTTTCGCGGCACGCTGGCTTGGTCTTCTTAATACCACGCGAGGCGTAGTAGTCTCGAACAGCCTGCACCCGAGCCTCGTGCCGTAAGTTTTGTAGTAGGCGCTTGCACTCGGCATCGGTAACCTGTTCCGCGGCCTCCTCATATCCCTCCTCACACCTGTAGAAGGTCTACAATCAAACGAGACAACATTGATTATTACAATAACTAGCTATTTGAAGATTTTTATTTGTGTAAAAGAGAAACTACCCAAAACTTTCTGAGCACCATGTCTGCCCTCGTGTGGCACAAGACACCGTCGATCATCTCCTCCGACGGGGCTGGGGCAGCCAAGTAGTGCTCCTAGCTCAATCTTAGCTGCGGAAGCTGACCCTCACCGGGCAACGTTACAAACCCCGGGAAGTTTTGCCGGCAAATCACACCAAGGACGGTGTTGGGCCTGCGGACATCCGGAGCATGGTCCCAACCCCTGCAGTATGACAAGGCCAACACATTAGATATTTGAAGAAACGTACGTGAAGGCAAAAGGTACAAAAAGATTAAATGCACTTACCTCTCCCCATCAGGGAAAATCAACCACCTCTGCTCGTGGGTCGCCGGCATGGGTAGGAGCCATGTACAACCACGCAGGTAGACGGTGGCCCCCTCAACCACCTCGCCCTCGCTATAAGCCGGATCCCCGCCACCATCAGCATGGCCACTCGGCCCCTCAGGCGGATCCGGCCAGGTACCCCATCCGGACGTCTCCTAGGATGTACCCTGGTCTAGAATCTCGTGGGCCGAAGGCCCATCGACCCGAGGCTTGTGGACCGGAGTCCGTGTAGCCTCCTCCTCAGACATGTCCACCCTAGCAGTCCTGTGCTCGGGTGAATCAGCTGGGGGTGGCGGCGAGGAAGGCGTAGGAGCCTGCCTACCTCCCCCACGGCCAGGTCCTCCCCAACCACCTCTCTTCTTCCCTCCCCGACCACCTCTCCCGGTGGGCAACGACGCCGACGAAGAAGCGCCCACCGGTGTCTTCATACTGTCGACCAACGCTCTCCGGAGAGTCTGGAGTGGAATGGAAGTACCCCTCCCATCACGCGCCTCGGAGCGGTCCGGACCCATGCCCACCATCTTTCAACACCTTCCATGACAAAGAGTAAACGAAATTAGTACAACATAAAAAAAATTAATACCGACATGAATAATAATATGTATATAACTTAAGTGTATCATCATCAAGTACAACCTAAAAAAATGGAATACCTAACATGAACTAACATCATATATATGTATATAATAAAAATTGAATACCCAACATGAACTGATAATAATATTGATCGTCTATATATGCTTCAGGATCAATAAATGCATCATCACCATCACTGTCATGAATGACGTGCTCATCGGGTTCAGCGGCATCAACATGTGGAAGGCCACCTTTATGTAATCGGTCAAGCATTGATAGGTCATCCGCAGAAGTAACCTCTTCTTGTTCCGGCTCTTCTTGTTCTGGCTCAGGGGTGAAGTCGGATTCACTGTGGTTGTCTACTTCAATGTTCTGGGGTGAACTAGAGCGTTTCTTGAAGCGTTTTTTGGAAAGATGTGTTTCTTGGAAGAATTCACCTCCATATGTGTCTAGGTTAATGTGAGGTTCATAATCCTCTTCATTGGGGGGAGGTGGTCTAACACGTGGTGGCACTTCATAAACGACATCCCAACCATTCAGATTTGGATCAGTTTGGCAGGCCCACGGTAGATAGAAAACTTGGGTCGCCAGTTGAGCCATAATATAGACATCGGGAACATCTATATGGGTGCTTTGTTTGATTTCGACTAGACCTATATGTTCATGAGTCCTTCTGGTCTCCTTCGGCTGGAACCAATAACATTTGAAGACTATGACATTCGGTGGGTTTTCACCATAAAATAGAAGTTCATAAATTGCTTCAACTCTCCCATAATACTCGGTACCTCCTTCACCGATAGCAGAGACACAACAATTTGTAGACTTTCGAATGGCCATAGATAGCTCTTTGCCGAAGGTATGAAAGCGATACCCGCTGATGTCGTATTTGTCAAATGAACGGACCTTATAGTCAAAACCATTAGCGACTTGTATCAATTCGGCGTCCATAGACTCTGAATTAGCCTAAAACTTTAATAAGAAAGGATTATTGCATTAGCCGCAAATTAGACGAAGAAATGAGAATGGTCTAATGGAAATTACCGTTTGTTTGAACCAAGAGATGAAACCGGGAAAGCCGCCTCCATGCTTTGCCAAAAGCTCATACTCTTCAATGGACTCCTTTTCGATCACCGCTCTATCCGAGAATTTGGCGACGTATTGACTGTATCAAATATCCGGGAATAAGAGCAGTTCAAAGGAATTAGAAGTTGCAAAACAATGTACCGAGAACTTACTCGATGTACGGCCGCACTTCTGTTAGGTTGTTGAAGATATACAACAAAATGGTCCGCCATTCTTCGACATCCAACGATATTGGTTTCGAAGCACCGGCTCGTGCGAGCTTCCCTTTGAATAGGATGAGGTTGGATCCACCTTTTTTAGGGTCGCCAGCATTGTCTCGAGGCTTTGGATTATGAAAATGACAATTTTTGGCTTCGTAGTGTGTTGTCATGAAGTTTGCCGCCTCCTTAGTAATGAATGCCTCGGCCATTGATCCTTCAATTCTACGTTTATTTTTACAGTTTGCTCAAAGCGTCTTCTGCATCCTCTCAGTTGCGTTGCACCAACGATTTTGCACGGGCCCCCCAATCTTGCCTCGGTCAGGAGATGCAAAATCAAATGCTGCATTTGATTAAAGAAGCCCGGTGGAAAGATCTTCTCTAACTTGCAGATCAACTCTGGTGCCAACTCTTCCATATCTTCTAGCACGCCAGGTGATAGTTCTTTCACACAAAGAACACGGAATAAATAGCTCAGCACTACCAGTACTAGCCATTCATCCTCAGGGATAAAGCCACGCAACATCACTGGCATTACCCGCTAAAGCCATATGTGCCAATCATGACTCTTGAGACCAAATATTTTCAATTTTTCAAGACTCGCTCCCCTCTTTAGATTCGCTGCATACCCATCGGGGAACATCAACTACATTTTCACCCACAAGATAATTTCCCTCATAGTTGGCCTTCTAAGATTGAACCATGCCTTTGGCTTCGTCAATTTCTTCTTTCCTTTCGGTTCTTGGATGTTTGTAACGGTCTATCACATAGCGCCTCCTGATCAACTCTAGCCTTAGTATTATCCTTTGAGTTCCCCTCTATGCCGAACAATGTACCAAAAAGGGCCTCGGCGATATTCTTTTCAGTGTGCATCACGTCGATGTTGTGTGGGCAAAGGAGGTCTTTGAAGTAAGGCAGATCCCACAAGCATGTCTTGTGAGTCCAAGCGTGTTCCGAATTATACCCCTTGAAATACCCTGGATGCTCTGGATCTGGCTCGAGAGCGTTTAACTGATCGAGGGTCTCTTGGTCTGTCCACGCAGGTGGTGCAGAGTTTTTGACAACACTACCTTTGATGAAGTTCTTCTTGTCTTTCCTGAACTTATGGCGAGGATCTAGGAACTGTCCATGCAAGTCGAAGCAAGAAAACTTACGACCCGCCTGCAACCAACGAAACTGAAGAGCTGCCTTGCATGTGGGGCATGGGAACCTTCCATGCACACACCAGCCAACGAATAGCACATACGCCGGCAAGTCATGCATCGAGTACATGTAGCAGGCATGCATTATGAAGTTTTGTTTTTTAGCGGCGTCATATGTCTTGAACCCATTATCCCAAGCTTCTTGCAATTCATCCTTAAGCGGCTGCATGTACACCTTCATATTCTTCCCCGGATAGTTGGGCCTTGGAATTATCAACGTCAGGAAAATGTTCTTTCTTTGCATAATCTGTCCGGGGGGAGATTGAGTGGAATGACAAATACGGGTGAACAACTGTATTGGGTTACCGTCAGACCAAACACATTGAACCCATCTGTGCTGATGGTGACTCGAGGATGCCTTGGATCTGCCACTTTTTGCTCATGTAATGCATCGAAGCGCTTCCACGCAGAACCATCCGATGTGTGTACCATCATCAGATTCCCATCTGCATCTAGTTCAGTTCTTTTGCCCATTTTGTGCCATGTCATCTGTCTGGTCGTCTCTTCGACCATGAAAAGACGTTGAAGTCTTGGTACGATTGGCATATACCGAAGAACATTAACGGGGATTTTGGTCTGCATCTTCTCACCCATACCGTTGTCTACCACAACATACCTGGAAGACTTGCAAATGGGACAATAGTTCAAGTCCGCATACTCTAGCCTAAATAAGGCACATCCTTTCTCACAGGCATGTATCTTCTCATAGGGCATCTTAAGTGCACGAAGGATCTTGTCCGACTGGTACATGTTTGCAGACATTACATGGCTTTTGGGTAGAAAGCGTCCAAATACTGTCATCACCGCGTCGTAGCATTCTCTGCCCAAGTTGAATTGAGCCTTCAGAGCCATTACTTGTGAGATGGCATCCAGCTGACAAAGCTCAGTGTGCTCATGAAGAGGACGTTTTGAAGACTCCAACATTTCATTGAAGACCTTTGCAGATTCCTCCATCTCATCATACGAATCCCAAGCATCATCAAAGTCTTTCACCATGTCTTCTATCCCAGTACCATGCTCGTCGGTGCGACGACGAACCACCTCAGCTCTGGCACGTTGGGCAGACTCACCATGAAATGTCCACACCGTATAACCGAGCGTAAAACCACTCTTTTGCAGGTGTTTGCCCATTTCATCCTCTGTCCTCTTGTGCCAATTGTCACACCGGATTTTCGTGCTGATTTTTTTGATATATTATGCATTTTTTTCGACATCGTATGCAAAAGATATGGCCTTTTTAGTTTTTCATAACACTTTTTTGCAAAACATGTCCAAATTTAAGTTTTTTAATTTTCCTAACTAGTAGATGTAGTAACATAACTACATCTCGATGGATTTTAATTTTTAAAGTTTTTATCATTTTCTTTTGTTTTTTACAAAATTGAAATGGCGATACACGGGGGGGTAGAGTTTGAACCCCTTTAGTCCCGGTTTGAGACACGAACCGAGACTAAAGGGCATCACACCCTTTAGTCCCGGTTCGTGTCTCAAACCGAGACTAAAGGTTAGACCTTTATTCCCAGTTTGAGACACGAACCAGGACTAAAGGGCATCGCACCCTTTAGTCCCGGTTCGTGTCTCAAACCGGGACTAAAGGTCTCATTTGAACCGGGACTAATGCCTTCCCGACGCCCTAGCCGCTCGAACCGGGACTAATGCTCACATTAGTCCCGGTTCGTAATGCAACCGGGACTAATGTGTACATTGAGTTTGGACCAAAGCCCTGTTTTCTACTAGTGATCCTACTTGTGGTGCATTATTCGGTGTTAGTTATGCTTAATGCTCACTTATGAGATTTTTCGTTTCTTGGTTGGACGCTTCTCAATATTTTGCTAGCTTTCATTTGCACTAAGTATGATCACTACTTGTGCATCCAAAATCCTTAGACAAGTTTTGCCATATGAGTCCACTATACCTACCTATATGCGGTATTCTTTTGCCGTTCTAAGCAAATTTGTATGTGCCATCTCTAATTTGGAAAATAAATTTCTCTTTTGTGTGCTCGTACCGCTCATGAAACGGTAGGGAGTGGCTGATATTTTTCCATGCTAGATGTGTTATTCTCAAGATGAGTGTTTATCCACTTGTCATTACACGAGAGTACGGCAAAGGTATTGGGGATGCCCAGTCCCGAAATGAAAAATGAATTTACTTTATGTTATCAAATAATAAATTCCTTGAAAAGTGTTGGTATGGACGGCACCCGTGGATTCGGTTAGCCGTGGAATGTGAAAGTATGGTGGAAAAAGGAATAAACTTTATTTTCTGTTTGGGAACCGCCTATGATATATGTAGCATGGAAAGTATTGGGAACTACTCGATCGTTTTTGTTGACAGGAAGAGCAATCCACCCAAAATGTTTTTATCTCTATCTTTTTTGCTTTGAGCTATGGCACCTCTACAAATCCCTACTTCCCTCTGCGAAGGGCCTTTCTATTTACTTTATGCAATTTTTATTTTGAGTCTCCATCTTCTCTTATAAAGTACAAACTAAGGGGCACTATGATCGTACTTGAGCATTGGGTGTAGCTAATATGCAAGTGTGTTTCATGAATGGATCAATGATTGAGCATAATGGGCTAGGGATAACTTGCTTTATTGTTGATATTTGGAAAGATATGGTTGCTTGTTGATATGCTTGAGTATTGAAATCTTCATGTCAAAACTAGACTATTGCTTTTGTTAATAAGACTTGATCAACCTTATTAATGGATCATTTTTTAGAAGTATGAAGTTGATGAATTTAGTGAGCACTACCTTCTGTCCCTACCTTTTGTTTTCTGTTTTTATTAGTTAAATAAAATAAAATGCCATGCCTTGTCTGTTTTCTGAGTTTTTCGTGCAATAAAAAAAGACCCAAAAATAAAATTTCTCAGAATGCTCTGAAAATTTAATATGATTTTTTCTGATAATTTATGAATTTCTAGTGCAAATAATATCAGAGGGAGGTGCACCAGGTGGGCACAACCCACCTGGGAGCGCCAGGACCCCCAGGCGCACCCTGGTGGGTTGTGGTCCCCATGTGGGCCCCCTCACTTACTTCTTCTTCCCACATCACCACATTCCTTCAGAAAAAAATCACCATTGCTCGCTCTCTCGTGTTCTTGCTCCCGAAACCGCGGATTTCGATCTCTTTGCTCAAAGCTCCGTTTCCGAAACTGTTTCGGGGAATTGTTGCTTGGTATGTGACTCCTCCATGTGTCCAAATAGTTTTTGTTTTAGTGGTTTATATTTTGAATAATTAGCTACTCTTGGTGCTGCTGTAGATGAACTTGCATGTTGAATTCTTAGAGTTCTAAGTAGTTTGAATGCTTGTTATGGCCTCTGTACATCCCTATGAGTAGTTGCTGTCATTTTTGTGAAGTTTTGTTAACAAATTTTTGTGACCCAATTTTTTTTTAGAAAATTGCACGCGAACATTAAGAACTTCTTTGGAAGGAGCTCTTCGAGGAGGAGATCCTGGGAGGCATCTTCTAGTAGCAGCTCCGTGCGTCAGTCTTATGTTGAACCAAGTGAAAGTTCCATTCGAAATGCCGCCACCAAAACATGCTTATGGCCATGCAACGATTATATGGTGAGCGTGGGCATTAAGGAGGAATTTGAGCAATATGTTCACAATGCCGATCTCGGTCCCTACATTTCAGATAAGTGCGACCAACACCTCATTCTCACTGAATCATTTGTCAAAGGATTTAAATTCCATCCTCGTGATTCTAGGGTACTAAGCATATTAGAGCTAACTTAGCATATTAGAGCTAACTTAGAGCTAACTTAGGTCATTTTGGAGCTAACTTAGGTAAAATGGATCATTTTGGAGCTAACTCAGGTAAAATGGTTCATTTTGGAGCTAACCTAGGTAATTATGCCATTTTTGAGTTAACTAAGCATATTATGCCATTTTTGACATAAGTAAGCTAAGTATAGGTCATTATTGAGCTAACCTAGGTAACTAAGCATTTTAGAGCTAACTTAGCATATTAGAGCTAACTTAGGTCATTTTGGAGCTAACTTAGGTTAAATGGATCATTTTGGAGCTAACTTAGGTAAAATGGTTCATTTGTAGCTAACCTAGGTAATTATGCCATTTTTGAGTTAACTAAGCATATTATGCCATTTTTGACATAAGTAAGCTAAGTATAGGTCATTATTGAGCTAACCTAGGTAACTAAGCATATTAGAGCTAACTTAGAGCTAACTTAGGTCATTTTGGAGCTAACTTAGATAAAATGGATCATTTTGGAGCTAACCTAGGTAATTATGCCATTTTTTAGTTAACTAAGCATATTATGCCATTTTTGACATAAGTAAGCTAAGTATAGGTCATTATTGAGCTAACCTAGGTAACTAAGGATATTAGAGCTAACTTAGGTCATTATGGTAAGCATATTGGAGGAAATAAAGCTAAGTCTAGGTCATTATGCATTTGTTAAGCAAAACACTAGAGAAAACTCACCGTCATCACGGAGGTGAAGCACCGGGGTGGCTCGTGCTGGTACCACCCGGAGAAGGATCGTGCGATGCTTGTCTGGAGTTACGCTGCACCAAAGATCATTTATAATGTCTCGTTAGCATGATGACACTCAAATGTTAAGACTAGTAACTAATGACCATTCAAATGAAACTCACAGTGTTCCCCGGAGCAATGACTGGCATCAGTGGAGGGGTCTGACCAGTGTTCTTGCACACAGACTGCACATTTGGTTTTGACGAGTCAGTCATACTAGTTAGTAATGAAATGAACATTACGTGAATGATTTGGCTAATATGCAGAAGAAACTTGCCACGAGGAGCTCGTACATGGCCCAGTTCTGCATGTCATTCCATGCCCTCTCCTCTTCCAACATCCTTGCCGTCCTCTCCTCCAACTCCCGCTCCTTCTCCGCCGCCTGTCGGTCCCTCTTCGCCAGAAGCGCCTGGGTTCTATCTCTCTCTCTCTCTCTCTCTCTGAAGAGCAGCCTGCAACACCACTCCTCGTTAGCATTGTAATCATCAATGGCCGCACACACAATGTAATGGAGGAAAGATAGCTGAGTCCGTATTACTAACCTCAAAGGCGAGCTCGACTGGCCATTGACAAGGCCTTATCTCAGGAGCGGAGCTCGACTGGCGCACCTTGATCTCCGGGAGAGTGCTAGGACAATGTATAAGTCCATCTCCAATGGCTATCAAGCCATGGGACCTCCTGCCACCAGATATCATCACCAGCTCTGGATCAATGGGATCCTGGCTTGGGTTAAAGTCCTCCCCTTTCCTCGCCTTCCCCTCATCTCTGTACCTCACGAGCTTGTTGTGGGAGGAGATGTTGGTGAAGTTCTCTGGATGATCGAGGTCAGACGCAGAGAATGCCTTGACCTTCTTGTACTAGGCAGTATGGGTCATGGCATAGAGGTCGTACACCTCTGGCACCTCCGCCTTGTTGTGTCGCCCCTAAAAGAGAGGAACAGAGTAAATTAGTAATTAAAGGGCTCAAGCTACCATGAAGAATGAATTGCATGAATCATGAAGCAATCCACATACCCAGTTCCACCCGAACTGATATAAGTTGGCGCTACCTTGATGGTGTGGCACACCTTCCATCTGGGCACACCAGTCCTTGGCATTGTTGTGGACGGCTAGCCATTGGTCTAAGCACCACTCATCCACCAACACCTCCCAACAATCCATCTGATCCGCACACCATCTCGGGGGCACCTAAGTTAGTAAAGAGAAACTTGAGCGCTACGCCTATGAATCAAATCAAGGAAACTAAGTACAAGGCCTTAAGAATAGGTAATTACCGTCATGTACTGCTCCTTCTTCAGAAACTTTTCGCTGCACGCTGGCTTGGTCTTCTTAATACCACGCGAGGCGTAGTAGTCTCGAACAGCCTGCACCCGAGCCTCGTGCCGTAAGTTTTGTAGTAGGCGCTTGCACTCAGCATTGATAACCTATTCCGCGACCTCCTCATATCCCTCCTCACACCTGTAGAAGGTCTGCAATACAACATTGATTATTACAATAACTAGCTATTTGAAGATTTTTATTTGTGTAAAGGAGAAACTACCCAAAACTTTCTGAGCACCATGTCTGCCCTCGTGTAGCACAAGACATCGTCGATCATCTCCTCCGGTGGGGCTGGGGCAGCCAAGTAGTGTTCCCAGCTCAATCTTAGCTGTGGAAGCTGACCCTCACCGGGCAACGTGACAAACCCTGAGAAGTTTTGCCGGCAAATCACACCAAGGACGGTGTTGGGCCTGCGGACATCCGGAGCGTGGTCCCAACCCCTGCAGTATGACAAGGCCAACACATTATATATTTGAAGAAACGTACATGAAGGCAAAAGGTACAAAAAGATTAAATGCACTTACCTCTCCCCATCAGGGAAAATCAACCACCTCTGCTCGTGGGTCGCCGGCACAGGTGGCAGCCGTGTACAACCACGCAGGTAGATGGTGGCCCCCTCAACCACCTCGCCCTCGCTATCAGCCGGATCCCCGCCACCATCAGCATGGCCACTCGGCCCCTCAGGCGGATCCGGCTAGGTACCCCATCCGGACGTCTCCTAGGACGTACCCTGGTCGGGAGTCTCGTGGGCCGAAGGCTCGTTGACCCGAGGCTCGTAGACCGGAGTCCGCGTAGCCTCCTTCTCAGACATGTCCACCCTAGCAGTCCTGTGCTCGGGTGAATCAGCTGGTGGTGGCAGCGAGGAAGGCGTAGGAGCCTGCCTACCTCTCACACGGCCACGTCCTCCCCGACCTCCTCTCTTCTTCCCTCCCCGACCACCTCTCCCAGTGGGCAATGACGCCGACGAAGAAGCGCCCACCGGTGTCTTCATACTGTCGACCAACGCTCTCCGGAGAGTCTAGGGTGGAATGGAAGTACCCCTCCCACCACGCGTCTCGGAGTGGTCCGGACCCGTGCCCACCATCTTTCAACACCTGCCATGACAGAGAGTAAATGAAATTAGTACAACATAAAAAAATTAATACCGACATGAATAATAATATGTATATAACTTAAGTGTATCATCATCAAGTACAACCTAAAAAAATGGAATACCTAACATGAACTAACATCATATATATGTATATAATACAAATTGAATACCCGACATGAACTAATAATAATCTTGATCGTCTATATATGCTTCGGGATCAATAAATGCGTCATCACCATCACTATCATGAATGACGTGCTCATCGGGTTCAGCGGCATCAACATGTGGAAGGCCACCTTTATGTAATCGGTCAAGCATTGACAGGTCATCCGTAGAAGTAACCTCTTCTTGTTCCAGCTCTTCTTGTTCTGGCTCAGGGGTGAAGTCGGATTCACTGTGGTTGTCTACTTCAATGTTCTGGGGTGAACTAGAGCGTTTCTTGAAGCGTTTTTTGGAAAGATGTGTTTCTTGGAAGAATTCACCTCCATATGTGTCTAGGTTAATGTGAGGTTCATAATCCTCTTCATTGGGGGGAGGTGGTCTAACACGTGGCGGCACTTCATAAACGACATCCCAACCATTCAGATTTGGATCAGTTTGGCAGGCCCACGGTAGATAGAAAACTTGGGTCGCCAGTTGAGCTGTAATATAGACATCGGGAACATCTAAATGGGTGCTTTGTTTGATTTCGACTAGACCTATATGTTCATGAGTCCTTCTGGTCTCCTTCGGCTGGAACCAATAACATTTGAAGACTATGATGTTCGGTGGGTTTTCACCATAGAATAGAAGTTCATAAATTGCTTCAACTCTCCCATAATACTCGGTACCTCCTTCGCCGATAGCAGAGACACAAGAATTTGTAGACTTTCAGTCGGCCATAGATAGCTCTTTGCCGAAGGTACAAAAGCGATACCCGCTGATGTCGTATTTGTCAAAAGAACGGACCTTATAGTCAAAACCTTTAGCGACTTGTCTCAATTCGGCGTCCATAGACTCTGAATTAGCCTAAAAGTTTAATAAGAAAGGATTGTTACATTAGCCGCAAATTAGACGAAGAAATGAGAATGGTATAATGGAAATTACCGTTTGTTTGAACCAAGAGATGAAACCGGGAAAGCCGCCTCCATGCTTTGCCAGAAGCTCATACTCTTCGATGGATTCCTTTTCGATCACCGCTCTATCCAAGAATTTGGCAAAGTATTAACTGTATCAAATATCCGGGAATAAGAGCAGTTCAAAGGAATTAGAAGTTGCGAAACAATGTACCGAGAACTTACTCGATGTATGGCCGCACTTCTGTTAGGTTGTTGAAGATATACAACGAAATGGTCCGCCATTCTTCGACATCCAACGATATTGGTTTTGAAGCACCGGCTCATGCGAGCTTCCCTTTGAATAGGATGAGGTTGGATCCACCTTTTTTAGGGTTGCCAGCATTGTCTCGAGGCTTCGGATTATGAAAATGACGATTTTTGGCTTCGTAGTGTGTTGTCACGAAGTTTGCCGCCTCCTCAGTAATGAATGCATCGGCCATCGATGCTTCAATTCTATGTTTATTTTTACAGTTTGTTCAAAGCGTCTTCTGCATCCTCTCAGTTGCGTTGCACCAATGATTTTGCACGGGCCCGCCAATCTTGCCTCGGTCGGGAGATGCAAAATCAAATGCTGCATTGGATTAAAGAAGCCCGGTGGAAAGATCTTCTCTAACTTGCAGATCAACTCTGGTGCCAACTCTTCCATATCTTCTAGCATGCCAGGCGATAGTTCTTTTGCACAAAGAACACGAAATAAATAGCTCAGCTCTGCCAGTACTAGCCATTCATCCTCAGGGATAAAACCACGCAACATCACCGGCATTATCCGCTCAAGCCATATGTGCCAATCATGACTCTTGAGACCAAATATTTTCAATTTTTCAAGACTCGCTCCCCTCTTTAGATTTGCTGCATACCCATCGGGGAACATCAATTGCATTTTCACCCACAAGATAATTTCCCTCATAGCTAGCCTTCTAAGATTGAACCATGCCTTTGGCTTCGTCAATTTCTACTTTCCTTTTGGTTCTTGGATGTTTGTAACGGTCTATCACATAGCGCCTCCTGATCGACTCTAGCCTTAGTATTATCCTTTGAGTTCCCCTCTATGCGGAACAATGTACCAAAAAGGGCCTCGACGATATTCTTTTCAGTGTGCATCACGTTGATGTTGTGTGGGCAAAGGAGGTCTTTGAAGTAAGGCAGATCCCACAAGCATGTCTTGTGAGTCCAAACGTGTTCCGAATTATACCCCTTGAAATACCCTAGACACTCTGGTTCTGGCTCGAGAGCGTTTAACTGATCGAGGGTCTCTTGGTCTGTCCACGCAGGTGGTGCAGAGTTTTTGACAACTCTACCTTTGATGAAGTTCGTCTTGTCTTTCCTGAACTTATGGCGAGGATCCAGGAACTGTCTATGCAAGTCGAAGCAAGAAAACTTACGACCCGCCTGCAACCAATGAAACTGAAGAGCTGCCTTGCACGTGGGGCACGGGAACCTTCCATGCACACACCAGCCAACGAATAGCGCATATGCCGGCAAGTCATGCATCGAGTACATGTAGCAGGCACGCCTTATGAAGTTATCTTTGCTAGCGGCGTCATATGTCTTGAACCCATTATCCCAAGCTTCTTGCAATTCATCCTTAAGCAGCTGCATGTACACATTCATATTCTTCCCCGGATAGTTGGGCCTTGGAATTATCAACGTCAGGAAAATGTTCTTTCTTTGCATAATCTGTCGGGGGGGGGAGATTGAGTGGAATGACAAATATGGGCGAACAACTGTATTGGGTTACTGTCAGACCAAACACATTGAACCCATCTGTGCTGATGGTGACTCGAGGATGCCTTGGATCTACCGCTTTTTGCTCATGTAATGCATCGAAGCGCTTCCACACAGAACCATCCGATGTGTGTACCATCATCAGATTCCCATCTGCATCTAGTTTGGTTCTTTTGCCCATTTTGTGCCATGTCATCTGTCTGGTCGTCTCTTCGACCATTAAAAGACGTTGAAGTCTTGGTACGATTGGCATATACCGAAGAACATTAATGGGGATTTTGGTCTGCATCTTCTCACCCATACCGTTGTCTACCACAACATACCTGGAAGACTTGCAAATGGGACAATAGTTCAAGTCCGCATACTCTAGCCTAAATAAGGCACATCCTTTCTCACAAGCATGTATCTTCTCATAGGGCATCTTAAGTGCATGAGGATTTTGTCCGACTGGTACATGTTTGCAGGCATTACATGGCCTTTGGGTAGAAAGCGTCCAAATACTGTCATCATCGTGTCGTAGCATTCTCTGCCCAAGTTGAATTGAGACTTCAGAGCCATTACTTGTGAGATGGCATCCAGCTGACAAAGCTCAGTGTGCTCATGGAGAGGACGTTTTGAAGACTCCAATATTTCATTGAAGGCCTTTGCAGATTCCTCCATCTCATCGTCCGAATCCCAAGCATCATCAAAGCCTTGCACCATGTCTTCCATCCCAGTACCATGCTCGTCGGTCCGACAACGAACCACCTCAGCTCTGGCACATTGGGCAGACTCACCATGAAATGTCCACACCGTATAACCGGGCGTAAAACCACTCTTTTGCAGGTGTTTGCCCATTTCATCCTCTGTCCTCTTGTGCCAATTGTCACATCGGACATAGGGGCACCAGTTTTTCTTCTGGCCATTTGCAAATGCGGCTCTCACAAACCCCTTGGTTTTTGTTAACCATTCATTGGTCATGTCTTTCTGACTAGTGTGACCGGTGTACATCCACGCACGATCACTCATCTTGCCTAGCTACTGGACACACAAGAAATATATATATAATTCAGCATGTATATATTCATCAGTTAATCTAGTTTGTGAATTTTATTACGTCCATGCAACCTACACTCTAATAGGTAAAGATAGGTCCTAATCCCACCCGAGTATGTGCAGATTGGGTTCGTTTTCCCATGCTCTACTCCGGATCCGACGTAAAATTTTGGCAACACCTCCCCACTGTTCTCCTGATACTCGTCTCTGCAATAAACAGAGAGGATGTGTACCCGGAGAACAACAGGGAGGCACTGACGAAATTTATACGTCGGATCTAGAGCAGAGCATATGGGAAAATGAACCCAATCTACACATACTTGGGCTGTCCATGGATAATGTTGGACAATTCAAAGAATCACGGTTATAAATATGCAAAGGCATGCATATTTATAACTGTAACCCTTTTGAACGGGAGACGCATACTGGTCATGCATACTGATGATTGAAGACACCTATAGCTAGCAAGTTTGATCGGCACAAAGATCGGAACAGAGCAAATAATTAAGGGGGGAGGAGGAGATGTCATTTGTGCTCACCCACAAATGCAGGGGCGGAGCTCGTCGAACACCAGAACCTCGCAACGACGGAACAACTGCACATTTAAATCCAAAGATGAGTAACATAGCATTATTGTTTTTGCCATCAACCTAACTAAATATTGACAACAGTATGCCACCGAAATATATGTCATTTAGGTGCTGGGCGGCGGCGGTGCGGTCGCGGGTAAGGTGCGGGCGCTGGTGGGCGGAGAGGGAGGGGAGAGAGAGAGGGGTGGGGCCGGGGAGAGAGAGAGGGGTGGCCGTTAGTTAGGATGGGGCACGTTCTTTGCCGTCTGCTAGCAGACGGTAAAGAATTGGCTGATGGCAAAATGTATCTTTGCCATCAGCCAGTTCTTTGCCGTCCGTTTTTTGTAAGCAGACGGCAAAGACTTCTTTGCCGTCAGCTAGCAGATGGCAAAGAACTGGCTAATGGCAAATTCCCTGATTCCAGTAGTGTAAATATATACCTTCAAGAACTCACCTCCCCGGCAACGGCGCCAGAAAAGAGCTTGATATCTACTATGCAACTTTATTCTTGTAGACTCGTGCTGGGCCTCCAAGCGCAGAGTTTTGTAGGATAGTAGCAATTTTCCCTCAAGTGGATGACCTAAGGTTTATCAATCCGTGGGAGGCGTAGGTTGAAGATAGTCTCTCTCAAACAACCCTACAACCAAATAACAAAGAGTCTCTTGTTTCCCCAACACACCCAATACAATGGCAAATTATATAGGTGCACTAGTTCGGCGAAGAGATGGTGATACAAGTGTAATATGGATAGTAGATATTGATTTTTGTAATAGGAACAATAAAAAACAGCAAGGTAGCAATTGATAAAACGGAGCACAAAAGGTATTGGAATGCTTGAAAATGAGGCCTAGGGTTCGTACTTTCGCTACTGCAATCTCTCAACATTGCTAATCTAATTGGATCATATAACCATCCCTCAACGTGCGATGAAGAATCACTCCAAAGTTCTTATCTAGTGGAGAACATAAGAAGAAATTGTTTGTAGCTATTCTTTCTGATCGATCTATCCAAGAGTTCGTACTAAAATAACACCAAGTTATTCTTTCCGATCGATCTATCAAGAGTTCGTACTAAAATAACACCAAGCTATTCTTTCCGATCAATCTATCAAGAGTTAATACTAAAATAACACCAAAGCAAATTCAGATTCATAATACTCTATCCAACACAAAGAACCTCAAAGAGTGCCCCAAGATATCTACTGGAGAAACAAAAGATGAGAACGTGCATCAACCCCTATGCATAGATTACCCCAATGTCACCTCGGGAATCCGCGAGTTGAGTGCCAAAACACATATCAAGTGAATTAATATAATACCCCATTGTCGCCATGGGTATTCAAATGCAAGACATATATCAAGTGTTCTCAAATCCATAAAAGTATTCAATCCGATAAAACGAAATCTCAAAGGGAAAATTCAATTCATCACAACAAGATAGAGAGGGAGAAACACCATATGATCCAACTATATTAACAAAGCCCACGATACATCAAGATCGTGCCGTCTCAAGAACACAAGAGAGAGAGAGAGAGATTAAACACATAGCTACTGGTACAAACCCTCAGCCCCGAGGGTGTACTACTCCCTCCTCATCATGGAGACCATAGGGGTGATGAAGATGGCCTCCGGTGAAGACTTCCCCCTCCGGCAGGGTGCCGGAACGGGCTCCCGATTAGTTTTTCATGGCTACAGAGGCTTGCGGCGGCAGAACTTCTGATCTAGGGTTATTTCTGGGGTTTTTTGTATTTATAGGATATTTTGGCGTTGGTTTCACGCGAAGATGGGCCTCGATGTGAGCACAACCCACCTGGGCGTGCCTGGGCCTCCTAGTGTGCCCAGGTGTCTTGTGCCCACCTCCTTCACCTGCTGGTCCTCCTACGAAGCTTCTAGTGCCTCTTTTGTTCCAAAAAAATTCATCAAAAAGTTTTGTTGCATTTGGAGAACTTTTATTTCTGCACAAAAAACAAAACCACAGTAGTTCTGCTAAAAACAGCGTCAGTCCGGGTTAGTTCCATCCAAATTATACCAAAACCATATAAAATTGTTGTAAACATGGCATGAATACATGGCATAAATATAGATACATTGGAGACGTATCAATCATGACATGGTAACATGCTGGTGTCTAAGCTAATGCAGTTAGCTACCATATTGGTTGAGATTCATTTGAATCCAAGATTCAAATTACAAATTCAAAAGAAGCATTTTAAATGCCCTTCATTGGATTAGATCTGATCAGCATGTATAAGTTGCTCTAACATGCATGAAAATGGTACGTGTGGAAAGTTTGTATTTTTCTCATAATTTTTCATATATAAATTATGTCAATCTGAGCTACGGTTGATTTTCTGTGATTTTTTTAAGTTCAGTCACATTTCTAAAATTTATAAATCATTCCTGAAATATAAAAAATCCAGAAAAACAGTTATGACGTCAGCTTTGCATCAACACTACATCAATAGTCAACAAAGTCAAACCTGGCTAGTGGGACCCACTAGTGAGTGACTCGGTTAGCTAACAGTGTAATTAGTGTTAATTTTTGGCCCTAATTAAAAAGTGTCAGCGGGCAGGGCCAACATGTCATCGACCCAGGGAGGTCATTAGCGGTGTTTTTGACCGGTGGTTAGCCGCTGGCGAGGTCAGACGCGGCAGAGCATGTCGGAAACGCAACTCAGACCATGGCTCGATGCACCGTTGGGCTCTTTGGAGAGCTGGTGCTATGGCGCGTCGAAAGGTGGTGGTGGCTGACACTGGGATGGCCGGAGTCGACGGTGGCGAACATGTTTGTGGCGGCTGGGGTTCGGGTGCTTGCGGGTTAGTGGCTGCATCTTACAAACGATCGAGCAAAAGTGCTAGAGTTGCTCTACGGCTACTTGTGAGGTAGTTAGACACACTGGGGTGACCAAATGGTCACCGAAGCATCACCACCGATGAGCTTAGACGACGATGCGTTTCGGCTTGCAAGAGGTCAAGATCTAGAGGGCACAATCGATGCAGAAAGGGAAGGGGTTAGGAGCAGGAGCTCACAACGCGTCGATTGGTAGGCTCAGCAGGATTGGGGGAGGTCTGCAAACGACGAAGAAGTGATAGCGAGCTGTGATGGCAGAGGAAGAAAACAACAGCGGTGACGACCCTGTGGTGCATCCTCGATAGCGTGGCTCATCGAGGAAGAAGAAGACGCTGCGGCGGTTCTTGTAGACACGGAGAGGGAGCGAGGGGACGATGGTGGCTATGCAGACTACCGCGACGCGGCCATGGGTACTACGGCCATGGTGAAGAACAAACAGGGGAGAGCCAGGGGGGGAGTGGATGGGCATCTACTCGATCTAGACGGCTCCCATGCGGTTATTGCTACTTCTTGAGCTTGCGTTGGTTTTTCCCTTGAAGAGGAAAGGGTGATGCAGCAAAGTAGAGATAAGTATTTCCCTCGGTTTGAGAACCAAGGTATCAATCCAGTAGGAGGAACACACAAGTCTCCAATGATAGCACCTACACAAACAAAATACTTGCACCCAATGCGATAAAGGGGTTGTCAATCCCTTCACGGAGATCTGATAGAGATAGGTATAAAAGATAAATAAAAGTGCAAAGGTAAATAAATTGCAGCAAGGTATTTTTGGGTTTTTGGTTTTATAGATCTGAAAGTAATATGATAAAAATAGACTCGGGGCCATAGTTTTCACTAGAGGCTTCTCTCTTGAAAGAAAGCATACGGTGGGTAAACAAATTACTGTTGAGCAATTGATAGAAAAGCGCATAGTTATGATGATATCTAAGGCAATGATCATGAATATAGGCATCACGTCCGTGACAAGTAGACCGACTCCTGCCTGCATCTACTACTATTACTCCACACATCGACTGCTATCCAGCATGCATCTAGTGTATTAAGTTAACAACAATGGAGTAATGCCTTAAGCAAGATGACATGATGTAGAGGGATATATCCAATCAATATGGTAAAAAAAACCATCTTTTTATCCTTAATGGCAACAATACAAATACATGCCTCGCTACCCCTTCTGTCACTGGGCGAGGCACCGCAATATTGAACCCAAAACAAAGCACCTCTCCCATTGCAAGATAGATCAATCTAGTTGGCCAAACCAAATCAATAGATCGGAGAGAAATACAAAGTTATCTTAATCATGCATAAAAGAGTTCAGAGAAGACTCAAATAATATTCATTGATAATCTGATCATAAATCCACAATTCATTGGATCTCAACAAACGCACCACAAAAGAAGATTACATCGAATAGATCTCCAAGAACATCGAGGAGAACATTGTATTGAAGATCAAAGAGAGAGAAGAAGCCATCTAGCTACTAGCTATGGACCCATAGGTCTATGGTAAACTACTCACACATCATCGGAAGGGCAGCAAGGTTGATGTAGAGGCCCTCCGTGATCGAATCCCCCTCCAGTAGAGTACCGGAAAAGGCCTCAAGATGGGATCTCACGAGAACAGAAGCCTGAGGCGATGGAAAAGTATTTTTGATGTGTCCTCTGTTATACGGGGAATATTTGGGTATTTATGGAGCTGAGATTAGGGTTAGAGGGGCTACGGGGGGCCCACAAGCTTGCAGGGCACCCCCCTAGGGCGCGCCTGGTGAGCTTGTGGCCCACCTGTAGCTCTTCTGGCCACCTCCCGAAGCTTTGTGGGTGTCTTCTTGTCCAAGAAAAATCATCGAAAAGTTTCGTTCTGTTTGACTCCATTTGGTATTGATTTTCTGTAAAAGGCAAAAACAAGGAAAAAAACAGCAATTGGCACTGGGCACTAGGTTAATAGGTTAGTCCCAAAAAATGATATAAAATAGCATAATAATGCATACAAAACATCCAAGATGGATAATATAATAGCATGGAACAATCAAAAATTATATATACGTTGGAGACGTATCAGTTATCCGCGGCGTCACACCGGTGGCACTACAAAAAAACCACTTCCATGATGATACGTGTTGGTCATAGTAGGTCATCTTTTCTGTCATGCATGTACATCCATGATGATTTTATGATAGAATCAGGATAGTCATACCTGTGTTGTCGTAGAAGTGTTCCATGACAATACCAAAATTATCATCACGGAAGTGTCCACTTCCATGACGATAAATGGCGCGTCATGGAAGTGTTTTCGTCAAGGGTAACCAACACGTGGCATCCACCATAACGGGTTGCCGTTAAGCTATCGGGTTCCGGTTTGGATCCGATAACCCGTTAACAGCCCGGACCAATGGTGATTTTCCACATGTAAAATTCTCATTCGCCGCAGGATCCACGTGTCGGCTCAGCGTTGGGACAGATGTCATCCACTCATTGTACGGGAGGCCTATGATATGTTGACACATGGCAAGGCCCAACAGTCGCCCATTTTGGTGAAAGAGGCCAGCCCAGTCAAAATTAGTAGGCCGGCCCATATAGGGCCTACTTGTGTCTGGTCCATTTAAGCCCATGGCCCATACGAGATGTGCCAATTTGGCCCGTCAACGGCCCGTTAACTATTTGGTACCATTGCAGCCCATCGTCAGTTCGAGCCCGTTAACAGCCCGCTATATATTTGGGCTCAATATCGGCCCGACGTAGTTTCTGCCTGTTAACAGCCCATTCAAGGGATGGGCCAATTTTTAGGATGTATGTCTTTCGGCCTTTTAGTGACCCATTTAAGTGTTGGGCCCATTTCCAGCCCGGTGTGTCTTTCAGCCTATTAACGGCCCATAAAGGAGTTGGGCCATTTGCAGTCAAACCTAAGTTTTGGCCTCTTAACGGCGCATGCCTTCATGGTCCAATACCAGCCCGGCTTCTCTTTCGGCCTGCTAAAGGCCCACAACACAGTTGGGCCATATACAGTCCGACCTAACTTTCGGCCTCTTAGCGGCCCATGCTCTTCATGGTCCAGTACGAGACTGCTGTCTCTTTCGGCCTGCTAAAGGCCCACAATACAGTTGGGCCATATATAGCCCGACCTTAGTATCGGCCTGTTAACAGCCTGTGAAATCAAATGGGCCCACTTATTGCCCGCTTTAATGTCGGCCTGTTAACGACCCGAGAGGTAACTGGGCCAAGCATTAACCGTTGGCTCGTTTCAATTAGAGCGGCCCAATAGAGCTTTCGTCCTAGTTACGGCCCATCAACTTATTGGGCCCGCTAAAGTTCAAAAATGTCTGTAGGCCCAATTAGACAAAGTCGATTTCGGCCCAGCTATAATTTGAGCCCGTTACGACGAGCATTTATGGACAGGACCAAAACCAATCAATCAAAGTCCTAAGAGAATTTTGGCCCCTGCGAGCCCATTAGGGGAGCCCATTAAGGGCAGCGGGCCAACGGTTTTTGCTAGCTATTAATTTCACTGCTTTTTTGGCTTCCTAGCGCCCAGTTAGCTGGAATGCGAGGCGCGCTAAGCAAATGTACGGCATACAAGGAAAAAGTAGCACATCCAACATATATTACAAGAAATTACATCCACTGGGCAATCAAAGATTGATGCCGGTGCAAATAAATGAACAGAACTTAACGATCTACAACCTCACAATCTGCAACCTCAGCGCGGATGACGCCCATAAGCATGTGAGCAAGTTCTTCCTTCTTTGCTACACTGTCTCTGAAAACATTGATCAGTTGTTGTTGCGCAAGAATGTGCACCTCCAATTCCTCCACGATTTCCATCATTGCTTCAGCCAGTAATTGGTTCACAAACATACATTTTTTCCATTGGATTCGAGACAGAGGAAATTGAACATATTCATATGGCGATTTTGTCAGGCTTGTATTATTGATAGTGGAGAGTGTCTCGACCACTGCATCATAACATATATTAGGAGGGGAACTGAACAGATTAATCAAGAGTTATTGCCATATTACCTGGCCTTGATTTATTGGAAAGAAACAATGGGGTTGCCTTGCTGTTTTCAAAGTTTGTCTTCTTATCTTCAGTAGCCTGCACCAAATTAACACACTAGCATTGCTATCATTGGCCAGGTCAGATAATAGGAAAGCAACATTGACACAATGAATGTTTGGGCAACCAGACCACAACAGCCTACACCAAATTAACACAATATGGCACAACTATCATCAGCCAGGTAAGGTAATAGGAAAGCAACATTGACACAATGAATGATTGGGCAACCAGACCACAGCACTACAATTTAGTAATGTGCATGATATGAGATAGTACACTGATGCAGCTCAGTATGCAAAACTACTAGGTAGTTTTCCTTACAAAAATCAACATTGTCGCCTATAATTATGCATTTTTCTACAAGTAATTTAGATCAGATAAAGGTTGGATTCACGCCGATTAACAAAATACATGCCGATGTAAAAATATAGTGATATACAACAGGTACTTACGTCAGCATTGGAGCACAGAGAATTCCAGCAAGATACTTTCCTCAAACACGATCCCAGTTTAGAAAGTCTTCTATCCTTTAAGCTTATTTTCTAAAAGAGAGATGGGTAAGAAACATGTAGAAAATATGATCTGAATGCTATAAAATTTCATGATGCAAGGATACGCACACACTTCTTAGAAAGGAGTTGACATATTTTTGCTGGACTGGAGCGGACTAGTTCTTTGGCCACTGGAATTTGCTTATTATTAGTAGGAGTTGGGTTTCTCTGTGCTGGAGCAGTATCTATGAACACTGGAGTTGGTTTACTATCTCCTGGCGTTTGGATCTTTTGCAAAGACCTTGTTTGTAACCCTTCAGATTCTAACATAGCTGTCTTCCCCTTGCATGCCTTATATAGAAGAATGGTGCTTCAATTATAAAACATGCTATGGCAGAGAGATGGAATAGGTACTGAACAATAGAAAGGCATGACATATTGACATGTATTCCTTCCATCCGGAAATAAATGGATGTGTCTAGGCGTATTTCAGTTCTAGATACATCTATTTTTATCCATTTCTGTGACATGTAATCCGGACAGAGGGAGTATGATGTAAGAGCTAGGGACACGATAGGACAACAGAGTAAAAAAATACTAGTTGAATGTAAAACTGTATGATAGCGGAATACATGCAGAAAAACACTAGGGCAACATATGCGTGTATGATTGGGAAACTAAGATGGCATTGCAACAGACCACTAGAACAACACTTCAATGTAAAAAAACATGGTATGGTAGACGGATGGAGTACATACTGATGAATAACAATGCATAAGATATTCAGAAGCATGATGTCCAAACTAAGCAGATGGCATTACGACGGAGTAGAATGACAGTACTTGAATTTGAAAACATGTTATCATGAATGGAATAGGTACTGAAAAACAGGAAGGCATGACATATTTACATGCATGATCAGCAGGCTAAGCACATGGCATTGCAACAGAGTAGATGTACTCCAGGACATTATATGCATGATGTACCCATATCACAGGCCAAGTTAGAGCAAGGACCTTGTGGGGTGTATAGGGTTCATCATCTTTCTGCAAGTCTTCTGAAGAACTGCCTTTACATGTTCCATCATGTTGGGTATCATTGATGTCAAGTTTGTTGGCCGTTACATTGCTCCGTGAGGTTCTTGTGGATATATCAGTGTGTGCAATTATATCTGACATGCATGGAAGGCAACTAGTAGTTAGATTTATGTAATGAGTGCCTGTAGGAGATGACATAAATAGTAGGACTGGACTTAACTAGCAGCAACAGGTCTAAAAAACTAAAGGGAGAACACAGATGAAAGCTACAGATATGTATTGTTTGTACTCGAGATTAACTAGATGGCACACAAAGTATTAAAGAACAACAACATAGGTAATACTAGAAGTGGTATAATCACCAGCCTGTGGGATGGCATTGGCTGATGGATGATAACTATGGAACAGTGTTACCTAAAGAACAAGTCTCTTATCTGAACTATGGAACAACGTTAACTCCTGAACAAGACTCTTAAGAGATCATCATGAATATACAGTGACATGTGATAATCTATTTTCCATTGAATAACGAAGCCATAAATGTTGCACACAAGTAAGATGAGGGTACAACCTATCTGGCCGCCATCCATAGGAGTAAGCATCATGTGCTAACTTGTCGATGGCCCTGCAGTTGTTGTGGCTGTCCATGTCGGGCACGCACATTCGATGCAGGGAACTGTTGAGTGAGGACTATAGCTCCCTTCTGGTGTATGCTTCCCTTGTTGGAGTAGCTGCGGTGAGAAGGAAGACGGTGTGGCTGAAGATGCAGAAAACACATAATGTTAAGAATGACACATATCTCTGATCTGAAGAAATACCCTAAGAGATCAACAGTAAGGTACGAGAGTGGTCACACGTCTGTTGACTGAAAACTAAATTGGGGTCACATGATTTTATTTTATTTTGGTACTGTCCGATATACGCTGAATGGTTTGATGGCCGTCTTGTGCCTCTCGGCTGACACTGTTCAGAATCTTCCCCGAAGAGCCAGCGACCACCGGCAGAGCAGCATGCCTCCACCGTCCGTGGCCGCGAGAGCTCCGACCAAAACCCCGCCCCCCTCCCGCCCCAACGCACTGCCGTGGTTCGCCGCCCTCGGCCAAACCACAAAGACTCGTCGTCATCTAGATCTAGTGGTGGCAGTAGCTTCAACCCACGCAACTATAAGATAGCCACCTAAGCGCTGCTTCCGCGGCGAACTTGCGCCCCCGCACTCCTACAATAGACACCAAGGCACTGCTGCCCCAGCCAACCGGCAGCCTAGGAGCTCCGCCGCCTCGAGGGATGCTGCTTCCCATTGGGAATCGACTGGCCCAGAATAAAAATTCAGCCGACTGACGCCTAAATAAAGTGATTTAAGATGAGTGTACGACCTATCTTGCAGCCCGGTGAAGTACGCAGCTCCAGCTGCCGAGTCGGTGAGGTCGGCGCGGTTGCGGTGGCTCCCTGCGGCAGGAAAGCAGATATGTCGCGATGATCGACGACTACGGGGAAGCAGAGCTGGGGCCCTAGACACATCCGAAGTTGGAGCCGCTCCGGCGCCGTGCACAATGGCGCGGGTGAATCGGCTCCGGTACAGTTCATGCGGTCGTCGTCGAGGCAGCTCCGATAACACGGAGTAAGAGTCACACGGCCCAGTGCATGACAGCAAATGGACAGCGGCTCCGGCATTGGGGAGGAGGGCGGCGGTGAATTTGGTGCGGTGGGGGCGCCATGGAGGAGGGGCTAAGGTTTCGCGGCTGGGGAGAAGGTGATTTTGTTGGGGAACGTAGCATGCAATTTCAAAAAAATTCCTACGCTCACGCAAGATCTATCTAGGAGATGCATAGCAACGAGAGGGGAGAGTGTGTCCACGTACCCTCGTAGACCGAAAGCGGAAGCGTTAACTTAACGTGGTTGATGTAGTGGAACGTCTTCTCAAATCAACCGATCAAGTACCGAACGTACGGCACCTCCGAGTTCTGCACATGTTCAGCTCGATGACGTCCCTCGATCTCTTGATCCAGTAGAGGCACGAAGGAGTCGATGAGTTCCGTCAGCACGACGGTGTGATGACAGTGTTGGTGATGTGATCCGCTCAGGGCTTCGCCTAAGCACTACGACAATATGACCAGAGGAGTAAACGGTGGAGGGGGACACCGCACACGGCTAAACAATTGATGTGCTTTGGGGTGCCCCCTGCCCCCGTATATAAAGGAGGAGAGGGGAGAGTCCAACTAGGATTCCCAATCCTAGTCGGGCCCCCTTCCTTTTCAACGGAGGGGGAAAGAGGGAAGTGGAGGGAGAGAGGGAGAAGGAAAGGGGCCCGCGCCCCCTCCACCTTGTCCAATTCGGACTCCACCAGGGGGGGCGTGCGCCACCTCTGTGGCCTACCTCCTCCTCTCCACTATGGCCCATGAGGCCCATTAACTTTTCCCGAGGGGTTCCGGTAACCTCCCGGTACTCCAAAAAATCCCCGAACCTCTCCGGAACCATTCCGGTGTCCATATACAACCTTCCAATACATCAATCTTTACCTCTCGACCATTTCGAGACTCCTCGTCATGTCCGTGATCTCATCCGGGACTCCGAACAAACTTCGGTCACCAAAACACATAACTCATATAAGACATATATTCATCGAACGTTAAGCGTGCGGACCCTACGGGTTCGAGAACTATGTAGACATGACCGAGACACCTCTCCGGTCAATAACCAATAGCGGAACCTGGATGCTCATATTGGTTCCCACATATTCTACGAAGATCTTTATTGGTCGAACCGCAATGTCAACATATGTTATTCCCTTTGTCATCGGTATGTTACTTGCCCGAGATTCGATTGTTGGTATCATCATACCTAGTTCAATCTCGTTACCAGCAAGTCTCTTTACTCGTTCCATAGTGCATCATCCCGTAACTAACTCATTAGTCACATTGCTTGCAAGGCTTCATATGAAGTGCATTACCGAGAGGGCCCAGAGATACCTCTCCGATACTCGGAGTGACAAATCCTAATCTCGATCTATGCCAACCCAACAAACACCTTCGGAGATACCTGTAGAGCATCTTTATAATCACCCAGTTACGTTGTGATGTTTGATAGCACACAAGGCATTCCTCCGGCGTTCGGGAGTTGCATAATCTCATAGTCGGAGGAATATATATTTGACACGAAGAAAGCAGTAGCAATAAAACTGAACGATCATTATGCTAAGCTAACGGATGGGTCATGTCCATCACATCATTCCACTAATGATGTGATCCCGTTTATCAAATGACAACTCATGTCCATGGCTAGGAAACTTAACCATCTTTGATCAACAAGCTAGTCTAGTAGAGGCATACTAGGGACACGGTGTTTTGTTTATGTATTCACACATGTATCAAGTTTCCGGTTAATACAATTCTAGCATGAATAATAAACATTTATCATGAATAAGAAAATATAAATAACAACTTTATTATTGCCTCTAGGGCATATTTCCTTCAGTCTCCCACTTGCACTAGAGTCAATAATCTAGATTACATTGTAATGAATCTAACACCCATGGAGTCTTGGTGCTGATCATGTTTTGCTCGTGGAAGAGGCTTAGTCAACGGGTCTGCAACATTCAGATCCGTATGTATTTTGCAAATCTCTATGTCTCCCTCCTTGACCAAATCTCGCATGGAGTTGAAGCGTCTCTTGATGTGTTTGGTCTTTTTGTGCAATCTGGATTCCTTCGCTAAGGCAATTGCTCCAGTATTGTCACAAAAGATTTTCATTGGACCCGATGCACTAGGTATTACACTTAGATCGGATATGAACTCCTTCATCCAAACTCATTCATTAGCTGCTTCCGAAGCAGCTATGTACTCCGCTTCACACGTAGATCCCGCCACGACGCTCTGCTTGGAACTGCACCAACTGACACCTCCACCATTCAACAAAAATACATATAAGGATTGTGATTTAGAATCATCCGGATAAGTGTCAAAGCTAGCGTCGACGTAACCACTTACGACAAGCTCTTTGTCACCTCCATAAACGAGAAACATATCCCTAGTCCTTTTCAGGTACTTCAGGATATTCTTGACCGCTGTCCAGTGATCCACTCCTGGATTACTTTGGTACCTCCCTGCTAAACTTATAGCAAGGCACACATTAGGTCAGGTACACAGCATAGCATACATGATAGAACCTATGGCTGAAGCATAGGGAATGACTTTCATTTTCTCTCTATCTTCTGTAGTGGTCAGGCATTGAGTCTGACTCAACTTCACACCTTGTAACACAGGCAAGAACCCTTTCTTTGACTGATCCATTTTGAACTTCTTCAAAACTTTATCAAGGTATGTGCTTTGTGAAAGTCCTATCAAGCGTCTTGATCTATCTCTATAGATCTTGATGCCCAATATATAAGCAGCTTTACCGAGGTCTTTCATTGAAAAACTCTTATTCAAGTATCCTTTTATGCTATTCAGAAATTCTACATCATTTCCAATCAACAATATGTCATCCACATATAATATTAGAAATGCTATAGAGCTCCCACTCACTTTCTTTTAAATACAGGCTTCTCCAAAAGTCTTCATAAAACCATATGCTTTGATCACCTCATCAAAGTGTATATTCCAACTCCGAGATGCTTGCACCAGTCCATAAATGGATCGCTGGAGCTTGCACACTTTGTTAGCACCTTTAGGATTGACAAAACCTTCTGGTTGCATCATATACAACTCTTCTTTAAGAAATCCATTAAGGAATGCAGTTTTGACATCCATTTGCCAGATTTCATAATCATAAAATGCGGCAATTGCTAACATGATTCGGACAGACTTAAGCATCGCTACGGGTGAGAAAGTCTCATCATAGTCAACTCCTTGAACTTGTCGAAAACCCTTTGCAACAAGTCGAGCTTTATAGACAGTAACATTACCATCAGCACCAGTCTTCTTCTTGAAGATCCATTTATTCTCTATGAGTCGCCGATCATCGGGCAAATCCACCAAAGTCCACACTTTATTCTCATACATGGATCCTATCTCAGATTTCATGGCCTCAAGCCATTTATCGGAATCTGGGCTCATCATAGCTTCTTCATAGTTCGTAGGTTCGTCATGGTCAAGTAACATGACCTCCAGAACAGGATTACCGTACCACTCTGGTGCGGATCATGCTCTGCCAGACCTACGAGGTTCTGTAGCAACTTGATCTATAGTTTCATGATCTCTATCATTAACTTCCTCTCCAGTTGGTGTAGGCATCACGGGAACAGATTTCTTGGATGAACTACTTTCCAAATTGAGAGCAGGTACAATTACCTCATCAAGTTCTAGTTTCCTCCCACTCACTTCTTTCGAGAGAAACTCCTTCTCTAGAAAGGTTCCGTTCTTAGCAACAAAAATCTTGCCTTCGGACTTGTGGTAGAAGGTGTACCCAATTGTTTCCTTAGGGTATCCTATGAAGACACATTTTTCCGATTTGGGTTCGAGCTTATCGGGCTGAAGCCTTTTGACATAAGCATCGCATCCCCAAACTTTAAGAAACGACAGCTTAGGTTTGTTGCCAAACCACAATTCATACGGTGTCGTCTCAACGGACTTTGATGGTGCCCTGTTTAAAGTGAATGCAGCTGTCTCTAATGCATAACCCCAAAACGATAGTGGTAAATCAGTAAGAGACATCATAGATCACACCATATCCAATAAAGTGCGGTTACGACGTTCGGACACACCATTTCGCTGTGGTGTTCCAGGTGGCGTGAGTTGTGAAACTATTCCACATTGTTTTAAATGAAGGCCAAACTCGTAACTCAAATATTCTCCTCCATGATCAGATCGTAGAAACTTTATTTTCTTGTTATGATGATTCTCCACTTCACTCTGAAATTCTTTGAACTTTTCAAACGTTTCAGACTTGTGTTTCATTAAGTAGATATACCCATATCTGCTCAAATCATCTGTGAAGGTTAGAAAATAATGATACCCGCCACGAGCATCAACACTCATCGGCCCGCATACATCAGTATGTATTATTTCCAATAAGTCACTAGCTCGTTCCATTGTTCCGGAGAATGGAGTTTTAGTCATCTTGCCCATAAGGCACGGTTCGCAAGCATCAAATGATTCATAATCAAGTGATTCCAAAAGTCCATCTTTATGGAGTTTTTTCATGTGCTTTATACCGATATGACCCAAACGGCAGTGCCACAAATATGTTGCCCTATCAATATCAACTTTGCATATTTTGGCATCAATATTATGAATATGTGTATCATCACGATCAAGATTCAACAGAAATAGACCACTCTTCAAGGGTGCATGACCATAAAAGATATTACTCATATAAATAGAACAACCATTATTCTCTGATTTAAATGAATAACCGACTCGCACTAAACAAGATCCAGATATAATGTTCATGCTCAACGCTGGCACTAAATAACAATTATTCAGGTCTAAAACTAATCCCAAAGGTAGATGTAGAGGTAGCGTGCCGACGGCGATCACATCAACCTTGGAACCATTTCCGACGCGCATCGTCACCTCGTCCTTAGCCAATCTTCGTTTAATCCGTAGTCCCTGCTTCGAGTTACAAATATGAGCAACCGAACCGGTATCAAATACCCAGGCACTACTACGAGAATTAGTAAGGTGCACATCAATAACATGTATATATATCAAATATACCTTTGTTCACCTTGCCATCCTTCTTATCCGCCAAATACTTGGGGCAGTTCCGCTTCCAGTGACTAGTCCCTTTGCAGTAGAAGCACTCAGTTTCAGGCTTGAGTCCAACTTTGGGTTTCTTCCCGAGAGTGACAACTTGCTTGTCAGTCTTTTTGAAGTTCCCCTTCTTTTTACCCTTGACCTTCTTCTTGAAACTAGTGGTCTTGTTAACCATCAACACTTGATGCTCCTTTTTGATTTCTACCTCCGCAGCCTTTAGCATCGCGAAGAGCTCGGGAATAGTCTTTTCCATCCCTTGCATATTGTAGTTCATTACGAAGCCTTTGTAGCTTGGTGGCAGTAATTGTCAATGACACAATCATCTGGAAGATAAACTCCCAGCTGAGTCAAGTGATTATGGTACCCAAACATTCTGAGTATGTGCTCACTAACAGAACTGTTCTCCTCCATCTTGTAGCTATAGAACTTGTTGGAGATTTCATATCTCTCAACTCGGGCATTTGCTTGAAATATTAACTTCAACTCCTGGAACATCTCATATGGTCCATGACGTTCAAAACGTCTTTGAAGTCCCGATTCTAAGCCATAAAGCATGGCACACTGAACTAACGAGTAGTCATCAGATCGAGCTTGCCAGGCATTCACAACGTCAGCTTCTGCTCCTGCAACAGGCCTTGCACCTAGCAGTGCATCAAGGACATAATTCTTCTATGCAGCAATGAGGATAATCCTCAAGTTACGGACCCAGTCCGTGTAGTTGCTGCCATCATCTTTCAACTTAGCTTTTTCTAGGAACGCATTAAAATTCAAAGGAACGGTAGCACGGGCCATTGATCTACAACATAGATATGCAAAAACTATCAGGACTAAGTTCATGATAAATTAAGTTCAATTAATCAAATTACTTAAGAACTCCCACTTAGATAGACATCCCTTCTAGTCATCTAAATGATACGTGATCCAAATCAACTAAACCATGTCCGATCATCATGTGAGATGGAGTAGTCTTCAATGGTGAACATCACTATGTTGATCATATCTACTATATGATTCACGTTCGACCTTTCAGTCTCCAGTGTTCCGAGGCCATATCTTTATATGCTAGGCTCGTCAAGTTTAACCCGAGTATTCCGCGTGTGCAAATCTGGCTTGCACCTGTTGTATTTGAACGTAGAGCCTATCACACCCAATCATCACGTGGTGTCTCAGCACGAAGAACTTTCGCAACGGTGCATACTCGGGGAGAACACTTATACCTTGAAATTTAGTAAGGGATCACCTTATAATGCTACCGCCATACTAAGCAAAATAAGATGCATAAAAGATAAACATCACATGCAATCAAAATATGTGACATGATATGGCCATCATCATCTTGTGCTCATGATCTCCATCACCGAAGCAACGTCATGATCTCCATCGTCACCGGCTTGACACCTTGATCTCCATCGTAGCGTCGTGGTCGTCTCGCCAATCATTGCTTCTACGACTATCGCTACCGCTTAGTGATAAAGTAAAGCAATTACATAGCGCTTGTATTTCATACAATAAAGCGACAACCATATGGCTCCTACCAGTTGCCGATAACTTTTAAAAACATGATCATCTCATACAACAATCTTATATCACATCATGTCCTGACCATATCACATCACAACATGCCCTGCAAAAACAAGTTAGACGTCCTCTACTTTGTTTGTTGCAAGTTTTACGTGGCTGCTACGGGCTGCTAGCATGAACCGTACATACCTACGGCACAAAAACCACAACGGTGATTTATCAAGTTTGCTGTTTGAACCTTCACAAGGGCCGGCCGCAGTCAAATTCGATTCAACTAAAGTTGGAGAAACAGACACCCGCCAGCCACCTTTATGCAAAACTAGTTGCATGTCTGTCGGTGGAACCGGTCTCATGAACGCGGTCATGTAAGGTTGGTCTGGGCCGCTTCATCCAACAATACCGCCGAATCAAAATAAGACATTGGTGGTAAGCAGTATGACGATCACCGCCCATAACTCTTTGTGTTCAACTCGTGCATATCATCTACGCATAGACCTGGCTCGGATGCCACTGTTGGGGAACGTAGCATGCAATTTCAAAAAAATTCCTACGCTCACGCAAGATCTATCTAGGAGATGCATAGCAACGAGAGGGGAGAGTGTGTCCACATACCCTCGTAGACCGAAAGCGGATGCGTTAACTTAACACGGTTGATGTAGTGGAACGTCTTCTCGAATCAACCGATCAAGTACCTAACGTACGGCACCTCCGAGTTCTACACACGTTCAGCTCGATGACGTCCCTCGAACTCTTGATCCAGTAGAGGCACGAAGGAGTCGATGAGTTCTGTCAGCACGATCGCGTGATGACGGTGTTTGTGATGTGATTCGTTCAGGGCTTCACCTAAGCACTACGACAATATGACCGGAGGAGTAAACGGCGGAGGTGGGCACCGCACACAGCTAAACAATTGATGTGCTTTGGGGTGCCCCTGCCCCCGTATATAAAGGAGGAGAGGGAGAGGGCCGGCCCTATGGCCCGCCCAAGTGGGGGGAGTCCAACTAGGATTCCCAATCCTAGTCGGCCCCCCCTTCCTTTTCAACGGAGGGGGAAAGAGGGAAGTGGAGGGAGAGAGGGAGAAGGAAAGGGGGCCGCGCCCCCTCCCCCTTGTCCACTTCGGACTCCACCAGGGGGGGTGCGCGCCACCTTTGTGGCCTGCCTCCTCCTCTCCACTATGGCCCATGAGGCCCATTAACTTTTCCCGGGGGGTTCCGGTAACCTCCCGGTACTCCGAAAAATCCCTGAACCTCTACGGAACCATTCCGGTGTCCGTATACAACCTTTCAATATATCAATCTTTACCTCTCGACCATTTCAAGACACCTTGTCATGTCCGTGATCTCATCTGGGACTCCGAACAAACTTCGTTCACCAAAACACATAACTCATATAAAACATATCATCATCGAACGTTAAGCGTGCGGACCCTACGGGTTTGAGAACTATGTAGACATGACCGAGACATCTCTTCGGTCAATAACCAATAGCAGAACCTGGGTGCTCATATTGGTTCCCACATATTCTACGAAGATCTTTATCGGTCGAACAGCAATGTCAACATATGTTATTCCCTTTGTCACCGGTATGTTACTTGCCCGAGATTCGATCGTCGGTATCATCATACCTAGTTCAATCTCATTACCGGCAAGTCTCTTTACTCATTCCGTAGTGCATCATCCCGTAACTAACTCATTAGTCACATTGCTTGCAAGGCTTCATATGATGTGCATTACCGAGAGGGCCCAGAGATACCTCTCCGATACTCGGAGTGACAAATCCTAATCTCGATCTATGCCAACCCAACAAAGACCTTCGGAGATACCTGTAGAGCATCTTTATAATCACCCAGTTACGTTGTGACATTTGATAGCACACAAGGCATTCCTCCGGTGTCCGGGAGTTGCATAATCTCATAGTCGGAGGAATATATATTTGACACGAAGAAAGCAGTAGCAATAAAACTGAACGATCATTATGCTAAGCTAACGGATGGGTCTTGTCCGTCACATCATTCCACTAATGATGTGATCCCATTTATCAAATGACAACTCATGTCCATGGCTAGGAAACTTAACCATCTTTGATCAACGAGCTAGTCTAGTAGAGGCATACTAGGGACACGGTGTTTTGTCTATGTATTCACACATGTATCAAGTTTCCGGTTAATACAATTCTAGCATGAATAATAAACATTTATCATGAATAAGGAAATATAAAATAACAACTTTATTATTGCCTCTAGGGCATATTTCCTTCAGATTTGGCACCCACACTGTATGAATGGGGAATTGGGAGGGGGAACCATGTCTTACGGATGCATTTGTCTGAAATGTGGCGGAAGTTACAGTTGTACCCCTGCCTTTTGGCTTCTGGGCTTAGGTCTGTGTCTTGAGGGTCGGGGATAGTAGGGTAACTTTGCTTCTCCTAAATAGTGGGCGCCAGCGATTTTGAGCGAGGAGGGCGTGTTTTGAAATAGTGGGCGCAAACGATTTCGGGCGAGGAGGGCGTGTTTTGAAATAGTGGGCCCGAGCGATTTCAGCCTAGGAGGGCGTGTTTTGAAATAGTGGGCGCAAGCGATTTCGGGCGAGGAGAGGGTGTTTTGCCGCCCATGGTTTATGAATTGTCCGGCGCCTGCCATTTCGGCCGAGGAGGGGGCGCGCTTGGATGAAGTTACAAACCTACCCTCGATGTACAACGGGCCAATTGATGCTTGTTGCACATAGGCCGCTAATTTCGCATCTCCCATTTATTTTCTCGGGTGAATTCTACCGAGCAGAGGGTGTTTAGCGGTTCGTTCAAATTTTGGGAAAACGAGCATCCACGTCTACCTTACCAAGTCGATTGGAATCAAATTTTGAAATATTAGCTTGCCACTTCTTTTTTAGATGGTGAGATGATGCTCAGGACTAATGTGCTTTTACATGCTCGTTGCTAACAATTTACTATTTGACAAATAGTTGACCCACTCAAAAACGGGAAAGAAACCCAAAATTAAATATCTCGATTAAATGAAATAGCTCGTCCACCCGTTCAAAATTGTGGACTAAATCCAAAATTGAACACCTCAATTGAGTAGCATGTTGTATTATAGTACTCCATGAACATGCTGAAAGTCAAATTAATGAACTTGTTTAATACGCATATGTCCGTTCATGTGTGGATTGCAAACACGATGTTCTCCAATTCAAATATTTGAATGCAAATTTATATCGAAACATGGTTTATATCAGTCTTCGATGCATAAACGCGACCTCCCCCTCTCCCAGACTCTTGTTCTCTCTCTAGCCGACAATCTTCGTTTCTATCGCACGCATACAAACACAAACATTGTCGGTCCCTCCCTCTCTCTCTCTCTCTATATATATATATATATATATATATATATATCTGCCAGTCTTTCTAGTTCGCATGCACACTCCATGCATAGGTCTCTCTGGCACACAATGTATGATTCTCTAGTCCAAGCTAAATATCTAGGGTGCACTCATTGTACGCACACAAATTCCCTAGCTCGTTGTCCGTAAATCTCTCACGCACCACTCTGCCATCTCGGGGCTCTTCCCTCTCTCGAACTCTCGAACTCTCCATCTCCCTAGGTCACAGATACACATGCCTATCTCACTCGCACTAGATAGACCCATCTAAAACTCTCTCTCTCTCCCTCATTCTCTCTCCATCTCACACGCACACACACACACACAATCTCACGCATAGCAAAGTATGACTGTCTATCACTCCATTGTAGGCACACGCAGTCCCCCCCTATGTATATGACTATTTCTCAATCTCCGTCAAACATACGCATTGCCTCTTTCCCTCACTTGGTCTATCTCGATTTCTCTTGGGGCATCTATCTATCGCACACACACCTTGTCCCTCGATCTCCCACCCATATAGTCCACTCACGATCTCGAGGGGATCTCTCTATCACAAACACACCCTCTCTCCCTCCCCATGCGTCCATCTTCACCATACGTCCCTCTCGACCTCTGTCCCTTGTTGGACAGACCTCTATTGGACAGGTGCTATAGGGGGGTCTCTCTCCGTTGCAAACAACCACGCACTAGCTACCTCCGTGTATCTCCTCACCTTGCTTTTCTATCTCGGAGATGCATGCGTGATATGTTTGCCTAAGACACGCACATACTCTCTCTCTCTATTTTATCATTTGTTATCCCTTTCTCTTTCACACACACACACAGAGACACTCTTTTTGCACACTAACTCTTTCTCCTTCACACGCACTTGATCTCTCTCGACTTAGGTACTCTCTTCGGTCCATAGCATATAGATTTATTGAAAAGTCAAACTTCACAAAGTTTGACCAGGTACGTGGAGAAAAACATTTACATCTAGAAAGACAAACATATATCATTAGATCCATCACAAGATATAGTTTCATATGATGTATCTTTGGTATTGTAGATATAAATAATAATTCGTGTAAACCTGGTCAAAGTTTCCAAAGTTTGACTTCTAAAAAATTTATATGCCCTGCACTATCGAATGAATGGAGTATCTCTTTCCCTCTCTCAGCTATCTGACGCACCACTCGGCCGTATCGGGGCTCCTCTATCTCTCTCAAACTTTATATCTCCCTGGTTCACACATACACATATCTCGCTCGCACTACATAGACCCATCAATAATCTCCGCCCTTGTTCTCTCTCTATGTGACACGCACCCCCCTAAGTACCATAATTTCTCACTCCATCATAGGCACACGCACTCCCCCCTAAGTATGACTATCTCTCACTATCCATCAGGAACACACGTATTGTCTCCTTCCATCCCGACGTCTATCTCGATATCTCTCGGGGTATCTTCTATCGTGCACACACATTATCAGTCGATCTCCCACCCATGTAGTCCCATCATGATCTTCAGGGGATCTCTCTATCACAAACACACACTCTCTCCTCCCCATGCCTGCATTTTCTCGGTACGTCTCTCTCGACCTCTCTCCCTTGTTTGCCAGACCTCTCTTGGCCATGTGCTAGGGGTCTTTCTCTCTCGGTTGCAACAACCACAACTATCTCCTCACCTTGCTTCCGTTGTCGAAGATGCATGTGTGATATGTTTGCATAAGACCAACACACACACTTTTTCTCTACTTTATCGTGTCACTACTAGGAAAAGGGCTATAGCTGATATGGACATTAATGGCCAACCATGTATGTGGTGCGCCACTGCTATATAGCAGTGGCGCACCAGATACAGGTGCGCCATTAGTGTCCTCATTACTAATGGCGCACTAGACACACGGTGCGCCATTACTAGCAAATTTTATTTTATTTTATTTTTCCAAAACTATTAATGGTGCACCAGTGGATAGTGCGCCATTACTAGTTTTAACTAGTAATGGCGCACCACACACTCTGTGCGCCACTACTAACAATTTTTTTTTTACTTTTTTTTTCAAAACTAGTAATGGCGCACCTGGGTACAGTGCGCCATTACTAGTTCAAACTAGTAATGGCGCACTATCCACTAGTGCGCCACTACTAAACATTTTTTTTTGCAAAACTAGTAATGGCGCACCACGTAACAGGTGCGCCATTAGTAACCAGGGTTACTAATGGCGCACCTGTTACGTGGTGCGCCATTACTAACTTTCTGAGTCTTACAATTTATTCACCAATCACCCCCCCACCACCCCCCCCCCCCCCCCGTGGACCGCCTTTTCAGTTTCAAAAAAAAAAAATGATAGAAATGTCAAAAAAATAAAAGAAAATAAGATTCCCATGTGATATGTGGTCTAGTTGTTAGCAAAATTTACAAACATGAATTTTTGACTTTTTTGCAAAATCTCTCGAGAATTTGTAAAATGGGCATAACTTTTGCATACGAACTCCGATGAAAAAGTTTTTATATGAAAAATCACCCCGTTAAACATTTTCAGAATCCCCAAAAACCTAACAGAACGAAAGATACGGAGCTTTTAAGATCTAGAGGGGAAAAATGGAAAAAAATTCAAACTTACTAGTGGCGCACCATTTGCTAGGTGCGCCACTGGTAACAGAAAAAAAAATTGGTTTCGAATTTTTTTTTTTGGAATTTTTTTTCAAAATATGATACGTAATATGACCGGGAAGTTTGAAATATTTTTTCAAAATTTCATCACACTAATGAACATGAACAAAGTCCTAGACATCAACAAGGTTTAATAGGATTGATATCATAGATATATCAACAAGTGCTTGTTAAGTGAGGTGGTGCTGGGGTTGGATAGAACTGTGAAGTTAAGCGTGCTCGGGCTGGAGTAGTGTGAGGATGGGTGACCTTCCGGGAAGTTTGACCACTTAGTGCGATTTGACTTGAGATTAAGCATATTGACCCGAGATTAAGCCATAGTGACCCGAGATTAAGAAAAAAATGAAAAAAAAAATTTGAAAAAAATTTGTTAGTAATGGCGCACTTCTATGTGGTGCGCCATTACTATCTGACTTAGTAATGGCGCACCACATAGAAGTGCGCCATTAGTAACCCAGAGCACAAGGTAAATATGGCCCCCTGGGAGGCATACTAATGGCGCACCAGGGGACATACTAATGGCGCACTTCCTGGTGCGCCACTACTGTCTGGTATACTAATGGCGTGATGATAGTGGCGCACCTGTAGTGCGCCATTAATGGCCAAAACAGGTGCGCCACTAACAGGCCTTTTCCTAGTAGTGTGTGTTGTCCATGTCTCTTTCACACACGCACACACACTTTTTTCACTCACTCTTTCTATCTCACACACACACACTCCCTCTCTCTAGTTAGGTACTCTCTCACATCCATAACATATGGATGTTTTGAAAAGTCAAACCTCAGAAAAGTTTGACCAGGTATATCTGGAGAAAAACATTTACATATGGAGCGATCAATAGATTCATCACAACATGTACTTAGTTCATACTATCATTTATCTTTGGAATTGTAGATCTATACCCCTATATAGTGTGCAAATAACTTTGAAAGATGGTCGTTGGATGAAGCCAATCCGATGGTGCAGAGATGGCAAATCCAAGCACTATTGGCCGTTGGATATCATCTATATTCCACCAGATTCTGCCACATGTACAATCTAGAAGACTCCATGGTTGAACTTAAGTATAATGCGCAAACCTCAAAACACAAGCACTTCTCCTTTGTTCTAGAATCTTCCGTATCATAATTGCCCAAACTTTTTTTAGATGAATTGCCATTATTTGTTTTTACTTTATGCTTTACAACGCACAATTCCATGAATCTTAAAATATATTAACTTTTTATAAAAACTAATTGATTTTGAATGAGATGAACTATAATAATTAAACGAACATCTACATTATGCATATATGACTCAAAGCTTACATGCTAGAGGGTGGTATTTATTCATAATTTGGTTGCCAAATCTCATGCATGCAATGCACTTGTACCTTACTAGTATAAGTAATTTCTTTATGAACTTGGTCAAAGTTTCAAAAGTTTGACTTAAAAAAAATTATAGGCACTACATTATTGAACGGAGGGAGTAGCTCTTTCTCTCTCTGTACTATCTCTCTTTTTTTGGCATGGCTCTCTGTACTCTCACTCGATCTCTCTTTACCGAGGGATTATACAGTCACTGTGTCAGCGTATAGCTTTGTATATTGTTTAGTTGGCCGGTCAATCAGTCCACATGCTACCTTGTCAGCTCGTGTTCTATATCTTGGTGTGCTGGCCCATGTGGCAGTGGGTGAAAATAAATAAACTAGAGGCCCATATGACACGCGATGAAGTAAACAAGTTGAAACCACTCGCGGTAGCACCCCGCACGCTAGTAAATTGAGGGCACACTTCTTCCGCGTGAAGGACGCACTCACGCAAACTACACCACTGCGCGGTGGCATGCACACAAGGACGCACTCGCGCAGACCCAACACACAATACACACCAGCACACGTGTACACCGGCGTCGCCGTCGGCTGAGATGGACGGCGAGGCAAACAACAAGCGCATACGTCTCGAGCCAAAACCGCATCCGGCGAGCCTGGACTTCACCAGTAGCCTCCCCGACGACATGCTGCTCGTCATCATCACCCTCCTCCCCACCAAATCTGTCGTGCAGACCACCTTGCTCTCCCGGCGGTGGCGTCCCCTCTGGCACCGCGTCCCCCTCAACCTCACCATCAACAGCTGCCTTTGCGACGGGGATTGCAAACACATGGCCACAGTCTCGATCCTTGCATCGCACCCTGGGCAAGCCAGACACCTTGACATCCGCATGTTCAGTACCAACTGCAAGGTCCAAGCCAAGTTCGACGAGTGGTTCTTATCCCCCGCCCTAGATCAGCTTGAGGAGCTCAAGTTTGAAGTTGGACGATGTCGCTCTCGGCTGCCTCACGCCAACACTGCGCCGCGCCAGCTTCAGCTCCTGCTATTTTCCCCAGATTAATGTCGCACCCGCCCTTCTTCTCCCTCAACTCAAGTAGCTCGACCTCTTCGACATTGGCATCTCAAAGAAGGCTATGGAGCACCTGCTCCGCGGCTGTACTGCGCTCGAGTACCTTCATCTTCGGCAGATCCATGGGTTCATTAGCCTCCACATCACCTTGATGAATCTCCGATGGATTTATGTGTCTTGCTAGCCCTGCAACAAGACATCAATTGGGAAGAGATCACTTGCGCTGTTCCACGTTATGGTCATTGAGAATGCGCATTTCCTTGAGAGATTGCTTGTATCTGATCTGGAAGGTCCAACAAAAATCAGGGTCATTGACGCGCCGAAATTGACAGCGTTGGTGTACTCGTCTGCCAAATTCTCCGAACTCGTTATTGGATCCATAATCGTTCAGGTACAACACTCATCTTCTTCTGCGTCTTCTTGAAATTCACATTTTTAAATTTCTTCTTGATGTATTTATGATGTCATCCAGAAAATGATTCCCACAACCTTGACCCAGTCTTTGCGCACAGTGAAGATCTTGGCAATAAAAACTATCGGCCCCAATCTGGATCAAGTTGTTGGATTCCTTAGATGCTTTCCGTGCACGGAGAAGCTACTCATCGAGGTGAAAATTCTTTCCTATTAGTAAACGGTAATCACAACAAAGCTCAATTTTTTCATAATTTTCCCAAATTATGATGACAAGTGTAGTGTTCAAAACTGCATCTACGCACTGCACTGAAAGAAATGTTTTTAGTATTTTTCTCACGTGATCACCTGCATCGTTTTTGTTGTTGTACTAGTAGCCTAGGCTAATCATAGTGGCAAGTAACTTAGACTAGTAACTCAATGGTTAGCCTATGAGCAAGTACTACCTCCGTCCTGGTTTACTCTTCGTATTTTGTAGTAGTATCAAAATTTGACCATAGATTTAACTGACAAAATGTTAATGCATGTCACTAAAAATTATATCATTGGATTCGTATTTGAACATAATTTCAAATGGTATAATTTTTTGTGACATGCATTGGCATTTTCTTAGGTAAATATACGGTCAAAATTTTACACTAAATATGAGGTAGTACAAAAGTGGGCTATAACGGCCCTCCACTATGTAGGCCAAAACATGTGCCAAATTCACTTTTGATGCAGTTGGCATCGATGCCCTCCATTGCTCACCTGGTGCCCCAATCTGGATCACCTACTTTACTCCGGTGCCAAATTAACTCACCAATGAAAAAACACTTGCGTGGGAGAGGGAGAGGACTAAGGCAATAAAAAAACACTTGTTTGGGAGAGGGAGAGGCTGGTGTAGTTGGTTTGATTGATTTGTTTATACATGTGGGTCTGTGTGCACAGCGGTGCCAACTCTCTCACATTGCTAGAGCGGTGCCAAAATCTTTTGATTTGACATTAATGCGTATTATGTGGCATACTTTTGAGAACTATGGCATCGGCCATATAGTGGAAGGCAACAAATGCCCAAGCTCTTCACGCGCTCCTAGGGTAAATGAGAGGAAAGAGAAAGAGAGAGAGTGAAAAATTATCACTAGCCTTAGAGCCAACCCTATCCTATGAGCGAATGATATTGGTACCTCTTGATGACACGGCAATCTTATACAGCCAGCTGCTCTAATATGTTCTCTTCTTTTGCAAATAAAAAAAGACCCGAAAGTGAAAAATGTGCTGCACTATAACAATCTCATCGAATGCCTTGATCTCCATCTTACAGAAATTGATTTGATCGACTACCGAGGCAGCACACCTGAGATTAAATTGGCCTGGTTCTTTGTGCTGGAGGCAAGTGTGCTCAAGGTAATGAGGTTTCGCGTTCTCTGGCGCAACAATGAATGGCGTGCTGATCACCGCAAGCATCTAAGCCTAAATGACAAAGGCTCCGTAGAAGCTGAATTTGTTTTTGAAACATCAAGTCGCAAGAGACTCAAAAATTTATTTGCCCATTAGTGACTTGTCAGGGCGGTGGATTTTAGTTTGTATGATAATGCTGCATCCACCTAAAGCAACGAAAGTTCTTACGTAAACTTCCTAATAATTCCCTCTTCGTAGGTGCAGCATTACTCCTAGCATTTGTAATATTAGTTTGAAACTTGTAATATTACGACTATCCAGCACGAGGTACTATGTTACGATAAATGTTCGCGTGCATTGGTGCGGCAACCATATGCCCATTACTCGACTACAATATTTATTATTACTCGTGGCAACGCACGGGAAACTATGTCGAACACGGCTAGTTGTAAGCAGGCTAGCTCTACAACCATGATGATAGTGACTGCACACGGTGAGGCTGACTTAGGTATGCCGAACACGCCGCCTACACTCAGGTGTCATCTCCGGCGCAGGGTCTTGTCACTTCACTGTGAGGAGCAGCACGTAATAATTTGACCAATGGGTAGTACAGTACTACTAGTACTAGCACCACCGGCTGGATTTAGTAGTACTACCACCTCCGTCTGAATTTAGTATTTGACTAGCAATATCTAGTAATGCATGTAAAAAAATATACTACTCCCTCTGTAAATAAATACATGGAGTATTGTTTTATTAGGTTTTGAATGTAGTTTCTGATGATATTATACAATCTCCCTTGCGGTAGATGGCTCAAATCTGAAATCTCACCAATCAGACTACTATTGTACTCCCTCCGTACTGGTGCATTAGTCACGTTACGAAAACCAAATAATCCCAAAACTTTTAGGCGCGGTGCATTAACTACCCACCTCGTTCCCTGTTTTTTGCCACAAAAAAGAAATCAGCCAATAGGAGACGTGCGGTGTGTATGTATTCAATGACTTGAGACTACTTAGCACACTCAATTCTCTGCATGCAATGACATTAATTACCAAATAAACATCATGTTCTCTCGTTTTTCCCCAACTTGGTCTCGGTGAGATGACTATTGTGCACCGGTACGGAGGGAGTAAGGGCCGAGGAGTAAATGGCCAACACACACGTGAATGCAACATAGTCTGCACTTCTCATATAAAGGCTCCCCACCAGTCGAATCCATATATGAAATCCTACGCACCCTGCAAGAGTGATCACAACAATCGGAAGATCAGTTTACCAGAAGCTAGACCAATGGAGGCAATGAGCGGGAGCATGAGTCGGCCGTGCCAGATGGTCCACGATGCCGGCCTGCGGCCCGGCACCGAGGAACGTCTCTAGGTCATTAGTGAGGCCGCCAAGGCGAGAGGCCTCTTGGATGACAGCTTCGTCTCCTTGTTCGATGAGGCCCTTGTCGGCTTCCTCGACAAGTTCACTGTCGTGAAGAAGCTCATAGACGACCTTGACGTACGCCTCCAGCCCATGCGCCCAGGCTCTGTGATGCCCGCCACCCTCAACGGCCTCTATGGTGACAACCTCTGCGACGCACTGGTGGCCCTGTGACTACCCGCTGTCGCGCCGGAGAATGTCCACCTCGAGGTCGCGCTCGCCGCGCAGCGCCTAGCTCAGTAAGATACCATCGACATAATCACCCACGTCTATGAGCAAATTGTCCGCAAGGACTACTACGTGCCAGAGGAGGACGATAGGACGCTGGCCTTCTTGGACCGCAGGGCAACCTTGGACGGCATTGTTCAGAAGCATGTTGATCTCGCTGCCAACGCCGCTGCTCCTCACCCGTTGGTTGGTGACCCGACGCACTAGGGCAAGAGGATGTCGTTGATGGATCCGTATGCATCTTTATTTTTGCGTCAATTCCATGTATACTGTATTTTTTTTACCTTTTGCATCAACTTCATAACTTACGTACGTACCATGCATGAACCGCGCCACAACCAAACTTCTTATATATATTAATATTGACATGTAATGGGAATGTTTAGGTCCCATGCAAGAAATGGGAATGGATTTCAAACTTCTAGGCATGGCGGTTCAATTTGCGAAGGCGCACACATAAACAACCAAAACAAAGTCATTTTGGAACAAAGAGCTGCCACGTTATAATCGGAAACAGAAGTAGTATTGAAACCGTGGGCGTTCTACTAACCATATAAGTGCTGCCATGTGTCCCTCTATTGATTGGCTACTAGGAGGCGTCGTGCGGGTGGTACTACCTCCTTCCTAGTTTATTGTTTCCCTTAGTGTTTTGTGCCAAATTTTGACTATGAATTCAATTTACAAAATGTTAACGCATGTCACAAAAAATAGAATCATTGCAAACTATTTTCAAATATGAATCCAACCATATAAATGTTTATAACATGTAACTAAAAAATTTCAATTAAATCTATGGTCCAAATTTGACACAAAATACGAAAGGACCAACAAATCAGGATGGAGTCTTTGAGTAGACCGGAGGCGTGCGAGCAGACCGCTGCGCAGGATCACCCCAGACGGGCGTTCTGGCCCGCCCCTCAATGCAGAGTGGCCAGGCATATCACTTACATGTGGGACCGCATGTAAGGAAAGCGATGATGGCCGAAATTGGCAAAACTTCCCCATTTATCACGCGGGAAAAGCCCAACGCTAGCGTTTTGAATCATTATTTCTATTTTTTGAGGGAAAATCGTTATTTCTATCTATCGGTCGCACCAGGAGCAGAACCAAGTGTTACAACTTACTAGTACTAGTACAAGTTCAAAAGAAAAAGGCTACCGTGTTCACGTCGCACCCCCACACGGTTGGTCTGGCACACCGCTTAGGAAGGCACGCGTGTTGTCTCGCATCTTCACTTACAAGTGGGACCGCAGTTGAGGAAATCGACTAACGGCAAACCTCCACCCCGCTTGCCATGCGATGGCTGAGTTAGAGAAACGAGGAGGGAGAAGAGATAGTTGTATCATGGACTCCAACAAATATGGTGTCAGATGGTAGTCGTGCTGGTGGCGTGTGTCGTACTCCTGGACGTGAATGCTTGTTCTGGCCCATGCCACCCTACTATATATCGAGGATTCGAGGTGCTAGTTACGTACAACGAACACATTAACATATGGCCCACCTCACACTGTGGCCAAATTTCCTAGAGTCTGTGCTAGGCTAAAAAGTGTTCTTTGTGAGGGTGGATGGCTGGTCTCAAGTTTAAAACTTGTTGTATTACGTATATGTAGACATAGAGATAGTGCAGCAGTTTTGAAAGTTTGAATCCAAACATCAGAATGCAATTTCTACCGTTGATTGGACTCATCCGACGACCTAGGATGATGGGATTCGCAGCTACAGTAAAAACACCCGCCCGCCGCGCGAAGCATGTGAAGCTAACTAGTAGTACTATTGTTGACTGGACTCATCCAATAACCTGTTCCAATGCACGTACAATTATGTATTCGGGAAAAAAATGCCGCGTCACAGCACCCACTCTAAGAAGCGACTCGAATACCATTCATAAATTTAGTAAGTTTATCACAGGCATATCATTTAGTATTACATACAACAAGTCATCAACGCACAACGACAACGAGGATACATTATAAATACTAAAGTTTTTATCACACAACAAATAACAAAGCGATGAAATAAACTTCAGGTCAACCAATCCTTGGCGTTGGAAACACTTGCTTTGAACCATAAGTGATTCTCTGGGCAGGGCCAGCTATTGTCAATATCGAGACCAACGCAAGACTCATCATCCAGGCTGAAGCGGCCCATTTCAGGACACATATTGTGATAGCCAGGGTAGGGAACCATAGCAATGTCCGAGGTATAGATGCAGTTGCTTCTCATAAATGGTAGTAACATTGTGCCAACAGCAGCTGGAGCGCCTTTCACCTTCATTGGATAGTTTAGTCCAAGGAAGAGCGAGTTTTCTCCAAGAATATCAATATTGAACCAGACAGAAGGTGCTGGTGCTAGCACACTAGTATCCATCCCGAATACCCTGCAATGGATGTTGGAATAGGTCCGGAGAGTGCAACCATGGGAGATAACACCTGCTTCCTTAGTAACATCAGCAGTGCCTTGTATACAGACAAGAAGAGGTGATCCATCGGAATAAGTTGCTAGGCGCCACTGAGTATGTAGGTCCCGCTCGTCTTCATGCTCGTGATCATCACCATCACCATCGTCATGTCCCGCTTGGTTATAAAATTTTCCAAGTACCGGTGGGGAAATGTTGACAGGGACTTGGAAACAGAGAAGGTTAATTAGTACGGGGATACTAACTCACATGCATGGTGAATGTAACAATTATAATTACAGTGGAAGACAAACGTACCGAAACAATAAGGATCCCATGCGAAAACAGCGCCAGAAGTGGTGGTAGCAAACACAAGACCCTCGTATTGAATTGCATCATAGTACACATCCGTGTACAGAAACTGATTTTGAGAAATATCCATCAAGTCGAAGGACTAAGGACGGCAACAAGCTTGTCGAAGATAGCGACATCACAAGCATTCCTATAATCCCAAGAGCGACTGGGAACTCGACAAAGTGCTATCATCTGTAGACGACAGTCACCATGATCGTATTTGAACATACGTAGATCATCGGTGTGCTCAACCTCACGGCAGTCTGAGATTTTTGGAAGTGGAACCCGGTGATGAGTGTACACATTCACAAGTTCCCACTCGCATTTGTACCCAATATAAACAACCCAATCTCCATTTGCGCCTGCCCAGGCCTTACCCTTAAGCGATGGCATCTTAACATCACACGTATCATTATCAAGCGGCATCAACATGCATAAGGCGAGGCTTCCGTCGTCCCCGCGCCAGCGAGCAGGGTCATGGCGAAGAAGATAGGGGAGATCAAACCGCTCCTGAACCCTTGGGTTCTTTGTAATGATGTTATTTGTTGAGTCGAGAATGGTCTTGAACGAACCTGCCATGGTAGCCGTGGTGATGACGTTGCACCGATCAATGAGTTCCCCCACCACGTCATCTTTCAGATCGGGGCAAGAATAACGGGGTCGTTTACTACCTGTTCGCTCCATCGAGAAGACAAACAATGGCAGAAGGAAGAGTCAAGGCAAATGGGAGGGAGGAAGAGCATGCGACAGCAGTTCCAAATCGAGAGAGAAAGGCGAAGAGGCGGTGGACGGTTGCCACGGTACAGGAAGAGGCTAGTGGGGAGCGGACGGTCGCCACGGTATAGAAAGAGGTGCCCCGGCCTACATAGACGTCCGTTCAGAAATTATACAAAAGGACTCGCCGTCGTCTCACTGACATGTTGGAACGGGACCACATGTCAATGAAACATGGTGTGTCATTTCTCGTGCAAAATGTGATCTGGCCGCGTTGGCCCGAGGTGCCGCATTATTTCTCGACTTTATTTTTTTAATGGCATGCCATTCAGCTTTGAAGCACAACTAATTGGTACTGTATGCAGAGAAAATATAAACTACTCTGCCACTACTCTACCTCTAGTACTTACTACTAGTACTAATAAAGTACATAGGCTGGAGCTTCAGCGCTTGCTTGCTAAGGGCTGCCCACTTGCTTCTCACACTATCACCCTCTCTCCAGATCTAAGAAAGATGGCAGTGGCCCCTCTCTCTCCCTCCTCACCGGTGGTCACAGATCCGCCAGGATCCCTTCCGCCGGGGAAGAAAAGGACGTGCAGCGTTGAAGCACTCATCGTTGGTGAGCGAGGTCACACACTGACGACAAGGCCGTCCTCTCAGACCTAGCACCGGCGCGGGATGGCTTCCGTCCCCAAGCTTGTTGTCGTAGTGTGTGCGGAGGACGACGACCACGAGCGAATCCACTTCCCGCCGACCCTCGGGTATGCTACCTCTTTTCGAACCATACCCTTGTTCTATTGCCCCATCTGCCACGCCGCTGCATGTGGATCTTTTTCCACTCCCCCATCTCCCCAATTTATTTTCCTCTGCTCTACTGGTCACGCAGACGAAAACCTTAATTTGCACTATTAAAGGAAACCCTACTTCATACAGACTAATCCATGTCTGGGTTGAATAAGGAAAGAAAGGGAGAAAGTACTGTCGAAGAGACTAGGTATCGAACCTGCATCTTAGTTGAAAAGGGGAAAATCAGTAGCTAAGGAACGAGTCTCTTGTCTCTTGGTTGAAAAAGGGTAGAAAGGCATGACAACGCAATAGAGAATGACCAGGTCGATCAGTTTGTTGTCCTCACATAGGAAAAAAGTGGCTAAAGAGAACAAAAATGGGACGTGATCCACATATGCTGCCTGGATATTTGTTGCTCTGGGCAACCATCCCTCGCTCACCACTCTATGCGTCCGTGGAGGTACATCGTACTGGTGCGCCCACTGTCCGAATGGGCCTCCCCATGCTCTTATATCCACTTTTTTGCTGTTAGTATAACGCCACCAGTAAAATCAAGCAATGCTACTGCTAAGGTGATGCCACATTTAAGTAATGCCGCACTCAGTCTAATGCCACCGATAAATTTAAGCAATGCCATTTAATGTCACTGGATTATTTCAGGGTTAGCTATTGATTGTGGATGTATTAAAGATTTTGGAGCTAAGGCATTCTAATGTTGTTGCAAAGCTAGTATACCAACGATGAAACTTGTTACTACCTTCAGATTTTTGCACTGTTAATGCTTATAGATTACATACCTCACTTCATGATGTTATGATAAGTCAAAAAATTGTATAGTGTCACCAAACTGCCAAGGCGGTGATGGCATTTTATTTCAGTTAAACTGCACAAAAATTATGAAGAGAAGAGGAAAGGTCAGGAGTGCGCACCTCCTCCTCCTGGTACTTTCTTGATTTGTTTGATCAATTTTTTATATTTGATCGATTATCAAGATTGGGATAGCAATTTTTGAGGTCCCCTCGAGTTCGAAATGATATTTACCTTGAAGGTACATGGTTTGCAATTTTTTTGCACTGTCATTAGTTAATAATGCTAGTTACCTTCAGACTTTTGTATTTGGTCTAATGCTGTTGCACAGTCAGTATACCAATGTTGAAACTTGTTACCTTTAGATTTTGTATAGTTAATGCTTATAAGAGTCTTCCAGTGCTAGCTTATGGAAATAAGTTCAGTAAAACCATTGTACTGTACCCCGTAATAAAAAACTACTCTACTGTTGCACTAGCCAGTGGATTAGTGTATATTTGTACTATTCGAATGGTGTTGCATTAGCGTATGGACATATATAAGGTGTGGCAAGCTTTCCCAGATATGTGCTCAAGAAAACTACTACCTGTTTTTCTAAATACTAGACGTGTGGGTACTTTAAATTGAACTGCGAAAACGTCTTATATTAAGGAACATAGGGTGTAGAGTACATTCAAATTATGCCGACAAAGCTAGTCACACCTTTGTTAAAATTAATGTTCATTATGTTATCAGAGGAGGTCTGCATGTTTCTCTCTATTGCCTGTCGATTACATACCTGACATCATGATGTAATGGTAAGTCATTTTTTTTGTACAGTGTCACCGAACTGTCAAGGCGGTGATGGCATTTTATTTTAGTTGAATTGCACAAAAAATGCTTAAAAGAAGAGGAAAGGTCAGGAATAGTTCAATCTTTCAGAAAATACTATGTATGCCTTCCTGACATCGGCCGCTGTTGCCTTATTTATTCCTTCAACAGGTGGATAGAAATAGTCTTGCTACCTTTTCCCATTAAGAAATAGGAATGCTTATATTTGTGAGTCTATGCTTCAACTAGTGTCACTTTTATAGTAATCACACTTTCAATATCTGTGCAAACAGGGATGCTCGATTTTAGTGGAACTGCACAAAAAGTCCAAATGGTTCAACATTATGAGCATTTTTTCTTCCAAACAATTATATCCAATTGGTGGCACTATGAGATGTTCATTACCAAGGTACATGGTTTGCTACTATCTTGCTACTGTTTTTGTACTATCATTAGATAGTAATATTAGTGGTTTGCATGTAAATTTATTGGCAGGCTGGACCTACATTGGTGGTGCTAGACATGATTCAATGATTGGATGCTCAATTCTGGTTGTATCGATTTCACCTCTTCCATCACTACAAACAAAGTGACCTCAATTCTTGTGGAACTACCCAAGAGAATAGTATAGTCACTGCATGTAGTGCCATATGAAAATAGACATAAAAAGATTGGATAGTCACTTCATGGACTGCACAAAAGTAGTACTGTACTTTTTATTGGCCAACACTAGGTGCTTCATTGCTTTGGTCTGATTATCCAGTGTGCATCATTTTGCTTAAGTTAAAGTTGTATTCCAAAAATAGTCTCGTCGTATGATCGACAGATGACCAATTCATATTTCAGTGGATGTTCTCCATCATGTGTGGTTCATTCTCATGGTTCCATCTGTTGGTGAAACCAATTACGTTTGCAATAGGAAATGTAGACTTCACAAACAAATTTGTCTTTCACTTTGTACTGAATGTTGGCCCAGAGAAGCATCCATGTTAGTAGCAAGAACAGATGTTTTTTCTTGATCTTTGCTTTAGGAGCTACATATTGTATATGATATATGTATCATTGAGATGCATTAACATGTTGATCTTATGTATGGGAATCGTACTAGTTGGTTGTGAATTTGGGCTACTAATGTGAACATATTACAATGCCAGGCCTGTGAGTGTCGTGTGAACATTTCGAACGGATCGGCTCTTACTACTGTGCACAGCATGATCCTTATTTCTGTGTGCTCATTGTTTACAAGTTACTAGAAGCTCCTTATTTCTCTTCGCTCAGTGTTTACAAGTTACTGATCGATCACTAGCTAGCCTACTAATGCGCTCCTGACAGTTTTAGTTGCGACGCAAGATCCAAAGGTGGCAGTTTTTTGAATAAAAATGCCTACCTCTGAAGAAACTGACATGCTATTCTAAAGAAAATGCCATGCGAATATGAAGAAACTGCCAGCAAAAACATTCGCAAATGCCTTATCTCCCAGCGAACGTTCATCAGCTATTGCGATCCTACACGTACACTATCCGACTGACATGATCCTACACGAATAACTAGCAGATCACGCACGTACGTCATCTGGATGAATCAAGTGCACTCGTTTGACCGTCATGCCGATGTGCGACCCAGCATGGACGGGACGCACCACTGATGAGACGAGACGGCACAATCATAATTTCAGTTTTTCTAGTTTTCCATGGCAAGCTGGCGCGCTAAGCCATGCATGCTTATGCATTGAATTCCGATGACCGCAATGACCGTCGTGTTTCCCGTGACACGCTGGTTCACCTACCTTCCGCCTATAATTATTGGTTCCTGGAGTTCTCTGGTGGCACCATCACCCAACTCGCCCTATCCTCATAAGCCCCCACCGGCCCGACGTCGCTCACCACTTTCCCTCGCTCTCGCCACGTCCGTCATGCCCCCGCCCGTCCACAATAGGCGACGCCAGAGGCGCTCATTGTCGGAACCAGTGTTCGGTTTTTCATCGGAAGGCAGACGGAGGGAGGAGGCATTCTATCGGTCTTTAGATGGCAATGCGGAGTATGAGGACTTGTTGGAGCGTGACCACCTGGCAGAGGAGCAACGTGTCACCGATTTGCACCGCCAGCGGGGCATGGAGCAGCAGCGCACCGACGCTCTGAGTCGCGAGCAGAGCGCTCGCAAGCACGCGTTCGCGACGCCGAATTTTACTACCAGCTCATCAAGTGGGTTTCTCGCTTAGAAGCCGAAGCTTCGGTGGACCACGTCGGCATGGAAAGGGCCAACACGCGTGAGCAACGCGCCCTATCGCACCTCTGGCAAGACCGAGGCGAGGAGGAGGATGGCGGTGCCGGCGTTTAGCGTGTACCGCAGATGGCGGCCGGCATCGTCTGGTTAGCTAAGAGTAAGATAGTACTTGTACACTAGAGTATTAGTGGGAGTAGATAGTTAAGTTGGCTATGATGGTTGTCAATGTGGAAGTTTAGTACTCTATCTCTGGATCAGACCTGTTACTTTGCTCTGAATGTTGAACTTTTCCGTGTGAACGTGTGGAATGGGTTGTATTTGTCTGCCACGGATTTAGAGGTTGACTTGTGGTCCTACTAGGTTGACGCGTATACAATCAGGAGATGATTGTACATGGAGAGGATGACAGCAGGGACCCACCAGGGTCATGGCAGTATGCAAGCAAGTGCCTCCTTATTTCAAGCCAAAAAAAAATTGTTCCTCTCCTAATGGATTCCTGACATCTGGGTCACATGCCATTGTCAACGTAGTCAATAAACGAGAGAATTGCACAATGAGCGACTGACACTAGGGACCCAGCAGCTCACCCAGTTCTTTTTTGTTTTTGAGATGGAGCAGGGTATCAACTAGGCTGTGCGGACACTCTTGCCAGTCTAGCCAACCTTCATTTTATGTTTACCACAAGACCATCCTAGTTGTCTTTTTTTCTTTCTGAAAATGACTAGCCCAATTTTTTTTGTAGAATACCCAACCGAGGCCTACTTGCTTTTGTTAGCCCTGCTGGGCTGCAAGGGATGCATTCGGCTTGCCCCGAAAATGGGCTATCAGTAATGAGAAATGGGCAGTACATTTTTAAGACACAGCAAACTGGCAATTAGTTTCATATTTCTTTTTTCCTTTTCTACATTTTAAATTTCGTTGATTTTTATGCGGGGAAATTTTTTGGATTTTAAATTAATATAAATTTATTTTTCAAATTAGTTTGAATGTGACTCAAAATTTCGGGATTAAAAATAGTTCGGACCTCACCGAAATATGCAAAATTTCCATGAGTTTTTTATCCGTGGCCACAATATGGGCTGTAATGCTAACAAAAAGAATATGGGCTCCAAAAAAATCCTTAAGAATTAGCAAATGGGCTGTAAATTATTAGAAATAATGGCAGATGGGTTGTATGCTATTTTCCACGGATTTGAGGCTGGCTTGTGGGCCTACTAGGTTGACGTGTACGCTTTCCTAAAAAAAGGTTGACGTGTATGCAAGGCTTTGTCAACTTAGTCAACACAGAGCAGTGACTGTTGGATGTCCATCCAACGGCCGTCGTGCTTCTTCAATCTCCAATCTTCCTCCTCCAGCCGCCCAAACCAGCGCCGGCGGGACTGCCTGCTCCCTCCTCCCGTGGCCGGCTGTGCTGCCGCGCAGGCCTCACTGGCCCACCCTACTCTCACCGCTGGCCAGGCCATCTCTCTACCCACCCGCACCTCCTGTTATTTTCCGGCGACGTCAGCCTCACCTCACAGCCGACCAGTCATCCCTCGTACTCCCCTCAGCGTGGGCATCCACTGATGTGGCTTCGCCGGCTCCAGGTCGTTCCCTTCCTAGGCATCACCATCGTCCACTGCGTTGGTGCTCTCGGCGTGCCGTGGTCAACATGGTCAACAAACGACAGCCATCGGAAGAGGGATGTAAGTGGAGAGGCTGATAGTAGGGACCCACACAAGCAAGTGCCTCCTTATTAGCGAAAAAATTGATTGCTCCTGCTGACAGTTGGGACCCACCGGCTATATCTTCGCACGGAAGGAAGTGCCTCCTTGTTATGCGAAAAAAACTATTCCTCCCGATGACAGCTGGGACTCGGCAGATTTGGTGGCTGACTTGTGGGCCTACTAAGCTGACGTGTACGCAGGGCTTTGTCAAATTAGTCAACAAATGATTCTAGCAGCTGGACCGTTGGATGTTAATCCAACAGCCATGCTGCTTCTTCAACCTCTGATCTTGCTCCTGTCTCTCATGGGCGGCAGTGCTGCCGCGCAGGCCTCACTGCCTCGCCCTACTCCCATCGCTGGCCTGGCCATCCCTCTACTCACCCACACCTCCTATTATTCTCCAGCGATGGCAGACGAACCACTAAACCCTCGTACTCCCCTCCATGTGGGAAACAACTGTCGAGTCTTCCCCGTCTCCATGTCGTTCCCTTCCTAGGCCTCACCGTCGTCCACCGCCTTGGTGCTCTCGGCGCGTCGTGGTCAACGAATGACATCCATCGGAAGAGGATTGTACGTGGAGAGGTTGACAGCTGGGTCCACGGCGGCACGCAAGGAAGTGCCTCCTTATTAAGCGCAAAATAATGATTCCTCCACCTGACAGCGGGGACCCACCGGAAGGGCCTCTATATTTCGCGAAAAAATGTTTCCCTTGACAGCTGGGACCCACTAGCTACATCTTCGCATAGAAGGAAGTGCCTCCTTACCCCTTGACAGCTGGGACCCACCATGTCGAAGCGTACGTAGCGTTATCCTGGTCGCAAACGTATACATACATAGCGGTCGATCGGTCTCTCTACAGCGATGAACCGTGACCGAGTAAGGAGCAGCACGTGTCGTAGTAGAACCGCCGTCACTCAGCCCCGTCTATATCGTGTACACATACGTACAACCACGCTGCAAAAAGGTAAATACGGCTACATACGTACATACGGGCGGGGTCTCGAACGCGTACAACGATGGTGTCCTATTCATCGGCAGCCAACCGGTTGGGTCGGAACGGAGAAACTGCGTCGTGTTCATCGGGAGGCAACGGAATGCGTCGTGTTCATCGGGAGCCAACCGGCTTGGACGGAACAGCCGGAATGGGGCCTGGCGTACCGCAGAACGGAGGAAACGGCATTCTGTTCGACCGCGTACGGTCGAAACGAGATCCTGTTCATTGGGAGGGGTCTGGTGTACCGCAAAAACGGAGGAAACAAACTTTTGTTTGAGTGCCTACGGTCGAAACGGGGTCCTGTTGATCGGGATGGGTGTGGCGTACAGCAAAATGGAGGAAACGGACTTCTGTTGGAGCTCCTACGGTCGAAACGGGGTCCTGTTCATTGGGAGGGGTGTGGCGTCCTACAAAATGGGACTCCACGGGCTACTGTTCATCCACCATCAACTGCCTCTCGCTCGATCCATCCTCCATGGGGGTACTGTTCATCCACTGTCGACCTCCAGCCTCCACTGGCTACTGTTCATGGAGCCTCCACGGGGTCCTGTTCATCCACCCCCAACCGGCTGGGGTATGGCGGCCTCCTCGGGGTCCTGTTCATCCAGCGGCAACGGCCTACTACCACGGGGTCTTGTTCATCCAACCCCACCAGGAACTATTCATCCACAACCAACCAACTGGCTCGACTCACCACGTCTCGACTCGTTCTATGTACCGCGCGCACGGTAGCATCGGTCACTGTTCATCGAGAGGCAACCCAACACCGGCTGGCTACGTCTCGCACGGGGGCTTGATCGGCTTCAGTAAAGCAGCAGCAGCGATCGATCGCTCGGGTTCAGTTAGCAGCAGCAGCGAAGGAATGGCTCGGGTTCAGTCAGCAGCAGCAGCGAATGAATCACTCGGGGTTTAGTTCACAGACAAGGGATCGGTCGCTCGGGTTCAGTAACGTAGCTAGTGCGATCGCTCTGGTTTAGTTAGAGCCAACGCCTCGCACACACGCGCGTACAAGAGAGAAATGCGCAAACCATAGTGCATCGCTCGACCCCGACCACCCACCGTAACCGGGAACTCCCCGAAATTTTCCTCGCCCTCGCTTCTACCACGATTTTTTCCATCATGGACGGCCCAAAGAATGTCATGTAGGTGCGTCTCCGGCCCGCCCAGGATGAAAAGCCCATTTTCTATCATGATTTTTTGTCATAGAAGTAGGAGCCCACCACATCTATGATGATACGTGTTTTTGTCACAATTATCATCATAGAAGTGTCATAAGCATGACATAATTTTTTTTCGTTCGGACCAAAATGTCACGGATGTGTCTTTTTTTGTAGTGTGGGGAGGAGGCAGGCAGGCTGCTGGTGATGTGGTGCCCTCGCATGTGTCGTGCGCTATCTCGCCTCTACCCATGCTATCCCGTCTCTGCCTACTGGCAGAGGTAGAAGACAACTGGCACCCATGACGGTGAGCTGGCCTGGTCAGGTTAGGTCGTCTAGGTAAGTTTCTTTCCCTTTAATTTTCTATTTCTATTTTTCTTTTTCTGTTTTGATTTTGTTCTTGCACCAAATCATTTTAGAAAACTCTGAAACTTTTTGTGGGCACTAACTAAATTATTCCTGATGCCCTCACCAAGTTTCAAAATTATTCGAGTTATAAAAATATTTATTGGATTTATTACTCCAATTCAAATACAATATGGATTAATTCAAAAGCCATAATGCCATGAAATAATGTGCATCATCTCTGGTAGATGTTTTCACCTTTTTTCATAAATCATGACTATTTTTGGAGGGTAGTTTGGGTTCATTGGGAAATAATTTAGTTAAACCTAGTTTAGTTAATGTGGTGCTAGGGTTTGGCCATTCCCCATTCCCCATTTCATTTTAATTTTAAAATAGAGAGTAACCGGGACAACCGGGCCACCACCGCCCAATAACCACCCCACCACAGAAGCTGGACCTGTGGTTGGGCGGTACCAGGCCGGTACAACCGCCCGTAAAGCAGTCCTGGGTTTTCCCAGAGCTGTGGCGGTACCACCGCCCAGGGGCAGCGGTACTACCGCTGGGCCTATACATGGGAACTGCAACCCCAGGGTATCACCCCTGGGGCGGTGGTTGTGCTGGTAGAACCGGACATGTGGTACAACCGCCCTGCCCAGCGGTACAACCACTGGGGGGTTAACACCACTGTGTAGGAGGAAGTGTGGACCTCTTTCTCATCGAATGGAAGGGAGCATTGGGTGGACAGGAAAGTGTACATGCATTGATTCACCCAATACCTTCCAATGCGGATTCCCTCTTAATAGTACGGGATTCCTACGACCAAAGAAATAAACACGTCGGAACCACCGTCTTCGATCTTTTCCGTCAGGAGGGAATGCCTAATCGTCTTGTACCAGAAGAGAGAGTACCTGAAGAACTTGGCACACGATTAGATCATAAAGTGAGTTGTCATCATCACCAAAACACTAAAGCGGGAAATGTCCTAACAACCTTGATCCCTAAGAAAGCCGACGCGGAGTCTCTTTTTGACTTTCGTCCCATTAGTCTCATTCACCTTCTTGTGAACTATTCGCGAAGGCCCTTTCCCTGTGGCTGGCACCGCATTTGAGTTCTCTTGTGTCCACCAAGCAAAGCGCCTTCATCACTGGAGGAAGCATCCAGAACAACTTCCTTCTTGTCCAGTATAATGCACATCTTCTCCATGATCTTAAGGTGCCTTGCATGCTTCTCAAGTTGGATATCATCGCACCTTCGACTCTGTCTCATGGACATTTCTCCCTGGGACCCTTCGGCACCTTGGTTTCAGCGGCCGGTGGAGGGAGTGGATCTCGATCCTCCTTTCATCGGCCTCTATGTGAGTTCTGATTAACGGGAACCCCCATTGCCTATGCCCGCGGCCTCCGTCAGGGTGATCCCCCTATCACCCATGTTGTTCATGATCGTCATCGACATCCTAAACTCTTTGATCAAGAGGGCGGTCTCCTCGGGGATCCTTCAGCGGCTCATGATCCGTCATGCGACATCTAGTGTGCCCCTATACGCCGATGGTGTTGTCATCTTCTTCCACCCAAACATCCATGATATACTGCCGATCCACGAGTTTCTTCCCGTCTTGGGGGCTGTCTCGGGGCTCCACACTAACTTCTCCAAGTGCTTCACCACACCAATTCAATCCTCAGACGAGCACCTCGCCGTCCCGACTAAAGAGTTGAGGTGTCCCATTGCCACCTTCCCATTGTAGTACCTTGGTTTGCTATTCTCCATCCAAAAAGTTCCCACTAGGATCTATGCTCTGTTATGCTGACCGACTGGCCTAGCTAGACACATCCTCAGTGACATCCCGGTTCACTACCTCATCACTATCGCCTAGTCGATCCTCAAGTAGGTGAACTGCGTCATCTGTGGCTTCCTTTGGGTCGGCCGTAAGGACGTGCTTGGTGGCCAGTGCCTCGTCAACTGGCAACACGTCTGTCGTCCGACCTCTCTTGGCAGTGTTGGGATTTGAGATCTCTAGCGCTCAAGCATTGCCTTGTGAGCTCGCTGGATTAGGCTTCAGAAGACGGACCCTTCTCACCCTTGGCGACACCTGCACATACCCTGTGACCCTGAGGTGCAGGCGATCTTCTGAGCCTCTAATTCCTGGACTATTGGTGATGACATCTCCTGTCTCTTCTAGGTGGATCATTGGATTGATGGGAAGTCCATCTTTGAGTTGGCTCCTCTCTTCTTTACTCTGGCTCCTCGCTGTCGTTGGGAGACTCCCTTGGTCCAGGATGACCTCCCCCTCCGCTCTTGGGTCTGGGACATCGAAGGTGCACGCGGCCTTGCCGCTATGGTCCATTACATCGGCCAGTGGCGCCGTCTCCGACACACTAACCTCTCGTATTCCCCCACGTGCTTCGCTAGCGGTGGAGTACCTTCAGATAGTATTTAGCTAGCTCATGCTATGACACGATATTCCTGGGTGCCATGCAGGCCCCGCATTGGTGCCTCACGTGGAACACATGGACAGCAGTGCATATAAAGATTTTCATCTGGCTCGCTCTCCAAAATAGGTGCTGGAATGCGAGCCGCCTGGCCTGTGGCCCTTCCCATGCCGCCCGGTGCATCCTTTGCAACTAGGAGATTGAGGACATGCAGCACATCCTGGTTGGGTGGTCCTTCTCCCGCCAGGTGTGGCATGAGATCCTATGCTGGTGTCGTTCCATGACAGACCTTCCTCGTCCAGAGCTGACTTTCCAGACTGGTTGGCGGTCTCCCGCGACCATGCCCCCCCCCCCCCCCCCGACCTTGCATAAGGGGCCCTCCTCTCTTCTGTTGTCTGCTTGGTGGCTCTAGAAGCATTGCAATGGATGCGTCTTTGATGGTCTGACGCCCTCTGTTGCTCACCTAGTCCACACCATCCACGAGGAGGCTGCACTGCGGGCTAGAGTTGGAGCCAAAGGGCTTTACCAACTGTTACCCGAGATGTAGGGCTTGTAGTTGCTGGATGCGCACCCCTTTTCTTGTTTGCCTCGAGCGCTCGCTACACACCAGAGTGTGTACGTGGCTTTGTCGCTCTTTACCCGTCGATGAAATGATACGTGATCTTATGAATTCGCTAAAAAAGGAAAACAAAAGAGTGTACTTAGCAAATCCACATATGGGAGAAAACCCACAAAAACTTTTCTGGAAGAGTTTTGGAGTAATCTTTGCAAAGGGTGCCCACTTGACTAGTGATTTCGCAAAAGTTGCATGCTACACTCGCCAAGTAGAAAAAAAACTACATTTTAAACATGGAACTCCCAGGTTTGCCAAATGATGCATTGAGGAAAACAGAAGTTATGTATTTTTCTTGAAAGTTTTGCATATTTTTGGTATGGAACGGTGAAGCAAGGTTGTTTGTAAACTTTTCTTTTAAACGAGAATCGGATCAAGGTAAAACCTATGGACATGAGCAGCACATGCGTCGCGTGTGCATGAATGCAAGCTCGAAACCAACCGATCAATCGATACGCATTACATGCACGCACTAGAGGCGCATGAGCTGCACTTACTGCCATCACTAGTACGCGAGCTAACGGGAACCCCGTGACGCTACGTCCACGTCGGCCAAATGTGGGCCCGCGACGCCATCCACGTCGGCACCCTCCCTCCCTCCATCCGTTTCAAAAATATTTTTTCCGTTCTCCGGTTGGCGTATATAACAGGCCGTTCGTTCTGCTTCCCTCCTCTCGCTGGCTCCGAGGAATTCTTCTTGCGGATGCGATCGCCGGCGAACTGATCCGTCTCGGAGGCGAGGGCCTCTCTGCTGTTATCGACGCCGGGTTGGTCCCTTTCCCGGAATCGGGGAGAGTTTTCCTATCGAGGGTGTCTGGCTTTCCGGCGAACGCGCCACAGGTGTTCGACGGAATTCCGACATGCCGAGCGGGGGTAGGCGGCTGCCGCCGTGGACGTCCCCGAGGGGCGCGGCGGAGGCGGTACCGCAGAGGTGGAGCCCCTGCACCCCCGCCGGTTCCGGGAACCACGTCACTCCGCCCTTGAGCGCCGGCTGCTGCTCCTACCGCGTCACCCCGCCGGTGAGCGGGGGCGGGTGTTCCCGGCCGCCGAGGGCGCCGCCGGCGGTCGATTCCCCGTACTTGAGGGCGAAGCAGGCGCAGGTAATACGATCGAGCACCACCATCAGGTGCAATTTCTTCGTCTTCAGGGTCCAAAATTGAGCGCTATATCTGTCTGGTTCTGGCCATTACCAATCGGGCTGGCTAAATGGATGCAATTCTTGAGGATAACTGCGGAACTGAAATTTAAGGAGGGAACTTGATTTTCTCCTAACGTGTGTCCCCCCAGTGCCCAGTGTACTAGTGATAACAGTTAGTGCTCGCTTCCTTGACTTGCACAGTTGCATGCAAAGCTCAAATGCCACCAGGCTGCCTCAATTGTTAAGACTACAGCGCTCTTTTGTGAAAACTCATTGGCATCCATTTTCCTGGGGCCAAATGTCAATAAATATGCATCATGGGCCTGAGTCAATTCATTGAATTTTGTCTTCAATGAACCTATCATTGTTCTTTTAGTTGCATCGTAATGGTATTCTGTAATAACTGCAGCTTGCTGAATCTCGTGAGATGCTAAATTCACCGAATCCTCGAGTAAGTATATGGGAGAGAAGGATGCAGTAGCATTCACGCTTAGTATTTTTCCAATGGAAAACCATTATATGGGTGTTTCACACCATCTTCAGTTGTATCAGGATATCTGTTAACTGCATAAAAAAAACAAATATGAAAGTAGACTCCCTGGCATAAATAATAATTTTGGAGAAAAATGACATTAGCCTAAAGTGGCACGAAAGTTTTGCCCTTCTACATATGTCTAGGTGAGTAGGTGTTCTATTACCGGAAGTTTGTTGTATCAAAAGATTATATCGAAACGGTTTGGCAAGATGTGATGGTGTACTGCACTATGTTTGTGTCTCACTAGTAGCTGTAACAGGTGCTCATTCTGCCTGATGCTCTGAAATGCTTCTGTGCATTATCTGCTTTTCCACAGTGTATTTTTTATCTGTGGCACTTGCAGACTTGTGAATCAATCAAGATGCATTTACAATCTTGATCTTAAAAGCTTTTGTAAGATAAGCTTGTGTTTCTCTTTGTTTCCTCACTTTGCTTCTGTTATTCCAGTTAATTGAAAAGGATCCAAACAAGGCAGTTCCATTGTTCTGGGCGGCTATTAACAGTGGTGAACGAATTGAGAGTGCATTGAAGGATATGGCTACTGTACTAAAACAAGCAAATCGGGCTGAAGAAGCCATCGAAGCGATAAGATCCTTCCGTGGCCGTTGTCCAAATGAAGCTCAGGAGTCTCTTGACAATATTCTTCTTGACCTATACAAGGTATCTCGGTCCTGTAAATTTACGTATATAAGCTAAACGTTTCTTCTGAAGCCCACTTCTGACGTTTGATTATACTAGTAGATCCTGAACACATTAATATATTGCGCAAACCCATACGAAAAAGTCATCAGCTAATAATAAACCCATACCGCATTTGTGTATGAATAGTTAGCCTAGTATTGATACAAAACTTGTCTGTGTTGAACCAGAAATGCGGTAGGACAAAAGAACAGATTGAAATGCTGACAGTGAAGCTGAGAATGGTTGATGAGGATCTAGCTTCTGGGCGGTGGAAAGCAAAGCTGTCTAAATCTCATGGAAGAGTAGTCTATCTCTCTCTGAGGGATGAAAAGGCAAGGTAATAAAAGTCTTTCGTACATCTTCATTTGTCCCGCAAACGCCATTCTAAGGCTCTGCTTTGTCATGAAGATTGTTGGGTAACCTCGCCTGGGCCTATATGCAGTCTGAAAACTATGAGGAGGCTGAAATGCTCTACAGGTATATCTATGTTGATGATGGACTTATTAAGCTGATGTGGATTTCGTTAGACATGATCGTATTCTCTTGAAATTCTCAATCCTTTTTTTGGTGCTATTTGTAAGAATAATATTATGGCACCATTGTACTCCCTCCGTTCAAATATACACACACCCTCGAATTTTGAACCTAAATTTGGCCATGAATTTTACTAAAAAAGTATGAATTATATGCCACAAAAATTATATCATTGGGTTCGTATTTCAAAGAGGTTACCAATGGTGTAACTCTTATGGCATACAACTCATATTTTGTTAGTCAAATTTAGGCTTGAAATTTGAGGGGACCTTTTATATTTGACAGAGGGAGTAGTTTGTCAGTCCGCATCAAGGATGCAGAAATGACTGTTCTCAGCACTGATAAATGCTGATACTAGTAGAAGTGGACCCTGTTTTTTCTGTCATAACCTCATGCATCATTTCCAGTAAAGCTCGTTCAACTAAATCCAGCTGCTACTGACTTGGCGTTTGACACTTGCAGGCAAGCTCTTGCTATGGAAGCTGATTATAACAAAGAGTGTAATTTAGCCATCTGCTTGATGAAGATGGGAAAGGCAGCTGAAGCTAAATACCTTCTCCAACCTATACCTTACAACTGCAAAGATGAAAATCATTTGAGATCTTTTGCACGGGCTACTGAAATGCTTAGGGAACTTGAGTCACAAACACTCCCTTCTCCCGTAACTCTCCCGTAACTCAGATGAAGTCTAAAGATTCACAGATTTTACTTGCTGCTGATGTGGAGAGTCTTGAATATCTACATCCACAAATATTCTCTAGTTCTTCAACTCAACTGAATTATGAAGAACTGCAAGCTTCAGTTTCGGTGGATACAGAGAAGCGTGAGGATTGCAGCTCACAAGTGCTTCCATCTCCGGTAACTCAGTTGAAGCGTAAAGGACCACAAATTATGGTTGCTACTGATGGAGAGAAGAATGGACAAAGTCTGCAGGAGTACCAATATCTTTCAAGACTGTTCAATGATGCTGCCCCACCAGTCTCAACTTGAGAAACTACGAAAGCGGCTGGTAAGAAAGTACAGACCAAATATCAGCACACAGAATCAAGTTCAAACTCCTAGCTCAGCTGAATGCCTGCCAAACCCTAATGGTGCCATGGATGCTAGTGAGAACGCTGTGCAAGAGGGGTTGGTTGATGGTGGTAGAAAAGCGTGGGCTGACATGGTGGAGGAGGATGAACAGCAGCTGGGCGATGGCAAGAACACTAGCGCGCAAGGTGAGAGCAGCAAGGATGCAAGTGAGCAGAGGGACAAAACATCATCATCTTCTCAAGAAAGCAGCAGCCTCAAAACCCCGGTCGCAGGTGCTCCGCGACAAAGTTCATCTGCAGGTTCATGGAGACGTAACGACTCCAGAATGTCGACAGATGAGAACGTGAGCCGGAATTTTGCTAGGACAGCTCCAGCGTGGAAGCAGCAGAAGGTTCAAGATCACAGCAATCGAGTCTGCCAAATGCTCAACACGATGCATCTCAATGAGAAAACTCAAGGCACCAAGCAAACACCATGGAGAAGCAGTGCAGCTCAGCGTTCACTTTTCCACAGTCATGTACCATTCGGTGACAATGGACACTCTCAGGGTGCCAATCACACCGAGGCCACTAACCGGTGGCCGAAGAACGCGGCGAGCACAAGACCATGGAGGCCACAGAACCGCTTGCGGGTCTTCCAGGAAATCACAAATGAGATGAAGCAAAATGTTGCATAGCTACATCTTTATTCTTCACTCACCGTTGATGTAAGTTCTTACTAGTAAGTAGTTGTTTCCCACCAGAGATGGGAAGAGCACTAGCATTGGAGTGAGCAAATCAATGCAACAATCATGTAGAGCTAAGGAACTCGCCGAATATCATCACTGGTCCATATTATTAACAAGTCCATGAATCGCACTTTCTTCAAATCCAAGTAGACAGCATCTTTTTAGCTGCTCATATATTTTTCCTTTTGTCACCCCGAGTAATAATTTAACCTGTAAAAGAGGTTAAGTAAAACCCTACTACGATTTTTCCTTTTGCAGTGTTCACTGCTGCTTACCATGCATATACTACTAACACTAGCGTCCTTGTACCTTTTGGCACTACTGTTTAGATGTTACTGCGTGGCTCATTTGCTGAGCACATGTGGTTTCTCGTGCTGCATGGCTAGACATCTCCTGCAAGATCTGAGCCTTTGCACAGACAAGCAATGGCAAATGCATGCAGTTCACTGACTGCGCTACCATGCACCTGCATCGATCTGCATAGTGCTTGCCCTCTATGGCATTTTCTACCTTGTCCACATACTGGAGTCAGGTGGATTCCTCCCACTGCATCCACTGAGGGTGCTAACATGGCTGTGCCCTGCCTCTCGGCAGCAATGGCAGCCTTGAGCTTCACCTCATCCTGACCAGCACGCCGAGACGGTCGACGCCGCCAGCTAAGCCGAAGGTGGCGCGATATGCCTGCCTCCGTCGGCATTGTTCCGTTGCGTGCCAATTCATCCAAAAATAAATAAACTGACCTGCCGGTCGAGGTTGTCGATGCCGCCAGCTAGCCCTAGGGTGTGTTTGGTAGGGTGCATGGAGGGTGCATGAGGGCAAAAGTTCCCAATCCGATCCACTTTTTGCTTGTTTGGTAGGGTGCATGTGCTCACCTGAGCTATGCCCATCTAATGCATAAAATGACCCTCAGCCATGCCCATCTCATGCACCCCAGACAGGGTGTATGGAGGCAGCTATGTTGGCCCTGACCCTCGTCCCCACCCACCAGACCACGTTAAGATATGTTTAAATTTTCAAAAAATGTTAATAATTTCAAATTTTGTTTTAATTTTCAAAAAATATTCAAATTTTGTTTGAATTTTCAAAAAAGTTCAGAATTTCAAATTTTGTTGGAATTTTTGAAAATGTTTAGAATTTCAAAATTGTTTAAATTTTCAAAAAAATTATCAATATTTCTCATATTTTTTAAAATTTTCAAAAAATGTTCAGAATTTAAAAAAAATCAAAATTTAAAAAAAAATTCAAAAAATATTTAAGTTTTTAAAAAAATATTCAGAATTTCAATTTTTATTTTATTTTTATAAAATATTCAAAATTTTGATTAAATTTTCAAAAAAAAGAATTTGAAATATGTTCAAATTTTGAAGAAATGTTCAGAATTTCAAATTTTCAGAAAAATGTTCAGCATGTCTAAACACATGCAGGCTGCCAAACAAAGTCTCAGCTCAGCATGTCTCAGCGCATACATCCCTGCCAAACAAGGGCAACTGCATGGACTCAGCATGTCTACACTCAGCATGGATGAGAGAAGAACAACTAGGCTAGGTCCATACATGTTACCAAACACACCCAATGTGGCGCGACGTCCCGGTCACACTATTTGCGTTCAATGCAACATGTCCGCCCATAAAAATTAAACTTGCCTCTAGGCCGAGGTGGTCGATGCCCCCAGCTAAGCGGATCCTTGTGACACTGTTAATGTCGCATGTTTGTGCACCAACCAGTTCACCTAAAAGTGTAAACGAGAAGGCAATAATTCTGGTGCATGATTGGTCAGAAGTTGCTTATACCTACATGTGTATATATGTGTGTGCATTGGTGTCCATTACATTAGTGTCCTACTGTGTATGTGGTACTATGGTTTCTCTGGAACATATGCTGAGGTAAAGGTCCAGAGTATGCAGTAGCAACAGTCAAGTCAGCTAGCCGACCATGACCTGCATCACCTGCCGATGACTATTTCAGGCGAGTACTATATGGGGCAACTGTTCATTGTTCGTTCAAGTCGATCAATCATTGGAGTCATGGAGGGAGAAATGGATTTCACGTGTCTACGCGATCACTCAACACTCCGAAATCATGAAACTTGTTAGTTTTTTGTTCCGATAGTGGTTTATGGCGGTTTCTTTAATGGAAATCCGTGTGAAGAAAGTTTTTTTTCCAAAGATGTATTGCAATAATAATCAATCTTGATTTAGCAACTGCTAGTTTTTTAGATTTTTTTTACAGTATACTCCCTCCGTCTCAAAATAAGTGTTTCAAACTTAGTATAACTTTGTACTAAAGATAGTACAAAGTTGAGACACTTATTTTGGAACAGCGGGAGTACTACTTAAAAAGATCCACAAATACCCCCTCCATTCTAAAGTAAATGCTATTTAGAGTTTCAACACTTTGAGCACCAATATGTGCATAAGGTAACTATTTGCACTGGTCATACTAAACATAAACAATGAACAAGTAGGTTGTCATCAAAAGTACTTTTTTTCCTTTTTTTTTTGGTAACATGAGCTACAGAAAAAGTGGTCAAATGTATTATGTCTTGGAACCGGCGCCACAAAAAAAAGGAAGAAAGTATGGCCTACGCTGCTACTCTATCGATAAAGTTCTCAATTTGATAGAGAAAGCACCATAAAGATCAATTAGTGTCTGGAAGTAAAGGACAGAAGTAGGTACTACCGATGAAATACTAATGTGATTCATGCCTGATTACAATCAAGTTAATGATCAAATTCTCAGTCATTTTTTCCTTTGGAATGTGCAAAAGGCTCTTTTGTGTCTTTCTGCAACTAGGGCAAAAACTGTCTTGTACAATGAAAATAAAATGAGAAATTACGTGGATAGAAGTGTGAACGACTTGAAATCTATACATATATTTCTTTCGAAAAGGAAAAAATATATATATATTTTTAGAAAAGGAGGATGCACCCCCGGCCTCTGCATCTGGGTGATGCATGCGGCCATTTTATTTATTATTCACAAAGACCATACAAAGTAATACAACAATAAGCCCGAGGCCACCATCTAGACGACACCTGTTGCTACTCCTATCCTCTTGATGAAGGGGTGCCGAATGTCCGGGCCAAATACCAATCAGACATCGCACGAAAGCCTAACATCTAAAGCCGGATGCCCCATCCAAGCCACATAGGCGGGACTGGGTAACACTCCGGTCCGGCACACTCTCAGTGAGTACCACACGCACACGCTGCAAAGGGCCGTCACCTCCGTCTTTCATCGATCCATCTGTTGGGGAACGTAGCATGCAATTTCAAAAAAATTCTACGCTCACGCAAGATCTAATTAGGAGATGCATAGCAACGAGAGGGGAGAGTGTGTCCACGTACCCTCGTAGACCGGAAGCGGAAGCGTTAGGTTAACGCGGTTGATGTAGTCGAACGTCTTCACGATCCAACCGATCCAAGTACCAAACGTACCGCACCTCCGTGTTCAGCACACGTTCAGCTCGATGACGTCCCTAGAACTCTTGATCCAGCAGAGGGTCGAGGGAGAGTTCCGTCAGCACGACGACGTGACGACGGTGTTGGTGATGTGATCCGCGCAGGGCTTCGCCTAAGCACTACGACGCTATGACCGGAGGAGTAAACTGTGGAGGGGGGCACCGCACACGGCTAAGAGAAATCTTGGTGTGCCTTTGGGGTGCCCCTGCCCACGTATATAAAGGAGGGGAGGAGGAGGCCGGCCACCTAGGAGGGGTGCGCCATGGGGGGAGTCCTACTTGGACTCCCAGTCCAAGTAGGATTCGGCCCCCCCTTTTTTTTCCTTTCTTCCGGAGGTGGAAAGAGGGAAGGAGAGGGAGTAGGAGAAGGAAAGGGGGGTGGCGCCCCCTTCCCTAATCCTATTCGGCCTCCCCATGGGAGGGGGCGTAGCCACCCCTTGTGGCTGCCTCCCCTCTTCCCTATGGCCCATGAGGCCCATTATCTCTCCCGGGGGGTTCCGGTAACCTCCCGGTACTCCGGTAAAATACCCGAATCACTCGGAACCATTCCGAAGTCCGAATACAACCTTCCAATATATGAATCTTTACCTCTCGACCATTTCGAGACTCCTTGTCATGTCTGTGATCTCATCCGGGACTCCGAACAAACTTCGGTCACCAAAACACATAACTCATAATACAAATCGTCATCGAACGTTAAGCGTGCGGACCCTACGGGTTCGAGAACTATGTAGACATGACCGAGACACATCTCCGGTCAATAACCAATAGCGGAACCTGGATGCTCATATTGGCTCCTACATATTCTACGAAGATCTTTATCGGTCAAACCGCATGACAACATACGTCATTCCCTTTGTCATCGGTATGTTACTTGCCCGAGATTCGATTGTCGGTATCATCATACCTAGTTCAATCTCGTTACCGGCAAGTCTCTTTACTCGTTCCGTAATGCATCATCCCGCAACTAACTCATTAGTCACATTGCTTGCAAGGCTTCATATGATGTGCATTACCGAGAGGGTCCAGAGATACCAATCCGATACTCGGAGTGACAAATCCTAATCTCGATCTATGCCAACCCAACAAACACCTTCGGAGACACCTGTAGAGCATCTTTATAATCACCCAGTTACATTGTGACATTTGATAGCACACAAGGTGTTCCTCCGGTATTCGGGAGTTGCATAATCTCATAGTCAGAGGAATATGTATAAGTCATGAAGAAAGCAATAGCAATAAACTTAACGATCATTATGCTAAGCTAACGGATGGGTCTTGTCCATCACATCATTCTCCTAATGATGTGATCCTGTTTATCAAATGACAACACATGCCTATGGTTAGGAAACTTAACCATCTTTGATTAACGAGCTAGTCAAGTAGAGGCATACTAGGGACACTTTGCTTTGTCTATGTATTCACACATGTATCAAGTTTCCGGTTAATACAATTCTAGCATGAATAATAAACATTTATCATGATATAAGGAAAATATAAATAACAACTTTATTATTGCCTCTAGGGCATATTTCCTTCAGTCTCCCACTTGCACTAGAGTCAATAATCTAGTTCACATCGCCATGTGATTTAATACCAATTGTTCACATCTTTATGTGATTAACACCCATAGTTCACATCGCCATGTGACCAACATCCAAAGGGTTTACTAGAGTCAATAATCTAGTTCACATCGCCATGTGATTAACACCCAAAGTGTACTAAGGTGTGATCATGTTTTTCTTGTGAGAGAAGTTTAGTCAACGGGTCTGCCACATTCAGATCCGTATGTATTTTGCAACTTTCTACGTCAATAATGCTCTGCATGGAGTTACTCTAGCTAATTGCTCCCACTTTCAATACGTATCTAGATTGAGACTTAGAGTCATCTAGTTCAGTGTCAAAGCTTGCATCGACGAAACTCTTTACGATGAACTCTTTGTCACCTCCATAACCGAGAAATATTTCCTTAGTCATCTTAGGTAACTAAGGATAATTTTGACTGCTGTCCAGTGATCTACTCCTGGATCACTATTGTACCCCCTTGCCAAACACATGGCAAGGTACACGATATGTCTGGTACACAGCATGGCATACTTTATAGAACCTATGGCTGAGGCATAGGGAATGACTTTCATCCTCTCTCTATCTTCTGCCGTGGTCGGGTTTTGAGTCTTACTCAACTTTATACCTCACAACTCAGGCAAGAACTTCTTCTTTGGCTGATCTATTTTGTACTCCTTCAAAATCTTATCAAGGTATGTACTCATCGAAAGTCTTATCAAGCATCTTGATCTATCTCTATAGATCTTGATGCCCAATATGTAAGCAGCTTCACCGAAGTATTTCTCTGAAAAACACCTTTCAAACACTCATTTATGCTTTCCAGAAAATTCTACATCATTTCCGATCAACAATATGTCATCCACATATACTTATCAGAAAGGCTGTAGTGCTCTCACTCACTTTCTTGTAAATACAAGCTTCACCGCAAGTCTGTATAAAACTATATGCTTTGATCAACTCATCAAAGCGTATATTCCAACTCCGAGATGCTTGCACCAGTCCATAGATGGATCGCTGGAGCTTGCACACTTTGTTAGCACCTTTAGGATTGACAAAACTTTCTGGTTGCATCATATACAACTCTTCTTTAATAAATCCATTAAAGAAATGTAGTTTTGACATCCATTTGCTAGATTTCATAAAATGCGGCAATTGCTAACATGATTCGGACAGACTTAAGCATCGATACGAGTGAGAAAATCTCATCGTAGTCAACACCTTGAACTTGTCGAAAACCTTTTGCGACAATTCGAGCTTTGTAGATAGTAACATTACTATCAGCGTCTGTCTTTCTCTTGAAGATCCATTTATTCTCAATGGCTTGCCGATCATCGGGCAAGTCTACAAAAAGTCCACACTTTGTTCTTATATATGGATCTTATCTCAGATTTCATGGCCTCAAGCCATTTCGCGGAATCTGGGCTCATCATCGCTTCCTCATAGTTCGTAGGTTCGTCATGGTCTAGTAACATGACTTCCAGAACATGATTACCGTACCACTCTGGTGCGGAACGTACTCTGGTTTACCTACGAAGTTCTGTAGTAACTTGATCTGAAGTTTCAAGATCATCATCATTAGCTTCCTCACTAATTGGTGTAGGCATCACTGGAACTGATTTCTGTGATGAACTACTTTCCAATTCAAGAGAAGGTACAATTACCTCATCAAGTTTCTACTTTCCTCCCACTCACTTCTTTCGAGAGAAACTCCTTATCTAGAAAGGATCCATTCTTAGCAATAATATCTTGCCTTCGGATCTATGATAGAAGGTGTACCCAACAGTTTCTTTTGGGTATCCTATGAAGACGCACTTCTCCGATTTGGGTTCGAGCTTATTAGGCTGAAACTTTTTCACATAAGCATCGCAACCCCAAACTTTAAGAAACGACAACTTAGGTTTCTTGCCAAACCACAGTTCATACGGTGTCGTCTCAACGGATTTAGATGGTGCCCTATTTAACGTGAATGCAGCTGTCTCTAATGCATAACCCCAAAACGATAGTGGTAAATCTGTAAGAGACATCATAGATCGCACCATATCTAATAAAGTACGGTTACGACGTTCGGACACACCATTACGCTGTGGTGTTCCAGGTGGCGTGAGTTGCGAAACTATTCCGCATTATTTTAAATGAAGGCCAAACTCGTAACTCAAGTATTCGCCTCCGCGATCAGATCGTAGAAACTTTATTTTCTTGTTACGATGATTCTCCACTTCACTCTGAAATTCTTTGAACCTTTCAAATGTTTCAGACTTGTGTTTCATTAAGTAGATATACCCATATCTGCTCAATTCATCTATGAAGGTCAGAAAATAATGATACCCGCCGCGAGCCTCAACACTCATTGGACCGCATACATCGGTATGTATTATTTCCAATAAGTCTGTAGCTCGCTTCATTGTTCCGGAGAACGGAGTTTTAGTCATCTTGCCCATGAGGCATGGTTCACAAGCATCAAATGATTCATAATCAAGTGATTCCAAAAGTCCATCAGCATGGAGTTTCTTCATGCGCTTTACACCAATATGACCTAAACGGCAGTGCCACAAATATGTTGCACTATCATTATCAACTTTGCACCTTTTGGCATCAATAGTATGAATATGTGTATCACCACGATCGAGATTCAATAAACCATTTATATTGAGTGTATGACCATAGAAGGTTTTATTCATGTAAACAGAACAACAATTATTCTCTGACTTAAATGAATAACCATATCGCAATAAACATGATCAAATCATATTAATTCATGCTCAACGCAAACACCAAATAACATTTATTTAGGTCCAACACTAATCCCAAAGATAGAGGGAGTGTGCGATGGTGATCTTATCAACCTTGGAATCACTTCCAACACACATCGTCACCTCATCATTAACTAGTCTCTGTTCATTTTGCAACTCCTGTTTCGAGTTACTAATGTTAGCAACTGAACCAGTATCAAATACCCATGGGCTACTATGAACACTAGTAAAATACGCATCAATAACATGTATATCAAATATACCTTTGTTCACTTTGCCATCCTTCTTATCCACCAAGTATTTGGGGCAGTTCCGCTTCCAGTGACAATTTCCTTTGCAGTAGAATCACTCAGTTTCAGGTTTGGGTCTAGCTTTGGGCTTCTTCACGGGAGTGGCAACTTGCTTGCCATTCTTCTTGAAGTTTCCTTTCTTTCCCTTTCCCTTTTTCTTGAAACTAGTGGTCTTATTAACCATCAACACTTGATGCTATTTCTTGATTTCTACCTTCGCCGATTTCAGCATCGCGAAGAGCTCGGGAATCGTTTTCGTCATCCCTTGCATATTATAGTTCATCATGAAGTTCCAGTAACTTGGTGATAGTGACTAGAGAACTCTGCCAATCACTATCTTATCTGGAAGATAAACTCCCACTTGATTCAAGCGATTGTAGTACTCAGACATTCTGAGCACATGCTCACTGGTCGAGCTATTCTCCTCCATCTTGTAGGCAAAATACTTGTCAGAGGTCTCATACCTCTTGACATGGGCATGAGTCTGAAATACCAATTTCAACTCTTGGAACATCTTATATGCTCTGTGGCGTTCAAAACGTTTTTGAAGTCCTGGTTCTAAGCCGTAAAGCATGGTGCACTAAACTATCAAGTAGTCATCATACCGAGCTTGTCAAATGTTCATAACGTCTGCATCTGCTCCTGCAATAGGTATGTCACATAGTGGTGCATCAAGGACATAATTCTTCTGTGCAGCAGTGAGGATAATCTTCAGATCACGGATCAAGTCCGCATCATTGCTACTATCATCTTTCAACTTAGTTTTCTCTAGGAACATATCAAAATAAAACAGGGGAGCTATACGCGAGCTATTGATCTACAACATAGATATGCAAATACTATCAGGACTAAGTTCATGATAAATTAAAGTTCAATTAATCATATTACTTAAGAACTCCCACTTAGATAGACATCCCTCAAGTCATCTAAATGATCACGTGATCCAAATCAACTAAACCATGTCCGATCATCACGTGAGATGGAGTAGTTTTCAATGGTGAACATCTCTATGTTGATCATATCTACTATATGATTCACGTTCGACCTTTCGGTCTCAGTGTTCCGAGGCCATATCTGCATATGTTAGGCTCGTCAAGTTTAACCCGAGTATTCCGCATGTGCAAAACTGTCTTGCACCCGTTGTATGTGAACGTAGAGCCTATCACACCCGATCATCACGTGGTGTCTCAGCACAAAGAACTTTCGCAGCGGTGCATACTCAGGGAGAACACTCATACCTTGAAATTTAGTTAAGGGATCATCTTATAATGCTACCGCCGTACTAAGCAAAATAAGATGCACAAAAGATAAACATCACATGCAATCAAAATATGTGACATGATATGACCATCATCATCTTGTGCCTTTGATCTCCATCTCCAAAGCACCATAATGATTTCCATCGTCACCGGCCTCGCCAACTATTGCTTCTACAACTATCGCTAACGCATAGTGATAAAGTAAAGCAATTACATGGCGATTGCATTTCATACAATAAAGCGACAACCATAAGGCTCCTACCAGTTGCCGATAACTTTTACAAAACATGATCATCTCATACAATAACATGTATCACATCATGTCTTGACCATATCACATCACAACATGCCCTGCAAAAACAAGTTAGACGTCCTCTACTTTGTTGTTGCAAGTTTTACGTGGCTGCTACGGGCTTCTAGTAAGAACCGTTCTTACCTACGCATCAAAACCACAACGATTTTTCGTCAAGTGTGCTGTTTTAACCTTCAACAAGGACCGGCCGTAGTCAAACTCGATTCAACTAAAGTTGGAGAAACAGACACCCGCCAACCACCTGTGTGCAAAGCACGTCGATAGAACCAGTCTCATGAACGCGGTCATGTAATGTCAGTCCGGGCCGCTTCATCCAACAATACCGCCGAATCAAAGTAAGACGTTGGTGGTAAGCAGTATGACTATTATCACCCACAACTCTTTGTGTTCTACTCGTGCATATCATCTACGCATAGACCTGGCTCGGATGCCACTTTGGGGAATGTAGCATGCAATTTCAAAAAAATTCTACGCTCACACAAGATCTATCTAGGAGATGCATAGCAACGAGAGGGGAGAGTGTGTCCACGTACCCTCGTAGACCGAAAGCGGAAGCGTTAGGTTAACGCGGTTGATGTAGTCGAACGTCTTCACGATCCAACCGATCCAAGTACCGAACGTACGGCACCTCCGTGTTGAGCACACGTTCAGCTCGATGACGTCCCTCGAACTCTTGATCCAGCAGAGGGTCGAGGGAGAGTTCCGTCAGCACGACGGCGTGGCGACGGTGTTGGTGATGTGATCTGCGCAGGGCTTCGCCTAATCACTACGACGCTATGACCGGAGGAGTAAACTGTGGAGGGGGGCACCGCACACGGCTAAGAGAAATCTTGGTGTGCATTTGGGGTGCCCCCTGCCCACGTATATAAAGGAGGGGAGGAGGAGGCCGGCCACCTAGGAGGGGCGCGCCATGGAGGGAGTCCTACTTGGACTCCCAGTCCAAGTAGGATTCGGCCCCCCTTTTTTTCCTTTCTTCCGGAGGTGGAAAGAGGGAAGGAGAGGGAGTAGGAGAAGGAAAGGGGGGTGGCGCCCCCTTCCCTAATCCTATTCGGCCTCCCCATGGGAGGGGGGCGCAGCCACCCCTTGTGGGCTGCCTCCCCTCTTCCCTATGGCCCATGAGGCCCATTATCTCTCCCGGGGGTTCCGGTAACCTCCTAGTACTCCGGTAAAATACCCGAATCACTCGGAACCATTCCGAAGTCCGAATACAACCTTCCAATATATGAATCTTTACCTCTCGACCATTTCGAGACTCTTCGTCATGTCTGTGATCTCATCCGGGACTCCGAACAAACTTCGGTCACCAAAACACAGAACTCATAATACAAATCGTCATCGAACGTTAAGCGTGCGGACCCTACGGGTTCGAGAACTATGTAGACATGACCGAGACACATCTCCGGTCAATAACCAATAGCGGAACCTGGATGCTCATATTGGCTCCTACATATTGTACGAAGATCTTTATCGGTCAAACCGCATGACAACAAACGTCATTCCCTTTGTCATCGGTATGTTACTTGCCCGAGATTCGATCGTCGGTATCATCATACCTAGTTCAATCTCGTTACCGGCAAGTCTCTTTACTCGTTCCGTAATGCATCATCCCGCAACTAACTCATTAGTCACATTGCTTGCAAGGCTTCATATGATGTGCATTACCGAGAGGGCCCAGAGATACCTCTCCGATACTCGGAGTGACAAATCCTAATCTCAATCTATGCCAACCCAACAAACACATTCGGAGACACCTGTGGAGCATCTTTATAATCACCCAGTTACGTTGTGACATTTGATAGCACACAAGGTGTTCCTCCGGTATTCGGGAGTTGCATAATCTCATACTCAGAGGAATATGTATAAGTCATGAAGAAAGCAATAGCAATAAACTTAACGATCATTATGCTAAGCTAACGGATGGGTCTTGTCCATCACATCATTCTCCTAATGATGTGATCCTGTTTATCAAATGACAACACATGTCTATGGTTAGGAAACTTAACCATCTTTGATTAACGAGCTAGTCAAGTAGAGGCATACTAGGGACACTTTGCTTTGTTTATGTAGTCACACTTGTATCAAGTTTCCGGTTAATACAATTCTAGCATGAATAATAAACATTTATCATGATATAAGGAAATATAAATAACAACTTTATTATTGCCTCTAGGGCATATTTCCTTCATCATCCTCAAAGCATATACTGACGCATCGACCTTGTCAGGCCTCTCTGCCATCGACGCCACCACGACGCCAGACAACGTCGCCCTCCTGCGCGTGTCCATCGGCACACATCTGACGCCGAGCCTCCACTGCTCCACGCCACCGAGAACCGCCGTCATGAATGTGTAGAAAGAAACACCGCTTCACCGAAGAAGCCGTCCGCTGGTCCCTCGAGCCCTAGTGCATCTCCAAGAATGCCGCCCCCAAGGGGGTAACGGAGAATCTATATACATATATGGAACATCTGTTCATCTTGTATCTCTTCAAACTAGGTTGGGCTCAACTTCTGGGAGGCACTGCTTCTCTAAGACCTGAAATGCGCACTGCTTCCCGAAGACCTGAAATGGTTTGGAGATTCTCCGACATTTGCCGGCTATCAAAGTGAGAGTTAGTCATAACTGGAGCAAATTTAACCTGAAAATATAACTTGATGCTAAGTTAAGATGTCATCCAGAAGACTTGAGGAAGCTAGGGAAACACTAATTTGCTTGCTTGCTCATATATACTCTACGATTTGCATTGGTCCAAACATATTACGAAATCATCATTTTCAGTACTAGCATTCACGCATATGGTTGTTGAACAAATAATAATTAACCGTATTAACATATACATTGATATAAAATACTCCCTCAGTCCCAAAATAAGTGTCTCAACTTTGTACTAACTCTAGTACAAAGTTGTACTAAGCTTGAGACACTTATTTTGGGACGGAGGGAATAACATTTATAGCTGTCACATTGAAGAAAATCAGTTAAAATTTGATTGATTTCTTGTCCATGCTGATACTATGTATATCGAGAGCAGATCACTGGGGGATACTATATATTAACTATGAACATCATCAGGCGCCATGGAGAGAAAACTGATAGCTTAAAAGAGAAGATAAACAGCAATGAAACTAACTAGGAGAGGAGAGGGAGAGGGTTCGATATGCTTGGATCCGTGCACGCCATCCATCGCAGGCAACCTTATTGCAAAAGGTGTTGCTCTGGATGAGTGGCATACAGGGAGCCAGGCACATCATATCATATCATATCCCAGCAGTTAAGCTAGCTTCATCACCTTTGCAATGTTGCCATTGCTATCACATTCTCGAGGAACTGAGCTAGCAGTAGCTAGTAGCTAGTACACGGAGACTGCGTTCATGCTCCATTTCCCATTGAAAGATATGGCGATTGGTGATGCATGTGCTGTCACTAGCTTAGCTGAGAATAGATGCATGATATATTGTATGAGAAATGCATGCGTATGTGTGGACTGCAAAGTGGGAGTGGGGAAGATAGCTGATGGGGAACACATCATGCGGTGAAGGGAGGGGTGCCATACATATAGGCCTCGGCCGTGTGTGCTGGGTCGTTGGTAGGAGGATTCCTGGATATGGATGTGTGTGTGTGTGTGTGTGTGTGTGTGTGTGTGTGTCGTGGGGCAATGGGGTGAACGAGTTAATGCATGTCACATGGAATTTGAAAATAATTTGCTATGATGCACCACATAATTATACGCTGATGTGTCATTTCTATCATATTTCCTTATTTATGATTTTTTTATATTATATACTCGCTCCGTCCGAAAAATCTTGTCCCAAGGTTGTCCCTCAAATAAATGTATCTAGCACCAAGTTAGTGCTAGATACATCCATTTGAGGGACAAGGTTTCTCGGACGGAGGGAGTAGTATTTACAACACCCGTTGTTGAGCACGGCACTCCTCCAACCATTTCTCTCGGTTGCATGTGCTAGTGTATATTTTCATACTCTCAACTGCGTACATCAGGGTGTATATATATTTCGCTGTGGTACTTTGGTAGTAGAATTTTGCAAAAAACAAATGTGCCTTGGTAGACCGCTGGTAGCAAAACGACAGCGATGCAATGCCTGGTAAGAGCATCTACAACTGGACCGGCAAATCCGGGCCTCTATACGTCCGTCTGGATGTGTCTGCAGACAGTGCAAGTCCGGCCCTCCAAATGTCTCATTGTAATCATAATCCCTATTTTTTAAACCTCATATCCATACATTTACATACATATTAAAATTATTCGTACATAAAAATACATAGTCTAAACATAAAATTTCTTCACAGTGCATAATTCAAATAGAAAAACAATAGTTCAACGATTTTCAGCGTGGATTCACATATACTCCACTACATCATTGAGAAGTTGCATGTGCACCTGTTGATCTTAAGGTTGTTGATGCATCTTAAGAAAGTTGGCAATATACTCTACATCTTGTTTCAGGAGGCGGACCTGAACTCCAGGCTTCTCAAAGTCCTCTATAATGTTGTGCAAGATTACACAATATATCATGATCTGCCAAAGCGTCTCTTGTTCCCACATCATTACAGCTCCACGAACAATACCCCAATGAGATTGGACCACTCCGAATGCCCTCCCGACATCATTCCTAGCACCTTCTTGCACTTGTGCAAAAAGACATTGTTTTCCTACCATGAGGGCCAGATATAGTCTTCACAAACGCTGCCCACTATACTGGGGATAGATAACATAAGCAAGGTAGTACCCCATTTTGTAGTTGTGCTCGTTGTCGGTGTAGTTGCACACCGGAGTGTCCCCATCACAAAATCTCTTGAACAAAGGAGATCATTGGAGCACATTGATGTCATTGTTAGAATTCGGCGTGCCAAAGAAAGCATGTCAAACTCACAAGTCCTTCAATGTCAGTACTTCAAGTATGATGGTGGCCTCTTTGGTGTGACCTTGATACTTCCCCACTCAAACCTTTGGGGGTGGTTCTACCATTGCCGGTGCATGCAATCAACTGAACCGAGCATATCTGGGAATTCTCTTGATTCTTCAACTGCCAACAATTTTTTGTGTTATCCACAGTTGGTTCTCTTAGGTACTCTGGTCCAAACACCTTCACTATGGTGCGTGCAAATTGCATCGTTGTGTTCAAGCATGTGGCCTCTCCCATTCGGATTTGATATCAATGGCATATGTGGCCTTACCATAAGCAAGCATTCTGAGAACAGCCACACATTGCTGTAGAGTAGAGAAACAAAGTTCCCCACAACAATCCTTCCTCAGCTTCAAGTAGTCATCAACCTCTTCCAAGACATTCACTACACACAAGAACAAATCTCTACTCATCTGGAAGCAACGTCGGAAAAACTCTCAATAGTATGTTGGGTTCGGTTCAAAGTAGTCGGCATAGAGAAGCCTTGTGCCAACGATCCTATCCCAGGGAACAACTCTCCTGCCCTTTATCGAACCGTTGAAGTTTACATGCTCCTCTTGCTTTCTCCAATTCTTCCTGGATGCTAATCGTCATCATTATTTCAGCATCTTCATCGTCCGAATCTGATGAATCGATGGACTCTTTATATATGAATTCGTCAAGGTCTATGTTTCCATACACATCATTGGACGTCGAATCCATCGGTGACCTACAAAATGAACAAAAGAATAAAAAAACTGCTCGGTCATTTCATCGAACATTTAGAGCCCCAGGTGTATATAGGGAGGAGTTGCACGTACCGGGGCAGCGTCCCTTAGCGGCACGGACGTCGGCATTGTGGGTTGGGGCCTCCGGTGGCAGTGTTGTGGGTTGGGGACGACATCAGAGCAACGATGACGGCAGAGCTACGGTGGTGGATGTGCGTAGGAGGCAAAAAAGAGGAGAGAAAGAGGGCAGTTCGGGAAAGGACGGGGACATCTTAAAAAGATTTGGCATGGCCTCCACCATCAGTTCGGTGTGGCAGACGTGTCTGGGCGTCCTCGTATTCGCCCCACATATGGGCTGGGTGTTGGGAAACGTAGCATGCAATTTCAAAAAAAAATTCTACGCTCACGCAAGATCTATCTAGGAGATGCATAGCAACGAGAGGGGAAGAGTGTGTCTACGTACCCTCGTAGACCGAAAGCGGAAGCATTTGACAACGCGGTTGATGTAGTCGAACTTCTTCTCGTTCCGACCGATCAAGCACCGAACGTACGGCACCTCCGAGTTCTGAACACGTTCAGCTCGATGACGTCCCTCGAACTCTTGATCCAGCAAAGTGTCGAGGGAGTAGATGAGTTCCGTCAGCACGATGGCGTGGTGACGGTGATGGTGAAGTGATCCGCGCAGGGCTTCGCCTAAGCACCGCGAGAATATGACCGAGGGTGTAATCTGTGGAGGGGGGCGCCGCACACGGCTAACAATTGTTGGTGTTTGTTCTAGGCGCCCCCTCCCCACATATATATAGGTGGGAGGGGGAGGGGGACAGCCATGGGGCGCCCCAAGTAGGAGGAATCCTACTTGGGGGCCTAGTCCAATTCGGCCCCCCTTACCATATTTTCCGAAGGGGGAAGGAAGGAGGAGGGGGGAGAGAAGGAAGGGGGAGGCCGAATCCCTCCCCTTCCTTTCTCTCTTCTCCTCTTTCCTTCCCCCCCATTTCGGCCTACATGGGGCGCACCAGCCCCTTAGGGGCTGGTCTGTCACACTCTTGGCCCATTAGGCCCATGTAGTTTGCCGCGGGGGGGGGGGTGCCCGGAACCCCTTCTAGTGCCCCGATATGTACCCGGTACCCCCGGAACACTTCCGGTGTCCGAACACTATCGTCCTATATATGAATCTTTACCTCTTGACCATTTCGAGACTCCTCGTCATGTCCGTGATCTCATCCGAGACTCCGAAAAACATCCGGTCACCAAATCACATAACTCATATAATACAAAATCGTCATCGAATGTTAAGCGTGCGGACCCTACGGGTTCGAGAACTATGTAGACATGACCGAGACACCTCTTCGGTCAATAACCAACAGCGGAACCTGGATGCTCATATTGGTTCCTATATATTCTATGAAGATCTTTATCGGTCGTACCGTAATGACATCATACGTCATTCCCTTTGTCATCGGTATGTTACTTACCCGAGATTCGATCATCGGTATCTTCATACCTAGTTCAATCTCGTTACCGGCAAGTCTCTTTACTCGTTCCATAATACATCATCCCGCAACTAACTCATTAGTCACATTGCTTGCAAGGCTTATTATGATGTGTATTACCGAGAGGGCCCAGAGATACCTCTCCGATACTCAGAGTGACAAATCCTAATCTCGATCTATGCCAACCCAACAAACACCTTCGGAGATACCTGTAGAGTATCTTTATAATCACCCAGTTACGTTGTGACGTTTGATATCACACAAGATATTCCTCCTGTATCCGGGAGTTGCATAATCTCATAGTCAAAGGAATATGTATATGACATGAAGAAAGCAATAGCAATAAAACTTAACGATCAATATGCTAAGCTAACGGATGGGTCTTGTCCATCACATCATTCTCCTAATGATGTGATCCCGTTCATCAAATGACAACACATGTCTATGGTTAGGAAACTTAACCATCTTTGATTGACGAGCTAGTCTAGTAGAGGCTTACTAGGGACACGGTGTTTTGTCTATGTATCCACACATGTATTAAGTTTCCGGTTAATACAATTCTAGCATGAATAATAAACATTTATCATGATATAATGAAATATAAAAATAACAACTTTATTATTGCCTCTAGGGCATATTTCCTTCAGTCTCCCACTTGCACTAGAGTCAATAATCTAGTTCACATCGCCATGTGATTTAACACCAATAGTTCACATCTTTATGTGATTAACACCCATAGTTCACGTCGCCATGTGACCAACACCCAAAGGGTTTACTAGAGTCAATAATCTAGTTCACATCGCTATGTGATTAACACCCAAAGAGTACTAAGGTGTGATCATGTTTTGCTTGTGAGAGAAGTTTAGTCAACGGGTCTGCCACATTCAGATATGTATTTTGCAAATTTCTATGTCTACAATGCTCTGCATGGAGCTACTCTAGCTAATTGCTACCACTTACAATATGTATCCAGATTGAGACTCAGAGTCATCCGGATCAGTGTCAAAGCTTGCATCGACGTAACCCTTTACGACGAACTCTTTGTCACTTCCATAACAGAGAATCATTTCTTTAGTTCTTTTAACTAAGGATAATTTTGACCGATGTCCAGTGATGTACTCCTGGATCACTATTGTACCCCTTTGCCAAACTCATGGCAAGGTATACAACAGGTTTGGTACACAGCATGGCATACTTTATAGAACCTATGTCTGAGGCATAGGGAATGACTTTCATTCTCTCTCTATCTTCTGCCATGGCCGGGCTTTGAGTCTTACTCAACTTCACACCTTGTAATACAGGCAAGAACCCCTTCTTGGACTGAATCATTTTGAACTTCTTCAAATCTTATCAAGGTATGTGTTTTGTGAAAGTTCTATTAAGCATCTTGATCTATCCCTATAGATCTTAATGCTCAATATGCAAGTAGCTTCACCGAGGTCTTTTATTGAAAAATTCTTATTCAAGTATCCTTTCAAGCTTTCCAGAAATTCTATATCATTTCCAATCAACAATATGCCATCCACTTATAATATCAGAAATGCTACAGAGCTCCCACTCACTTTATTGTAAATATAGGCTTCACCGTAAGTCTGTATAAAACCATATGCTTTGATCACCTTATCAGAGCGTATATTCCAACTCCGAGATGCTTGCACCAGTCCATAGATGGATCGCTGGAGCTTGCACACTTTGTCAGCACCTTTAGGATCGACAAAACCTTCTGGTTGCATCATATACAACTCTTCTTTAAGATATCCATTAAGGAACTCAGTTTTGACGTCCATTTGCCAGATTTCATAATCATAAAATGTGGCAATTGCTAACATGATTCGGACAAACTTAAGCATCGCTACGGGTGAGAAAGTCTCATCATAGTCAACTCCTTGAACTTGTCAAAAACCTTTTGCGACAAGTCGAGCTTTGTAGATAATAACACTACCATCAGCGTCCGGCTTCCTCTTGAAGATCCATTTATTCTTAATGGCTTGCCGATCATTGGGCAAATCCACCAAAGTCCATACTTTGTTCTCATACATGGATCCTATCTCAGATTTCATGGCCTCAAGCCATTTATTGGAATTTGGGCTCATCATAGCTTCTTCATAGTTCGTAGGTTCGTCATGGTCTAGTAACATGACTTCCAGAACAGGATTACCATCCCACTCTGGTGCAAATCGTGCTCTGGTTGACCTACGACGTTCAGTAGCAACTTGATCTGAAGTTTCATGATCATTATCATTTGCTTCCTCTCTAGTTAGTGTAGGCATCACAGGAACGGATTTCTCTAATGTGCTACTTTCCAATTCAAGAGAAAGTATGATTACCTCATCAAGTTCTACTTTCCTCCCACTCACTTCTTTCGAGAGAAAACTCCTTCTCTAGAAAGGACACATTCTTAGCAACAAAAGATCTTGCCTTCGGATCTGTGATAGAAGGTGTAACCAATAGTTTCTTTAGGGTATCCTATGAAGATGCACTTCTCCGCTTTGGGTTCGAGCTTATCAGGCTGAAGCCTTTTGACATAAGAGTCGCATCCCCAAACTTTTAAGAAACGACAGCTTAGGTTTCTTGCCAAACCATAGTTCATATGGTGTCATCTCAACGGATTTAGACGGTGCCTTATTTAATGTGAATGCAGTTGTCTCTAATGCATAACCCCAAAATGATAAAGGCAAATCAGACATCATAGAACGTACCATATCTAATACCAATAAAGTATGGTTACGACGTTCGGACACACCATTACGCTGTGGTATTCCAGGTGGCGTGAGTTGTGAAACTATTCCACATTGTTTTAAATGAAGGCCAAACTCGTAACTCAAATATTCGCCTCCGTGATCAGATCGTAGAAACTTTATTTTCTTGTTACGATGATTCTCCACTTCACTCTGAAATTCTTTGAACTTTTCAAACGTTTCAGACTTGTGTTTCGTCATGTAGATATACCCATATCTGCTTAAATCATCTGTGAAGGTCAGAAAATAACGATATCCAACGCGAGCTTCAATACTCATCGGACCGCATACATCGGTATGTATTATTTCCAATAAGTCATTAGCTGGCTCCATTGTTCCGGAGAACGGAGTTTTAGTCATCTTGCCCATGAGGCATGGTTCGCAAGCATCAAATGATTCATAATCAAGTGATTCCAAAAGTCCATCCGCATGGAGTTTCTTCATGCGCTTTACACCAATATGACCTAAACGGCAGTGCCATAAATATGTTGCACTATCATTATCAGCTTTGCATCTTTTGGCATCAATATTATGAATATGTGTATCACTATGATCGAGATTCAATAAACCATTTACATTGGGTGTATGACCATAGAAGGTTTTATTCATGTAAACAGAACAACAATTATTCTCTGATTTAAATGAATAACCGTATCGCAATAAACATGATCCAATCATATTCATGCTCAGCGCAAACACCAAATAACATTTATTTAGGTCCAACACTAATACCGAAGGTAGAGGAAGTGTGCGATGGTGATCTTATCAACCTTGGAATCACTTCCAACACACATCGTCACCTCGCCCTTAACTAGTCTCTGTTCATTTTGCAACTCCTGTTTTGAGTTACTAATCTTAGCAAATGAACCGGTATCAAATACCCAGGGGCTACTATGAACACTAGTAAAGTACACATCAATAACATGTATATCAAATATACCTTTGTTCACTTTGCCATCCTTCTTAACCGCCAAGTATTTGGTGCAGTTCCGCTTCCAATGACCATTACCTTTTGCAGTAGAAGCACTCAGTTTTAGGTTTGGGTCTAGCTTTGGGCTTCTTCACGGGAGTGGCAACTTGCTTGCCATTCTTCTTGAAGTTCCCTTTCTTTTCCTTGCCCTTTTTCTTGAAACTAGTGGTCTTGTTAACCATCAACACTTGATGCTATTTCTTGATTTCTACCTTCACCGATTTCAGCATCGCGAAGAGCTTGGGAATCGTTTTCGTCATCCCTTGTATATTATAGTTCATCACGAAGTTCTAGTAACTTGGTGATAGTGACTAGATAACTCTGTCAATCACTTTCTTATCTGGAAGATTATCTCCCACTTGATTCAAGTGATTGTAGTACCCAGACATTCTGAGTGCATGCTCACTAACTGAGCTATTCTCCTCCAAATTGTAGGCAAATTACTTGTCAGAGGTCTCATACCTCTTAATACGGGCATGAGTTTGAAATATCATTTTCAGCTCTTGGAACATCTCATATGCTCCATGGCGTTCAAAACTTTTTTGAAGTCCTGGTTCTAAGCCGTAAAGCATGGTGCACTAAACTATCAAGTAGTCATCATACCGAGCTTGTCAAACGTTCATAATGTCTGCATCTGCTCCTGCAATAGGTCTGTCACCTAGCGGTGCATCAAGGACAGAATTCTTCTGTGCAGCAATGAGGATAATCCTCAGATCATGGATCCAGTCTGCATCATTGCTACTATCATCTTTCAACTTATTTTTCTCTAGGAACATATCAAAATAAGGGATCTATATCGCGAGCTATTGATCTACAACATAGATTTGCAAATACTATCAGGACTAAGTTCATGAGAAATTAAGTTCAATTAATCAAATTACTTAAGAACTCCCACTTAGATTGACATCCCTCAAGTCATCTAAATGATACGTGATCCATATCAACTAAACCATGTCCGATCATCACGTGAGATGGAGTAGTCTTCAATGGTGAACATCTCTATGTTGATCATATCTACTATATGACTCACGTTCGACCTTTCGGTCTCCAGTGTTCCGAGGCCATGTCTGTACATGCTAGGCTCGTCAAGTTTAACCCGAGTATTCCGCATGTGCAAAATTGTCCTGCACCCGTTGTATGTGAACGTAGAGCCTATCACACCCGATCATCACATGGTGTCTCAGCACGACGAACTGTCGCAATGGTGCATACTCAGGGAGAACACTTATACCAATTTTAGAAAGGGATCATCTTATAATGCTACCACCGTACTAAGCAAAATAAGATGCACAAAAGATAAACATCACATGCAATCAAAATATATGACATGATATGGCCATCATCATCTTGTGCCTTTCATCTCCATCTCCAAAGCACCGTCATGATCTCCATCGTCCCCGGCTTGACACCTTGATCTCCATCGTAGCGTCGTGGTCGTCTCGCCAACTATTGCTTCTACAACTATCGCTAACGCATAGTGATAAAGTAAAGCAATTACATGGTGTTGGCATTTCATACAATAAAGCGACAACCATAAGGCTCCTTCCTGTTGCCGATAACTTTTACAAAACATGATCATCTCATACAACAACGTATATCACATCATGTCTTGACCATATCACATCACAACATGCCCTGCAAAAACAAGTTAGACGTCCTCTACTTTGTTGTTGCAAGTTTTACGTGGCTGCTACGGGCTTCTAGCAAGAACCGTTCTTACCTACGCATCAAAACCACAACGGTGTTTCGTCAAGTTTGCTATTTTAACCTTCAACAAGGACCGGTCGTAGTCAAATTCGATTCAACTAAAGTTGGAGAAACAGACACCCGCCAGCCACCTTTATGCAAAACTAGTTGCATGTCTGTCGGTGGAACCGGTCTCATGAACGTGGTCATGTAATGTTGGTCCAGGCCGCTTCATCCAACAATACCGCTGAATCAAAATAAGACGTTGGTGGTAAGCAGTATGACTATCACCGCCCACAACTCTTTGTGTTCTACTCGTGCATATCATCTACGCATAGACCTGGCTCGGATGCCACTGTTGGGAAACGTAGCATGCAATTTCAAAAAAAAAAATCTACGCTCACGCAAGATCTATCTAGGAGATGCATAGCAACGAGAGGGGGAGAGTGTGTCTGCATACCCTCGTAGACTGAAAGCGGAAGCGTTTGACAACGCGGTTGATGTAGTCAAACTTCTTCTCATTCCGACCGATCAAGCACCGTACAGCTCGATGACGTCCCTCAAACTCTTGATCTAGCAAAGTGTCGAGGGAGTAGATGAGTTCCGTCAGCACGACGGTGTGGTGACGATGATGGTGAAGTGATCCGCCCAGGGCTTTGCCTAAGCACCGCGAAAATATGACCGAGGGTGTAATCTGTGGAGGGGGGCGCCGCACACGGCTAACAATTGTTGGTGTTTGTTCTAGGCGCCCCCTCCCCAAATATATATAGGTGGGAGGGGGAGGGGACAGCCATGGGGCGCCCCAAGTAGGAGGAATCTAACTTGGGGGCCTAGTCCAATTCGGCCCCCCCTTACCATATTTTTCAGAGGGGCAAGGAAGGAAGAGGGGGGAGAGAAGGAAGGGGGAGGCTGAATCCCTCCTGTTCCTTTCTCTCTTCTCCTCTTTCCTTCCCCCCCCCCCTATTTAGGCCTACATGGGGCGCACCAGCCCCTTAGGGGCTGGTCTATCCCACTCTTGGGCCATTAGGCCCATGTAGTTTGCCGGGGGGTGCCCGGAACCCCTTCCGTTGCCCCGATATGTACCCGGTACCCCCGGAACACTTCCGGTGTCCAAATACTATCGTCCTATATATGAATCTTTACCTCTTAACCATTTTGAGACTCCTCGTCATGTCCGTGATCTCATCCGGGACTCCGAACAACATTCGGTCACCAAATCACATAACTCATATAATACAAAATCGTCATCAAACGTTAAGCGTGCGGACCCTACGGGTTCGAGAACTATGTAGACATGACCGAGACACCTCTCCAGTCAATAACCAATAGTGGAACCTGGATGCTCATATTGGTTCCTACATATTCTACAAAGATCTTTATCGGTCGTACCGTAATGACAACATACGTCATTCCCTTTGTCATCGGTATGTTACTTGCCCGAGATTTGATCGTCGGTATCTTCATACCTAGTTCAATCTCGTTACCGGAAAGTCTCTTTACTCATTCCGTAATACATCATCCCGCAACTAACTCATTAGTCACATTGCTTGCAAGGCTTATTATGATGTGTATTACCGAGAGGGCCCAGAGATACCTCTCTAATACTCGGAGTGACAAATCCTAATCTCGATCTATGCCAACCCAACAAACACCTTTGGAGATACCTGTAGAGCATCTTTATAATCACCCAGTTATGTTGTGACGTTTGATAGCACACAAGGTATTCCTCCGGTATCCGGGAGTTGCATAATCTCATAGTCAAAGGAATATGTACATGACATGAAGAAAGCAATAGCAATAAAACTTAACGATCAATATGCTAAGCTAACGGATGGGTCTTGTCCATCACATCATTCTCCTAATGATGTGATCCCGTTCATCAAATGACAACACATGTCTATGGTTAGGAAACTTAACCATCTTTGATTGACGAGCTAGTCTAGTAGAGGCTTACTAGGGACACGGTGTTTTGTCTATGTATCCACACATGTATTAAGTTTCCGGTTAATACACTTCTAGCATGAATAATAAACATTTATCATGATATAAGGAAATATAAAATAACAACTTTATTATTGCCTCTAGGGCATATTTCCTTCAGTCTCCCACTTGCACTAGAGTCAATAATCTAGTTCAAATCGCCATGTGATTTAACACCAATAGTTCACATCTTTATGTGATTAACACCCATAGTTCACATCACCATGTGAGCAACACCCAAAGGGTTTACTAGAGTCAATAATCTAGTTCACATCGCTATGTGATTAACACCCAAAGAGTACTAAGGTGTTATCATGTTTTGCTTGTGAGAGAAGTTTAGTCAACGGGTCTGCCACATTCAGATATGTATTTTGCAAATTTCTATGTCTACAGTGATCTGCATGGAGCTACTCTAGCTAATTGCTCCCACTTACAATATGTATCCAGATTGAGACTCAGAGTCATCCGGATCAGTGTCAAAGCTTGCATCGACGTAACCCTTTACGACGAACTCTTTGTCACTTCCATAACAGAGAAACATTTCTTTAGTTCTTTTAACTAAGGATAATTTTGACCGCTGTCCAGTGATCTACTCCTGGATCACTATTGTACCCCTTTGCCAAACTCATGGCAAGGTATACAACAGGTTTGGTACACAGCATGGCATACTTTATAGAACCTATGTCTGAGGCATAGGGAATGACTTTCATTCTCTCTCTATCTTCTGCCATGGACGGGCTTTGAGTCTTACTCAACTTCACACCTTGTAATACAGGCAAGAACCCCTTCTTGGACTGAATCATTTTGAACTTCTTCAAATCTTATCAAGGTATGTGTTTTGTGAAAGTTCTATTAAGCATCTTGATCTATCCCTATAGATCTTAATGCTCAATATGCAAGTAGCTTCACCGAGGTCTTTTATTGAAAAATTCTTATTCAAGTATCCTTTCAAGCTTTCCAGAAATTCTATATCATTTCCAATCAACAATATGCCATCCACTTATAATATCAGAAATGCTACAGAGCTCCCACTCACTTTATTGTAAATATAGGCTTCACCGTAAGTCTGTATAAAACCATATGCTTTGATCACCTTATCAAAGCGTATATTCCAACTCTGAGATGCTTGCACCAGTCCATAGATGGATCGCTGGAGCTTGCACACTTTGTCAGCACCTTTAGGATCGACAAAACCTTCTGGTTGCATCATATACAACTCTTCTTTAAGATATCCATTAAGGAATGCAGTTTTAACGTCCATTTGCCAGATTTCATAATCATAAAATGTGGCAATTCCTAACATGATTCGGACAGACTTAAGCATCGCTACGGGTGAGAAAGTCTCATCATAGTCAACTCCTTGAACTTGTCAAAAACCTTTTGCGACAAGTCGAGCTTTGTTGGTAGTAACACTACCATCAGCGTCCGGCTTCCTCTTGAAGATCCATTTATTCTTAATGGCTTGCCGATCATCTGGCAAATCCACCAAAGTCCATACTTTGTTCTCATACATGGATCCTATCTCAGATTTCATGGCCTCAAGCCATTTATCGGAATCTGGGCTCATCATAGCTTCTTCATAGTTCGTAGGTTCGTCATGGTCTAGTAACATGACTTCCAGAACAGGATTACCGTGCCACTCTGGTGCGGATCGTGCTCTGGTTGACCTACGAGGTTCAGTAGCAACTTGATCTGAAGTTTCGTGATCATTATCATTTGCTTCCTCTCTAGTTAGTGTAGGCATCATGGGAACGGATTTCTCTGATGTGCTACTTTCCAATTCGAGAGAAAGTACGATTACCTCATCAAGTTCTACATTCCTCCCACTCACTTCTTTCAAGAGAAAACTCCTTCTCTAGAAAGGACACATTCTTAGCAACAAAAGATCTTGCCTTCGGATCTATGATAGAAGGTGTACCCAATAGTTTCTTTAGGGTATCCTATGAAGACGCACTTCTCTGCTTTGGGTTCGAGCTTATCAGGCTGAAGCCTTTTGACATAAGCGTCACATCCCCAAACTTTTAAGAAACGACAGCTTAGGTTTCTTGCCAAACCATAGTTCATACGGTGTCATCTCAACGGATTTAGACGGTGCCCTATTTAACGTGAATGCAGCTATTTCTAATGCTTAACCCCAAAATGATAAAGGCAAATCAGACATCATAGAACGTACCATATCTAATAAAGTACGGTTACGACATTCGGACACACCATTACGCTGTGGTGTTCCAGGTGGCGTGAGTTGTGAAACTATTCCACATTGTTCTAAATGAAGGCCAAACTCGTAACTCAAATATTCGCCTCCGCGATCAGATCATAGAAACTTTATTTTCTTGTTACGATGATTCTCCACTTCACTCTGAAATTCTTTGAACTTTTCAAACGTTTCAGACTTGTGTTTCATCAAGTAGATATATCCATATCTGCTTAAATCATCTGTGAAGGTCAGAAAATAACGCTACCCAACGCGAGCTTCAATACTCATCGGACCGCATACATCGGTATGTATTATTTCCAATAAGTCATTAGCTCGCTCCATTGTTCCGGAGAACGGAGTTTTAGTCATCTTGCCCATGAGGCATGGTTCACAAGCATCAAATGATTCATAATCAAGTGATTCCAAAAGTCCATCTGCATGGAGTTTCTTCATGCGCTTTACACCAATATGACCTAAACGGCAGTGCCACAAATATGTTGCACTATCATTATCAGTGTTGCATCTTTTGGCATCAATATTATGAATATGTGTTTCACTATGATTGAGATTCAATAAACCATTTACATTGGGTGTATGACCATAGAAGGTTTTATTCATGTAAACAGAACAACAATTATTCTCTGATTTAAATGAATAACCGTATCACAGTAAACATGATCCAATCATATTCATGCTCAACGCAAACACCAAATAATATTTATTTAGGTCCAACACTAATCCCGAAGGTAGAGGGAGTGTGCGATGGTGATCTTATCAACCTTGGAATCACTTCCAACACACATCGTCACCTCGCCCTTAACTAGTCTCTGTTCATTTTGCAACTCCTGTTTTGAGTTACTAATCTTAGCAAATGAACCGGTATCAAATACCCAGGGGCTACTATGAACACTAGTAAAGTACACATCAATAACATGTATATCAAATATACCTTTGTTCACTTTGCCATCCTTCTTATCCGCCAAGTATTTGGGGCAATTCCGCTTCGAATGACCATTACCTTTTGTAGTAGAAGCACTCAGTTTTAGGTTTGGGTCTAGCTTTGGGCTTCTTCACGGGAGTCGCAACTTGCTTGCCATTCTTCTTGAAGTTCCCTTTCTTTCCCTTGCCATTTTTCTTGAAACTAGTGGTCTTGTTAACCATCAACACATTAACCTTTTCTTTTTTCGTTCTGCTTTTGCAAAAGGTAGGACACATCTAGATGTGCTTTACTTATTGCACTTAGTATAAAAAGGGAAAAAAATACTCAGGCGAATCTCCGTGTAAGATCAATGACATGAGACTTAGATGTGCGATACTTGTGGCAGATCTAGATGTGCTTCAGCAATACTGATAATAATAGTTACCAGTACATCTTTGATGAGATTTGTTTTAGAACAAGCTTGGATGAGATGAAATAATGCATATGTATATGCATGCTTTTTGTCTGAACTTATGCATACGTTTTTTTGGAACCATTGGGTTTTATTGAATCATAACAATCGTTCAAAGGATACAAATAATATCTAGTAATGAAATAAGCCAAACATGGCGCCCGATGGGTAAAGATGAATGCCTGCAAGGCTAAAATTATCAAACGGTGAAGGGGTCTATTCCCTAGCCGCCAACTACCCAAAAAGGTAGGGTTCCCTAGCCTCCCGCCAGAGCTGGCGCCGGTCTGCCCCATCTCTCGTGGCCTTAGGGTCATGGGGGTGGAGTGGATCCCGGGCCTTGCCGGTGGGAGGGTTTCGTTTTTAGATCTTTTTTCCAGATTTGTTAGGGTTTGTGTCATACTCAGGAAGGCGAGACGGCGGTGGCTCCCTAAAGATGGAATAAAGGTCTCCCCGCCTAACCCCCGTTCCGGTGATGCGTCTAGCATCGTCGGTGGGCGTGTGGAGGTGTGTCTCCGGTGGATCTGTCTTTGGTGGATGTGCTCGGATATGTTCGTCGTTCGTCTTTGTTCGTGTGTCTTTCGGTTGGATCCTTCTTATCTACACTCTTCATCGGCGGCGGTTTGCTGTTCTGGTGCGTTGGTTCTACGGAGCCTTAGCACGACGACTTCCCGACTGTTTACTACAACAAGGTTTGCCCGGCTCCGGCGAGGGAGGAGCGATGACAGCAGCGTGTCTTCGGCTCGCTTTAGTGTTTGTAGTCGTCGCTAGGTGGTCTACGGATCTGGATGTAATTTTTTATTATTTTTAGAGTTCGTTGTACTATCATGATTGAAGATGAATAGATCGAAAGTTTATCCCGCAAAAAAAAGATGAATGCTTGATGCTCTAAGTTGCTGAAGATGTTGCATGCCCTTTACGACAAGGTTGGGCTAGAATATGTTAATGAGTTGGGTATACTGATGGGCCAATCCTTTTGTTTGTTTACGTATTTTTTAGTTTAAAAATCGTTTTTTAGCTGTGTTCCCTCTGGAAATCCCTATTTGTCGCATTTTGCGTTAAACTGTATCAGTTTTGCATAGGGGAGATTGATCTATTGTTCGAGTTGGCCTGGCCCGTTTAACCGTTTCAACGTCCTTGGTTTTGGGAAACTTCTAGAAGGTTCTTGAACCGTTTTTTCTTGTTCTGTTATTTTTTCGTTTTTGTTTTTGTTTTTCCCTCTTTTATTTTCTCTCATGTTTCACTTTTCTATTTATTTTTTTATTTCGTTTTTTTTCATTTCTTTCCTTTCATTTTAATTTTTCATTTTCAATTATATTTTTCTTTCATCATTTTTTTCAAATTTTCTAAAAATCGTCATGTTTTAAAGTTTTCTTCATAAATCCAAAAAATGTTCAGGATTTTCAAAAAATGTTTGTATTTTTCAAAAATTGTTCAGAATGTTTTGATTAAAATTTTTCACAACTTTTCAAAAAATATTCCCATTATATTAATTATTCATTTTTTTCAAAAATGTTCATGTTTAAAAAATTGTTCTCAAATGTCCATTTTTAGGTGTTTAAAAAATATTCACATTTCAAAAATTGTTCGGAATGTTTTCTACAAAATGTTGAATTTTTTAAAACAAATCCCAGAATTTCAGAAAATGTTCTGGTTTTCAAAAATAGTCCACAAACTTTAAGAAGGTTCATTTTTAGTTTTCTTGATTTTTGAAAATTGTGTGCATATTTCAAAAAAATGTTCATGTTTTCAAAGTTTGTTTGTGTTTTTCGAAAATTGTTAGGCAGCTTATTAAAAAAATATTCAAAACCTCAAATAATGTTTACAAATTTTTAAAAATGTTGATGTTTCCATTTTTTAAGAGTTTAGAAAATTGGTCACAAATTTAAAAATAAATGTGTTTTCAAATTTTCTTCGGGTGTTTCAAAAAATGTTCCCATTTCAAATAATTGTTCACAATTTTATAAAAAATGTTTAAGTTTTTAATGATTTGAGCTTCCTTAGAAAAACATTATGTTCCACATTTTAGAAATATTTCGAATCTGCGCTGGAGTTGGTTCACAAAGGTTTCCCCCGACCGCACGCACTATATTGGGCCAGACCAGTTGGGCTGTTTCCTGGGTGTTTCCCAAACCTTCCTAAAACCCATTTCTTTTTATCATTTTCTGTTGTTTTTCTGTTGCGGTTTTCAGTTTTGTTCTCTTAGGATTTTTTTTCCTATTTTTCAAAATCACACAAAAATTTGAAGACACAAACATTCATTTTTTCCTTTTCATTTTACGAATATCGTTCAAATCATGAACATTTTTTAAATTGTCAATTTTATTTTGAAACCATGCACAATTTTTCGGATCCATGAATATTTTTTGGACTGGTGAACATGTTAGAAAATGGTGAACATTTTTTGAATTTACGAACACTTTTCAAATTTGTGAACATTTTTTAAATCGTGAATTACCCATCAAGCACACAAGGATGAGCCAATGTTTGCTTGTGTTTTTTCCTTGTTTTCTTTTTCTACTTTATTAGCTTTTGGTCGATTTTTATTTTATTAAAATGCCTCTCAGCACTTTACAACCTTTGTGAACATTTTTTTGAATAATGGAGCAAATGGAACTATTTCGAACAATTTTTTTAGAAAACTCTAAGCTTTTTAAAAACATGAACATTTTAAAATTGTTGTGAATATTTTTCAAAAACATGAAAAATTTCAGGGATATATAAAAATTATGAATATTTTTAAAATAAAATGAAAACTGACCCAAAAAAATGAAAAGGAAAAAAAAATACAATAAACTCGATGAATACTAGTAGATAAAAACAACGGATAAGAAAATTGGACAGAAAAACTTTAAAAAGTATGTAAAACTAGAGTAACCAAGCCAAGAACCTTGCCAAAACCAGATTCCTGTAGAGGCCGACCCATTTAGGTCGCTCTGTGCGATTTACAAACAATTTGAGGCAACGTGCATCAAATAGGAAATACCACAATTAGCCCCCACAAAGGTCCTTTCCCATGTTTATTCATTGGGTCTCTTGTCTCCCACGACCCACCTAGCACTGGAAGACAGGGAACCTAAAATTCATGTAACATCAAATGCATGCGTGTGCCATGGAGTAGAAGTCATAGGGATCTCAGTAAACAAGGTAACATGGCTCTATCCCATTAGTCGGGTTTTAGTATATGGTGGTTTGCCACCCCCCCCCCCCAATCGTGAATTGTTTGTCATTCGGTACTTCGGTGTGTCTTGCCAGTGGTAGTGACGATCGTGCTCTGAAGCTTTAATGTGGTTAGCGATTCTCATGTTTCACTTTTTTGTGATCATGAACTTATTATGGGATAATTCACGATACAAGATCCTCCTTTCCAAGGGTTTTGCCCATCGCCACAACACACTCAACAAATAAACATAGGTTCTAACCTTTGATGCAAGTCTAGTTTTACAAGTCTACTCTTTTGTGGTTTTTTCACCGGATTAATAGAGGAACTTCAAGATGCAAAAGATAGAGCTACAAATGATGACCTTTATGGATAGAGCCATGTAACCTTAGAAGTCTAAAAACAACAAAAAACAGAAAGAGGAACCAAGCACTAAATTAATAGGTTAGTCAAAAATAATTAAAATACATGTCAAAACTGTGCAAAAATAATATAATTGCAGCATGAAACAAGAAAAAATTTATTAGATACGCCAGTCTCCAGCCTCCGAGTTCGGGGTTGTTGTTGATGGTGGTGGCGAATTTTTCAACTTCGCCTTCTTGCAAGGTTGATGAGGAAGATGTGACAACTCAGGGTGAGATCACACGCGCCCTGGTCTTTTGTATGCCCCACTGTACTTCGCCTTTACTTGTTGTGTGCTCCCTTGCAGGAGAGAGTGAAGCCATGTAGATGATGGCGAGCATGTTGCTCATGATTTGTGTGGTGGAAGCTACTCTCGTAGATCACTTCAATGCTTTTTCCTTGACGAGGGCTTGTTATACCCATGGTTTTCTTCGACCATTCCTCTTGACAAGCAACTTGGTGTCTCGACCGGGGAGGGAGGGGCGAGGGGGAGCGTACTTAGTCGACATCGTCCCCATATTAACATGACTTGCTTGACTTGCATGCATGCTTTTTGATGTCATGCCATATCATATGACATACATGCAGGAACAAACATGCTTTTTTGAGCAATAAACATGCATGAACTAACAACAATAATATTTTACATGCACAGAGCATTCCATGATGTGCAACACAACAGTAAAATGCTAGCACAACATTGCCTTCTCAAGCGAGAGAGTGTCATGGGTATAACTGGGACTTGCACAAAGGGAAATCAAGGTCGACCATCGGGGGCCAAACATTGTAGTTGTGCAACTTGACAAGGGCATACGATCAAAATGAAAAAGATTTATTACCCCCTAGAATCTTTGTACCTCGTGGCGATGAAGGAAGGGTATGGAGGTTGGTCAAGCACCTACGACAATCTTCAGATGAAACTGGTTGTCAACAACCTGACCAAGGAGCCATAAGAGTGGCACTAGACATATATGTGTTTAGTATTTTCTTAGATTTAGCGGAAAAAACTATCTACACACACAAATGTTTCCTACCACTCACTGGTAGTTACCCTCATATGAGTTTTTTTATGTTATATGTAGTATCTGTCAAAATCCAGAGAATGTACCTGTAGTATGTAGTATATAATAATATTTCAATAGTGTGAGTGTGTGTGTATATTACTTTTTAGGTAGTATGTATTACTTTTTTAATATATTGTTTATATGTACAAATATGAAGGTATTTTTAGAATATACAAAAAACTATGGACTCACATGCAATTTTTTCATAAAGCTTGCTTTCAAATTTCTTTTATATAGTATATAAACATACCACATGGTAGTATATAGGACATGAGGGTAACTACCCCAGGTGGTAGTAGGATGCTTTTATGCGGAAGTGCTTTTTTGATCCTGAGCTCACATGCTCCCTCATGAACAGTAAAATAAAAAGATAGTAAAATAATTCAAATAATTCTGATTTTTTTCTGATAAACATTGATCAAAGTTTTCACTTGTGCAAAAGTTTGTGATAAAATAAAATTTGTGGAAATGTGGGCAAAAAGCCAAAATCTATGCTCTAAAATGCTTCCAACAATAGTCTTTTCGAAGCATCGATTTTGTTTTTTCCTCACATTTCCACGAATGTCATTTCTTCACAAATTTGTGTGCAATGAAAACATTCATTAATGTTTGTCACACAAAAAACAGAATTTTTTGAGTCTTTTTACTATTTTTTGATTTTACTATTCATAATGGAGCATATGAGCTCGGGTGCAAAAACTCCACATCCTCTTTTATGGGTTTTTGTTATATCTTTCATCTTATGTTACCCTAGTTCGAAATGTACATGTCATGCTACTTACCTTCAGGGAGTGTTGATTAATTAGAGAAAAAGCTGCCACTGCGGTATATTTAAATACTGTCAATATCTTCTATTCCTAAATAGCTACAACCCACTACCTGCTTTTCCTAGCCATGCAACCATGCCATATAAGCAAGTCATGCATGCAAGTCATCTATTCCATTTTTTGCATCATTATGCATGCAATGTTGCCACGTCATAAATTCTTGCATGTTAATTATTCACAGTTTATTCTTTGCACAAATTTTGTATTGACATTATATGTGTTGGGCGATTGTAGCATATCTATATCTATGTAGTTGGCCTTCACAATTTTTGTTTGAAATGACATTATTTTAACTGTAATTCAATTTTTTATACACTTTGTATGTTTTCAGATTATATTTTCCTTAGATGTTTTTGTAGCAACTATTTATGAATTTATTTTTGCAAGATTTCCCACAGTGGGGCATCTTCTAGTTTACTAGTTGCGTTGCCGAAAAGTGTCATGTCAGTAGTAAATTATTTACTAACGGCGAGTATATGTGAGCAATGCCACTAATGCAGATCATATCTCTGGCGTTTAGTTTCCAACCCCACCGGTTCATTAGTTATTACTGATGTTCGGGCACGACTCTGCTAACGTTATTCTACTAGCGGTATCGGCGACTGACGCCACTAGTGACACCTCATCACTGGTGTCGTACTAGTAGCGTTGAACCTACGTGTCACTAGCAACGTCTTCCGAACATCATTTGTAGGTTTTTCACCACTAGTGTTGGAGGCATTGTTGCGGATGTCAGGAGGGATCTTTCTACCATTATAATAGTGGATGACGCGGCACTGCACCGAAATTCTGCATGGAGTTGGCAATCTCGGGCAACAATGCAGCCATGGCTCCATGAGGTAGGGATGCAGCTCAGCATGGCTGGGGTGTGATCTTGAGCTGCGAGGACATGAGGATTGTTAGCTTAGTCAGACGTGTTCCAGATTGGACGATTGTACGTTAAGTTGGGGCGGTGGTGCCGAAGGTGCTGTGGCGGCCGTGGTCTGCTGGTAGCTGGGTCATGCGGCATTGTAGCTTGAGGGAGACTTGTGGTATGTTAGAGCGGAGGACCCGGAAGGTGGTGTTGGCCAATTGTGCATGCTGCAACGAAGTAGATGATGTTGGGGCGGCTCTGAGATTTTCGCAGATTTGAGAGCTTCAGCTTCATGTCCTGTGGGCGACGAAGTTGCCTTCGATGTTGGTAGTCAACATGTTAGGTGATGCAAATGGCGCATGCCATGTGGATTGCATACCCTTTATTTCCGCAGAAGAGTTGTGGCTGCTCCTTCACGGGTTCATCTTTTCGACAGCGCGGAAGGTCGGCTAGTTCGGCAGAGAAGGGTTCCTGTCAGTTTGTTGTGTACTTTAGCATGTTATCGCCGAGAGTGGGCTTGGCCCTGTGTGTAAGGTGTTCAGGATTGGGTTTGGCCCTTTATATATCTGTTTTCACTCGGTTTTCCGTTAATTAACTGGACAACTCTCTTTCTCTTAATTAATGGACGAGACAATTAGTTTCACAAAAGAAATGAAGATGATGGTGACAAGTGTGAACAATCAAATAAAGCACATCTGCCACAAATTCAACATACATCACAAAAAAGGAAAAAAAGGGTAAGTTTCTGATAGATAATATTGAACTAACAACCTAATGCATCCAAGATTACCGATCGAGAAGCTCCTGTTCATTAGATATGCATCTTTCGACCCATCTCTATCAATGAAGAACAATCCGAACGTATGGCATACCATATATATGAGGATAAGTTTTGGCCGATTCGCTGGTTATCTCCATCTTTGTGAGTAACCATGGACTGACCTTGAGTTTGACACGCACATAGGTCCATGTGTCAAACTGATTAGACATGCGCCTATGTGTTACATGCTAGGGTATACTCATATTTCGTTGGTCTTTTTAGACATCAACAGGCAATCTCAAACACCAGACATAATTTTTTTTCAATCAGAAAGCACAATGAGATGCACTTTCCACTTCCGTACATGAATCTAAAAGGAAATTAAAGTCGACTGAATTCAAAGTTATTCTCTTTTGGATGTACGAATCAAAGTTTTACAATGTTAACTCATGTTCTGAAACATTCAAAAGATGAGATTAGTAAGCATGTTGATTCACGTTCAGTCCACTCATTAATTGGTTCTGGTTAGTAAAATATCTCATTGCATATTGAATAGTTACATGATACTTTATTCTCACGCAAAGATTTCCTTTCTTCGTTCTGTATAACATGAACAATAGAGCTACCAATCGACCAAAACTATAGAAAGATTAGTGTTTTGCACTTTCTTTCTACAAGATGATATGGCGAATATTTGATTTGAATGTAAAGCGAGCCTTGCCACGTAATAGGCCTCATCCCCTCCCCTTTCTCCCACTGTTATTTATACTACGAGAGATCTCTCTTTCTTCCTTTCTGCAACTAGTAGCTTGCTCATTATGTGACTAGTTTTTATATACTCCATACTGATTGAATATTTTGAAAGGAAAATAATGATCGAATGTTGTTGATCCATTGAACGTTACGTGGAAATGGAAAGTGTAACATGAGTCGACCTGATTCCGTCGGTCTCTGCTTAGCGGAGGATTAGATTAAATAGTAAGTACATCACCTGTCGAATTGTGATAAGCGGATGCATGCCGGCCATGAGACGTTATGTAAAGTTGCATTGCTTTTGTGTGATTTTTTTAAGACACATGGCAGATGCATACGTTCACAACGTGCGCACACACTTACATGTATTCAACACCTATAATTACACGCAAACAAACCTAGCCCTATGAACACCTCGGAGAGACCGAGCCGACATATTTTGAGATTGGCAAAATCGTCACAAACACCTCATAGTTGACGGCACACTATATCGTTGAAAGAATATCGCCGAAAAAGAATAAATAAATCTAGGAACTATGCGAGAAGCCGTGTCATGTTTAGGACTTAAACATGGATTGGCTAGTTCACACATGAAAGCTAACCATGCATCTAAGTTAAGCTTAATTCACATGAGTTATTATGTATATTTTAGGTAGTTGCTATGTATAAAGTGTTGAACTTATTAGATCCTCCTACTTAAATAAAGGTATAAAAATTATTTATGTGAGTACCCTTATTATCACATTGAATATGCACTAGTACATGAACTCCTTACTAGTGGCGTGCCCAAAAGCCTACTAGTGGTGTGCAGTCGCGCCACTAGCAATGAACATACTAGTGGTGTGCAAGTAGTTGCACGCTACTGGTAAGACAAACGTTAGTGACGTGCAACTTAATTAGGGCACATGCCACTATGTTTTTGGCTGCTTTTGAAAAGCTAATTTTACCTAGTTACTATTGGCTGCCATTAGTGTTGGACGCTACTAGTAGAGAACCACACTTGTGGCACGCGACGTGCAACACATGCCCATACTAAAATTTTTAGGGCCAAAAATATGCCGCGACAACAAATTCGCTATCGTGACAATGAAATTGGTAGTGACTTTTGCTGTCGTAGCAATGTTTTTATATGAATCAAAATATCAAACACATTAATATCGATCGATTACATGCATGATTTCAGATGTTGAATTTGTAAAACAAGTAGTGCCATCTCATGCATACTAGCTTGAGGGTGGCTCCTCGGTCGTGGGGCGGGGAGGAGGCGGAACGGTTTAAGTTGCGGACGACGAATCAATGGTGTCCAAAGAGCACAATATCAACATAGATACTAAACATATAGCAACATATTTCCTCCATTTCTTTTTAGTCTGCATATAAAATTTAGTCAAATTCAAACTTTGTAAAGTTTGACTAAGTTTATATTAAAAAACATCAACATTCACAATATGAAACCAATATATTAGATGCATTATGAAATTAATTTTCATACTATATAATTTTAGTATTGTAAATGTTGATATTTTTTGATATAATTTGGTCAAACTTTGTTAGCTTGACTTCAAACAAATCTTATATGCGGAGTAAAAATAAATGGAGGGAGTACATAGCAAAGGAACCTTCTATATCAACTTAGATACCAAATATAACACATATGAACACATGGTAACATTACCATGTTAATATAACAAGGGCTCATTTTGCTGCCATGGCAGAATTTTTGAGCCTTGAGTATTATTTTTGCTCCATGGCAGCATTTTGTGTTCATTTTGGCTGCCATGGCACCATCTGTGAGCCAAAAGTGCTCATTTTGCTACCATGGTAGATTTTTTGAGACTTGTGCTCATGTTTGCTGTCATGGCAACATATACTATGTTCATTTTTGCTGCAGTGGTAATATTTATGAGTCAAAATGTTCATAGATTTGCCATGGCAGGGTTTTTAGCCTTGGGTTCATATTTGGTTCCATAGAAAAAAACTAGCCTTGCCACCAATGTTTACTACCATGGAAACATTTTACATCCAGTTTAGCTGCCAGGACAACATTTATGAGCTAAAGAGCTTATTTTGCTGCAATGGACATTTTTTGAGCATCAGGGCTCATATTTATTGTCATGGTTGCATTATTGGGAAACAAAGCATGCAATTTCAAAAAAACTCCTACGCTCACGCAAGATCTATCTAGGAGATGCATAGCAACGAGAGGGGGAGAGTGTGTCCACGTACCCTCGTAGACCGAAAGCGGAAGCGTTTGACAATGCGGTTGATGTAGTCGAACTTCTTCTAGATCTGACCGATCAAGCACCGAACGTACGGCACCTCCGAGTTCTGCACACGTTCAGCTCGATGACGTCCCTCGTCCTCTTGATCCAGCAAAGGTGTCAAGGAAGAATATGAGTCCCGTCAGCACGACGGCGTGGTGACGGTGATGGTGAAGTGATCCGCGCAGGGCTTCGCCTAAGCACTACGAAGATATGACCGGAGGCGTAAACTATGGAGGGGGGCGCCGCACACGGCTAACAATTGTTGATGTGTGTTCTAGGCGCCCCCTCCCCATGTATATATAGGTGGAAGGGGAGGAGGCAGCCCCTAGGGCGCCCCAAGAGACATGGCGGCAGCCCTAGGGCTGCCTTGCCCTGCGCCCCCCTTTCCATGTAAGAAGAAGGGGGAAGGAAAGAGGGGGGGGGGGGGGGTGGGGGGGGGTTGGGGGGGGGGGGAGTCCTACTCCATACTTTCCTTTCCCTCCCCTCTTTCCTTCTCCTCCTCATAGGTCCGGCCTGTATAGAGGCGCACCAGCCCCTTGTGGGCTGGTGTGTTCCCTCTCTTGGCCCATAAAGCCCCTATCTTTGCCGGGGGTGCCCGAAACTCCTTTCCGGTGACCCGATAAGTACCCGGTACCCTCCGAAACACTTCCGGTGTCCAAATACCATCGTCCTATATATCAATCTTTACCTCTCGACCATTTTGAGACTCCTCATCATGTCCGTGATCTCATTCGGGACTCCGAACAACATTCGGTCACCAAATCACATAACTCATACAATACAATATCATCAACGAACGTTAAGCGTGCGGACCCTACGGGTTCAAGAACTATGTAGACATGACCGAGACACCTCTCCAATCAATAACCAATAGCGGAACCTGGATGCTCATATTGGCTCCTACATATTCTATGAAGATCTTTGTCGGTCGAACCGTTATGACAACATACGTAATTCCCTTTGTCCATCGGTATGTTACTTGCCCGAGATTCGATCATCGGTATCTTCATACCTAGTTCGATATCGTTACCGGCAAGTCTCTTTACTCGTTCCGTAATACATCACCTCGTGACTAACTCCTTAGTCGTTTGCTTGCAAGCTTATGATGTGTATTACCGAGAGGGCCCAGAGATACCTCTCCGATACTCGGAGTGACAAACCCTAATCTTGATCTATGCCAACCCAACAAACACCTTCGGAGATACCTGTAGAGCATCTTTATAATCACCCAATTACGTTGTGACGTTTGATAGCACACAAGGTATTCCTCCGGTATCCGGGAGTTGCATAATCTCATAGTCGAAGGAATATGTATTTGACATGAAGAAAGCAATAGCAATAAAACTAAACGATCATTATGCTAAGCTAACGGGTGGGTCTTGTCCATCACATCATTCTCCTAATGATGTGATCCCGTTCATCAAATGACAACACATGTCTATGGTTAGGAAACTTAACCATCTTTGATTAACGAGCTAGTCTAGTAGAGGCTTACTAGGGACACAGTGTTTTGTCTATATATCCACACATGTATCAAGTTTCCGGTTAATACAATTCTAGCATGAATAATAAACATTTATCATGATATAAGGAAATATAAAATAACAACTTTATTATTGCCTCTAGGGCATATTTCCTTCATGCATTTCATGTTTATTTCTGCTGCCAAGGCTTTATTTATTAGTCAAAATGCTCATTTTACTTCCATGGATTGATTTTTATGTTTCGACACCTCAAAAAACCTACTTAGGTTAATGATGTATACATAATAGGTGACTTTCAACATGCATCTTAAAAATTTAAGCAACAACAACACAGAAAGATAACTCTACATACTCAAGTTTGGAACAACGTACTAAAAATGGAAAATATTGTTAAAGAAACCGCCACTCTATCGTTAGTTGTTCACTTCAGGGGCACAAGCTTCTGTTATACTAGGACGAAGAAGGGGGAGCATCTGTCATCGAGGTAACCAAGGACGACATGTGGTCATAATGTCTGTTCATGCGAGATGCGTGCTCCTCTTGGCTTTCTATGCCGCCATATAAGACCCCATTCTCGTTAACGACATCCTTGTTGATGATCTTGGCAAGGGAAACCTAGATTCGTCTAAAATCTTCTTGACAATCTATGAGTGCGATTTTCTTCATGGTTTTACCACCACTTGGTGACGTTCTCCTCTTCTTTGAAGGTTTCCTAATCCCGTGTATACTCATGCATGTGGTGCATGACGTAGTAGGCGCACGCCACACTATTTCCATTTGTCTGTTGCATGCAACAGAAGTTTGTTGTGTGGCCAAAGCGGGGCATGCCGGCCTTGGTCCTCTTCATGAAATCTTCCTTGATGGTACCTCCCTAAACTAGTCTAAGATAGTGTAATCTAGAAACCCTTTCATTTCGATGTAGTCTCTCTTCTCTCTTCGATACAAATCTAAGAAATAAGAGTTGGTAGTCTTCACAGATATAACGAAAAGAATACAATGATCTTTGGGCAAGCAGTTGAACATACTAGTATCGCTAACCTTGGTACAATGCACGCACAATGGAGATCTATGGAAGCATATTTTAATTGTTGCTAGCGAAGAACTTACAAGGGATGGTAGGGCATGAGATAGTACTCTGGATACTTATTGGCAACCATGAAGTCAAGAAGGTACCTCATTGTTTCTAAACCTCTTGGGTTTGGAAGGTTATTCTCGAGCAAGTATAAGGGTCCGCTATCACGACCTCATTCTGCTTCTTGATCTTGGTCGTACTGGCTACATAAAGCACTCATAACCTGACTAAGGGTTCACCGGGCCTGAGGTGTAACTTGTTGAAGATTTCCCTGAAGTCCAAATAGAATTTCTCCACGAGGAAATCTTCAACGATGCCAAAACCAGGTGGCAGCTTAACCGTGTAATATGGGAACTAGCACATATGCCCCCTTCTCACTTTCGAGAATGTCATCACAAAGAATCTTCATTTTGTGTGACATGGTGTCGTACATATCACTCGGTAGCATGGGTTCACCAGGGACATGGCCCGCTCAGAATGTAATACGATAATCCTTGGCATGGATACTAATCTTCTTCTCAGTCAGTTTTGGCTGCCACCTCCCGTGTTGGCGTAATAACATTTTCCCTCGCTTCGTCTTTTCGGGTCCGACCTGTGCCACTTGGGCACCGACTAGAGCTTCTTGGGTTGCCCGTTTTAAGGTCTTCAGAGTGATCTTTTCTAGAGGGGACCTTGATCATTCATGTTAGCTGACAACGTATTAAATAGACTCTTAGAATAAATATAATTACTCGTATGAAGAATGCCATCATAGTGTTGATTAAAGTACATATCTGTGTCCTAACTCTGCTCATCTTCGACGGTGGCCTCATCATCATCCACCACATCCTCAGAACCTTGGGTTTTGCCCATACCCAAAGGAGATGATTCTAGACTCCTAGTGTGGGAATGTTCGTATGGAGCGCCGGCGGCGTTGGAGTTTCGTGTGGGAAGGATTTGCTGAAATATATTTGTGTCTTAGGCCACCTAAGGAGCCAATTCTTCCAATCTACTCCCTATGTTTCTAAATATAAGTCTTTAGCGATTTCAATATAGACTACATACGGATGTATGTAGACATATTTTAGAGTATAGATTCACTTATTTTTCTTCGTATGTAGTCTGTATTGAAATCTTTTAAAAGGCTTATATTTAGGAATGGAGGGAGTATGAGCTTAATGTGTTTTTCTTCATTTGCCTCTTAAGGTTGTTGACGAGGATCTAGACAGTAACTTGTAGTAAATGGATCAGAAAGTAAAAATTTGAAACATTTGTATGGAATAATTCAAACAATAAATTCTAGTAAATGGATTTTGAATTTAAGAATAATGTAAATGTGGTCTGAAAAATGAAACTTGGAATGATTGCATTATATGACCTATAGAAGTTGTTAGATTTACTAATTGTTGTAAAGTAATTTTGATATACATTGCTTAGGAAACAAAGGATACCAGGGGAAGAATCATAGTTTCGAAAGGAGAGTATCATGTTTAGAGAGAGTTGAGAGCTTTCTTATTTATTTAACATTGAATGTTTTTAAACATTTAATATACACCATTTATAGTTCCATGTAAATTTTTAGAATTTTTTAGGGTTAATTTGCTATTTAAAGAAAATTTAATGTCATATGTTATTAGTGGTGTGCGGAATGAACAACACACCACTAGTAAGCTTATTAGTGGAGTGCCCGCTGTTCCTACATGCCATAGAAAGTTTTTAGGGTATTTTGTAAATTTGGTGATATTTTAAGGTGTTTAAAGGTTAGCATTGTGTCACAAGTCAGATATGAAAATTTATGCATGTATATTTATGTATTTATGAAACATTTGTATGGAAAATTCAAACATTAGCTCCTAGTAAATGGATTTTGAATTTAAAATATATATAAGTGTGGTTGAAAAAATATGACGCTTAGCATGTTGTCATTCTATAACCTCTAGAAGTTTTGGTAAAATTTGTAAAGTGTTACACAAAGGTTCTAATATTGCTTAAAAACCGAATTATATCCGGGGAAGAATCGCGGTTTCAAAGGGGACGTGACAAGTTTGAGAGAGAGAGAGAGGGCGAGCGAGCGAGAGAGAGAGAGAGAGAGAGAGAGAGAGAGAGAGAGAGAGAGAGAGAGAGAGAGAGTAATAGTTTTTGTTATTTACTTCACATTGCAGGTTTTCAACATTTAATATACAACATTTATAGTTTCATGTAAAAATTACGTTTTCTTAGGGTAAGTTTGCTATTTAATGTATGTAAATTTGATATGTTATTAGCTCTTGAAAGCGAGGGTCTGCACCATTGTGGCCAATATGTCCTGGTTGTCCGCTGCTTTAGCCTCTTCGTCATGTCCGGCCTCATCATCATGTCAAAACTGTTCATCGTGTACAGGCGCCGCTTGGTGCCCCATCCCTTCTTCTTTTGAATCTTCACTTATTGACCCTTCGGCATTGGCAACATCCTCATCCTCCCCACCATGACTTGTCCACCATGTAATTATCCATGAAATCCCGCATGAGTAAGTGAGCCTCCACTTTGCCACAATAGGATGTGAACATTTGCATATTTTTTGCATGACTACAGAGACAACATGTATCCTTGCCACCCCTTCAATGTATTGGAAGTAAAATGCTAAGAACACTTCCAAAATTTGATCAATTATATCGCTGGCACGATCGATCCCTATAAGACGATACAAGCAAGAAACTGAAACCAACAAGGTCATAGAAATTTTTGCCATGACCCTTAGTAAAGAATGACACAAATTGAGTGTGCCAGAAGTTTGATAAAACGTTAACGAGGCAACATTTTTAAAACATTGGCCTCTTATATGTCCATGGAAAAAACAGATGGACCAACTATAGTGTTGCCTCGGCTTGATGACCGGTACCAAAGTCACTCCTCGACATAACGATGGCTCTAAAGTTGAACAATCTTTTTCAATCATCTCATACATATATGCATGTCCACAACAATTTCTATACATTTTATTTCATTCAAAAAGTAAATTCTCACCAAGAAAGGACCGATAGAGCTAGACATCAATCAATTGATAAATGAGCCCCCCTGTGTGGAAAGAGAAATATTAATGGAGAGGGAGAGAGCTCTAGAGGACTTGGGGGAGAGATAACAAAGTATTAATGAAGGAGAGAGAGAGAGAGCGAGTTAATTTAACGCATGGGAGAGCGTGGTATAGAGAGAGTAGCTAACTAGAGAGCTTAATTAATTAGCTAGATAGATCTAGGGCTACTTAGGTAGCTAGATCTAAAAATGAGCAGTTACTTGTGGGAGAGATTAATTTGAAGAAAGAAAAAAAGGGAAGATGAGGAATAAGGGAGAAGAGGGAGGAGGGAGTCAACAAGTGAGAGAGGCTCACATGTGTACAGTGAGTTCTCCTCAAATACCTCGTAGCTATTAGTAGCTTGTGGTGCAACACACACCCCACTAATAATCTAACTACTAGATGCGGGTTAGTCACTAGGAACGCCACCATAAGTGGGACCCACGCAATAGACACTAGTGGCGCGCAATGGACGAGCACAACCCACTACTAGTGTATACACTAGTGGCACGCGAGAAATTAGGAACAAGCAACAAGTAGGGTCCACATGTGGGTTCATAAGTAATTACTAATGGCAAACACACCACTAGTTTGTTCAGTATTAGTAACGTGCAACTTAGACATCACACATGTAACACCCCATGTACTTAGCCACAGTGATCACCTCTAGTTAATGCCATGACAACAGAGGTTAACAGTGACTAATCATCATTTGCATCATATTGCATTTCAAACTCCTAATTCAAACTAAAAGTGAAAATAAAAGTTGAGCAAATTTGAAAACTAAAATGTTCATTAAATAGCAAATAATTTAGAGGCAATTATAGAATTATAATTAACATTAAATGGGTTAGTTAAATGACCCTAACAACCTCAAACAGTGGCTAAAAAATACATTTAATAATCTTTTAGTTAATCTAAATTAAATATGAAATTGTATTTTTCCCAATCTAGTTTTTGGTGCTAGGTAATAATGCGCTATAATATTTGGACTAGGTCACACATTTTACAAAAGTCATTTAGGTGCTAAGCAATTTGAAAACAGAGACAGAAAATAAGAAATAAAAAAAGGCCTAGCGACTACTGTACACTTAGGCCCGGTGTTACAGTAACCGGCCTAGCCCATCTAAGGGCCTTCCCCTTTCTCACGTACAGAGGAGGAGGCAGTGGCAATGGCCTGTCGTTCATCCACGCGCCCTGGCCGCTCCTGTCGCCGTGTCGATCATCCGACGGAACCCCGAGATGCATAAGAACCTCCCCGTCGCGGTAGACAAACCCTAATCCCCATTCTCCCCCTCGTTCACTCTCTGTTTCGATTTAGAACGCGCCCGAGTTTCACCATGGCTGCGCCGTCGTCGTTCGCATGGCCACCGGCCTCCCCGGCGCTCGGGAGGATGTCCAGGAGTTCCGTCGTCGTCGACTCCTTCGCCTACCTCCGTTGAATCGAGCTAGGAGGCCCTGTACGCTTGGCATCGAGCACATCTTCGTCAGTACATCGCCGGCGTTCGACGTCGTTTGCCGCTTCTCCAGTCCACCCCGGCCTTCACCGAGCCCACCACCGGACCCACAGTGAGCTCCACTGCCGATTCCCCCTCTTTCCCCTTTCGATCTATGTCGTTTACGCCGTTGTTCATCGTCGTGGCCGGAGCTCAGTCTCTGCGTACTTCGCCCGCGGCCTCTGCTGCTGCTCGCTGCAGCTGCTCCTTATGCCGCGCCGCCGCGGTCCCGTACCTGCTGCCGCTGCTGCCCCTCGCCGCCCGCTCCAGCCGCCCACGCGCGCCCGCTGCCCCGGCTTGCCAGCGCACCGCCGCCCCTGGCTGCGACCCACACCGCGCCGGCCGCGCGCAACGCGCGCCGTCCCACGCCATCCCGCGGACCTGTTTGACAAACTCCATTTTGTTCCATTGGACCTGTTTCAGATAATGCGTGGTTTAAATCCTACAAAAATGACAAAAGTCTATGTTCTGTTAACTGGAAGAAGTGAAAAACAGAGTCTAGAGTTGACATCCAGTAGCACTTTTCAAACAAAGATTTGAACAAGCAAATGGACACTAATGTAGATTGACTTGAAACTGTCATGTAGATCACATCAGAGTGCCCAGATTTGATATAAGGCCCTAATTCAAAGGATGTACAGAACGCTAGCTATAGCCTCTGCAAAATAGCTAAGTGATGTTTAAAACTACCAATTTTCAGAAATTCCATAAAATGATTAAAATTTTAGAAAATCATATAAAATAATCCGTAGCTCAGATGAAAAAACTTTGTACATGAAAGTTGCTCAGAACGACGATACGAATCTGAATACGTGATCCGTTCATCTGTCAGATGCCCCTAGCTACCTGAACATGGAACTTTTTGCCTGATTTCAATAAATGAATAGTGCTCAACTTTAATAAAATAAATCCAAATAAATTCCTAAATTAACTAAATTATTTAGTTAGGCAGCAGAACACCTCTGCATATCATTTAGACATGTCATGCATATTGTTTACATCTTTGCTATGAATTTATTGTTTCTTCCCCCCTCCTTCTCTCTCGATAGACGCCGAGACCGATGCCGTTGCAGCTGAGTACGACTACGCTCCAGACGAGCAGCCCATTGACGACCCCTCCTTCTTGCCAGAGCAACCATGCAAGCCCCCCCCTTGAGCATCCAGATATCGCCCATTCTATTTTCTCCTGCTTGCATTAGATTTTGCTACTGTTAATGTTTGCTCCTATTCTGATGCATAGCCTGCTTTTGTAACCTATTTATTGTTACCTTACCTGCCTATGTTAAACTATTTAGTATAGGTTGGTAGTGAACCATCAATGACCGCACCACCTTACCCTTGTTGCCCCTGCTTGATCATCGACTACTCGATCAACGTGATCGACGACCAGAGACCGACACATCACCTCACCCCCCTTAGTTGTACGACTCTGCATAGTTACTATCGAGTGCCGAGGGTGATACCTCGTAACGCACTCCTAATGAATACTCTGCAGTGTAGTTGTTCGGTCATGGTCATCGAGGGTGATTCCTCTTTCTCCACTTCCGATACGACTCTGTCATGCAACCCCTCAGTGTGAACCTCGAGGGTGATGCCTCATATGTTCACCCTGATGATTTCATCGAGTGGAATCCACCGAGGGTGATTCCTTGGGTTTCCCCCTTGATGTTATGACCACACGGTTACTTTGACCTTTGTTACAGGCGGGTCGACCCTGATGGGTACCCGCAGGGGATCTATGATGTCGGGTGTGCCGGAAGGGCACTCGAGTGTGATATTGTGGCGGAGCTTCAGAAACTCTGATCGTCTCCGCGTGTTACTAAATCAGCCTATCGGATTTGGGTATTTGATCTGAGTGGGTCGACGTGCCCTATACGCACTACCACCACGCGGGATAATGGTTTATGGGGCCCTCTGCATTGTACGTTTCTCCCGAAAGCTCTTCAGACGTCACGGTTAACCGTGCGGGTTGATTGTCGGGAATGGGCAGGATACTTCACTTACGAGTTCAGTGTCGCGCCTGCACCCCGGCCAGTCTCGCAACGCGCAGGGTGCCCAGGGCGATGGCCCAAGACCTCTGGGTGCATAGGTTAGTCCGGCGTGCTGACCTCTCTGCTGAGCCTAGGTAGGGCGCTGCTTTGTGTCGATCTCCCGAGGCCGGGTATTACACAGCAAGTGTGTCCGGCCAGAGTTGATCGAGCGTGTTGGGTAACAGTAGTGCACCCTTGCAGGGAAGAACATCTATCGATAGCTGGTCCTATGGTAAAGGACGCTCAGTTTGTGTATCCCGATCTACTACTTGAACTGGATACTTATTACTTAATTGAAGCTTCGGGATCGCTTTCTCGCAGGGAGTCGAGGAAGGATCTCTAGGCTTTAGTTCAACATGTTTGCTTAATAAAATGCTATTCTACTCTCTTCTATTGCTGCAAGATGGTGGCTTCGTGAAGATGTTTGAAGATGCTAGTCTTCGATAGGACTAGGCCTTCTCTCTATTCTGGCATTTCTGCAGCTCAGTCCACATATACAGCCTTTCCCCTTTGATAATGTTGCATATGTAGTGTAGATCCTTGCTTGCTGAGTACTTCGGATGAGTACTCACGGTTGCTTTGCTTCCTCTTTTTCCCCATACCCCACTTTGATGATACATCAGACGATGGAGCCCCGGAGCCAGATGCCACCACAGGAGCTTACTACCAGGAGGGTCCAGACGGCACTTACTACTGGACCGAGCCAGCCGACCAGGAGTAGTTCGGAGGCTCCCAAGCAGGAGGCCTACGCCTTTCGATCTAGAGTCGTTGTTTGTGCTAGCCTTCTTAAGGCAAACCTTGGCTAACTATGTCTGTACTCAGATATTATTTGTATGACTGACTTATGTATTCGGATCCTCGTGATCCCTGGTCTGTAATATTTGTGGATCTCTGTTTATTTGTGTTAGAGTTGTGTTGTGATATCTTCCCGTGAGTCCCTGTGCTTGATCGTACACGTTTGCGTGTATGATTAGTGTACGATTGAGCCGGGGGCGCCACAACACAACTAGTAAGTTCTATTGGGCATGCTTCCGGATGAAACTTACTAGTGGCATGCACGTCTTATGGCACACCACTAGTAGTTGATTATTAGTGGTGTGTTCCTATGACCGACACACCACTAGCATTTTGGTCACTTACTAGTGGTGTGTGAATTTTTCGGCACACAACCAATAAGGAAAACTTATGAGGGGTTTCGGAACTAGTGATGTTCAAGCTTAGAAAAAAACAAGTCCTCGAGCGAACCCTAGCGACCAGGTGCTAGCATCCCCCACCTTCGTGTACACAAGTTCTCCTCACCCCTGTCAGTCTTTCTAGCTGAAGGTGGGAGAAACCCCAAATCTTTATATGGTATGAATTTTTGATATTTTAGTTTTGTGTGTATTTGGTGAGGTGGTCTTGTAGTGGAGACACCGTTGTGTCAAATAATGGTTTCTTGGCTATATCTCTACCGTGGCGCGGCTTCATGGCTGATGTCCGGGAGCTAGTGGCATCAAAAGTCCTAGCAGTAGCAAGTTTACAAGACCACGTAACGCATGAAGAGATGTATTTCCACCATGACGCCGCAACAACCTAAAAGTCCAGAGAGTGAAATCGGAGATAATGTTTCAAATCATTACAATTTTATGACCCAAACACACCCCAACCTTGTTGGGGATACCTGCTTTACAATAGAAGCACAATGAGCTAAAAACAGGTACCCAAAAACATGGACTAATCAAGCCAAACTAATCCCTAAACTAAGGAAGCTAGCCAGTAAAAGGCAATAAGCTCAAGTCTTCTCGGAGCTCCTCAACACACCTCACCAAGCAGGCCACCACTCCAAGGCACACTCCAACTGACAGGCCAGGCAAAACAAGCTACCATCAGTTTGATGGAGGAAGGGCCACATAGACAACGACTCCAAGGAGGAAACCGACATCCGCAGACGTTGTCATTGTCGTCCTGACAAGGTCAAGCACGACATTTGCCGGCGCCCGCCCAACCAACCCGAGAGAGCATCACTATCGATCAACAATCACACCCAACACTCCTTGACTAAAGAGTACCACCGGGAGCCTACCCACATGACACCGATCCTAGGAGCCCCCTGGTCTTGGGATGACCTCGCATACCAAGTAGATTGTCGTCTTTAAGAGGCCAAGAAGACATCAAGGTACATTGATGACGACAAGAGGCACCTAGAGGAACCTTGGTACCGAAAAATCAAATGAACACCGCCAAGGAAGACACCGAGGAAAGTAGGACACAACACCGGTGAGGAAGTCGAATGGCTCGGGGATGATGGACGTGGAGCAACGCCTCCGAGGAGAAAAATGACGTCCTTATACGTTATCGTCGCTAGCAATGGCCAAGGCCTTGCAAAGCTTCCGCTGGACCCTCCTCCCGAAGCACTGAAGCGTGACCACCATGTCGAGGAAGAGCAACCGCTCTTCGCTACGAGAAAGCCGCCGGTCCCTGTCAAGCCACCCGGCCAAAGCCGGCCCGAGCCCCAAACCGACGGCGGAGACCCCCTGGTCACAACCGCCCCACCGGCTCAGCGGCCCCACGCTGCCAAGAACCGGACCGCATGCCCTCAGGCAGCAAACCCCCGACACATAGCCGGATGGGGCAGCCACCGGCACCCCAGTCCGCAACCACCTCAAGAAGGAGGTGGCGGCCACAGCCCCCACCCAACCGCGACCACCAGCCAGGCGAAAAGCCCTGCTCAACCCGGATCTGGGTCGGAGCAAGCTCAACAGCACAAAAGCTGACGGATCCAGTTGTCCCCGCCCCCGGGAGCCCCGCCGGATGCCGCGCCCCGTCTAGTGGCTGACCCGTGCCGCCACAACCTCGAACAAGGAGGGAAGGAGAGGCCCCGCTGCCGCCCGCATCGCATGGGCTTCGCCCGGCGTACACCCTCGGGCGGCGGCGATGGGGGAGGAGAGGACGAGGGAGGCGAGAGCGCTGGCGACAGAGGTAGGGCCCCAGCGATGCGTGCAGCGGGAACGGGGGAGAAGGGGGTAGATAAGAGGAAAGATCGTGAATTCGGGGAGCTTGATTATAATCTTTGTTACGGTCATATAAAATTACTTGCGAGAGAATACATTAGAAGACCATTCATCCGTTCTTAAATATAAGATGTTCTAACTCTTTTTCGAATTAGATGTATATAGATATGTTTCAGTGTGTTTGTTCACTCATTCGAGTCCGTATATAGTCTATATTAAAATATCTTATATTTGTGAATGAAGGGCGTTGTTTTCTTTTTTCTGTTATACCGTGGATGGAAAAAAAATGTCTTATTTTCACTGTAGGTACATGCACTAAGCATCTAGCCAGTACACCGACTAGTAGCTAGAAGCCTGGAAATGCGCACACGGCTATTACGAACCTCTTTAGTTTGATGCTTAGAGATCAGATGCACATCATTTCGTACATTATCTATAGTCTTCTCTCCCCTGCTTACCGCTTGTTTCACACCAGTCGCAATTGCTACAGTTGATCGATGGCGTGCTTCACATGTTTGAAACTTTGCCCGCACAGATACGTGTACAAATTAATTTAGTGGTTAACATAATGCATATCTTTACTTATTGTCAAACTAGGTCGATCCTAGTCTTGGTAATTAAACACATATACCTACATGTGCAGTGCATACAAATTTACCAAGCAAAAGATAGCTTTAGCTAAAGCTAACTGGAATAATTAACGAACTTCCAATCAGTCGATCGATCAAGTTAATTGGATTCCTAATAATAAAGTAAGGGGAGGAGGGATCGAAGAAAACTGGAAATGGCCCCTCGACGGCGTGGAGCCTTTCGGCCACTTTGGAGCATTTAGGTAACCAACATTATTCTTTGCTTCCTCATCTCTTAATTAAGCATACATCCATCCATGCGTCCGCCACTCAAGTTTTTGCTTAGATTCGTTCGAAAATAAATGTTTGGAACAACCAATTCATATAATGCTTAGCCGACGTGTGTATCGTATTATTTATATTCTCATGCACTGATGCACAAAGCAAACCAGAATTATATGTCGCCCTTTCAAAATATCAATAGATTCCTGCAGAAAAAAATAATCTATCGACCCATTTCTGATTTGTGCATGCATGTAGCTACCCGACCGTGCTTACGTCGCTCAGAGTATAAATATCTCCTCCATGGTCCGATTAATGCATATTCAAGCAAAATCTTAGTCGTTATCGAGCCAGCTTAGCTTAAATATCTACTGGCTTTACACATATGCCGACATCGATCCGTCGCTAATAATGCATCCAACGAGCATATTTCATACAAAACCAATATTACTAATTGTGCAACTGTAATTTATTTTACTTACCACTAGCTTGTTAGTCCATATATTACCAAGGTCATCGATTCTAGATTCTCGTTAGATTGATATCTAGTGTTTTCATCGGAGTACGCATGCTCGTAGTTGAAGTCGTCTCTATCATCAACACTTGTCCGACTACCAACACCTCGCTAGCCGCATACTATAGGAGGAGATACCGGAAGACAAAGACGTCCCATACCACCTCACCACGGCCGGGTCCTGTCGCACCAACTTCGATCCAGCAACAACAGGCAAAACATGACACCTTCGCCAGAGCCACCATGCAGCTGACACATGCAGGCATATGTGAGGATCGGATTAACACTCCTTCGGATAACTAAGATGTAACTGTGAAAATGGTTAGGGAATTTTTATTAAAAAACTCATATGGCAAAATATTTTTGACATATGAAAACAATCTGATTTGAATCTGAACTTCCTTGTTAGGATATATATGATATGTTACTACTTATAAACGATGATATATACTTCTATTTTCGTAGCCAGGGGGTTGCTACTCCACCATCATCCCCTCCTCCGGCAGCAGAACCGGCGCCACGACCACAGCTGGGTTGACTCCTACACGCCGAAGTTGTCGATATACGGTTGCCGACGATGGTTCTATGGACACAGATTAGGACTCCTTGGCCAAGGCTATGCGGCGTAAAGCAATACACAACCTCGACAACCAAGGTATTATGTCGTCACCCAAATCCTTTTTAGCTTTTTCCAATACCGCCATCGTTTCTAAGTTAAATAATGTGGGTGTTAGTCTTGAAAAGAATGAGAAGGATATTTCTTTTTCGACTAACGCTTTGAAACATTTGGAATATGACCGATTAAAAGTTACTCCACGTGTTTCTAGCAAGTCTTATGCCTCCCATACTGATAAGGAGGAGCCGCATGCCACATCAGATTGTCAGCTACTCTCTCATTTAGTAGGAGCGGTTACAGACGTGGGTCTAGATGAACCCGGGCTTAGTTCATTGATTGAGCTTACAGCATCCGGACGTAAATCAAAGACCGCACGTTGGAAAAAAGATAGTAAGTCCCATAAGAGGGCGAAGTGTTCTAAATCTCCTATTGTCTCCTCATGAATGGAATATTTTTTAACAATAGAGGTCTTCGTGACTTGGCTAAACATTTATTCATTGTGGAATGTAATAGGGAATACAATTTAGATTTTTTGGCTATCTCTGAAACGGGGTGACATGATTTCTCAGTGAGTCTACTTAACCGTCTTTCAGGTGGGATAAACTTTACTTGGATTTCACGACCGCCTAGAGGTCGTTCTGGGGGCATTTTACTTGGCGTAAATACATGGACTATGGATGTTTTGGCTAGTTCAGATGGTGAGTTTCACGTTAAACTCCATATTCGCAACAAGTCCGACAACTTCACATGGACCCTCGTCGCCGTGTATGGGGCAGCCCAGGATGAGTTCAAGGCTGATTTTCTCCGTGAATTGGTTAATCTGGTGAAAGATAATCCCTATCTCATTCTTATAGGTGGAGATTTCAATTTGCTTCGATTTCCAAATGAGAAAAGCCGCGGTAGGTTTGATAATCATTGGCCTTTCCTTTTCAACGCTGTCATCGACAGTATAGATCTGTGAGAGGTTTCCATGATTGAAAGACAATTCATTTGGGCGAACAGTCTTCCAGAACCGACATATGAGAAACTAGATCGCGTTTTAATGGATACCAACTGGAAATCTAAATTTCCTATGGTGTCTGTTCGTGCTCTACCTCATATCGAGGATATATCAGACCACACACCCATTCTCCTAAGTACTGGTTTGCCACGACCACAACATAGACGCAAGTTCAAGTTCATGCTGGCCAACTAGAATTGTTTCGCTTAAACTTTAGTGAGATTATTTTATTACCTAAGGTTAATGAGGCTGAAAGGATACAACAATATAGACATATTTCCTCCTTAATGTTAGTTTTAAAATAGTCATGAAGGTTGCGACTATTAGGCTAAATTCGGTTGTTGAACATGTGGTTCGCCCTTCAGAGATAGCTTTTATGCAAGGCAGACACATTCTAGATGGAGTTGTTATCCTTCATGAAACAGTCTATGAATTACAACGGAAAAAGTTGAATGTGGTGGTACTCAAAATAGACTTTGAAAAGGCTTATGACAAAGCCAAGTGGCCCTTTCTTCAACAGGCTCTCAGAATGAAAGGATTTTCTGCAGAGTGGCAAGCTATGGTCCATAGCTTCATTTCTGGAGGTAGTGTCGCCATTAAAATCAATGATGACGTTGGACACTATTTCCAAACGAAGAAAGGATTGCGACATGGTGACTCGTTATCGCCCATGCTATTCAATATAGTGGCGGATATGCTAGCGGTCATGATTGAGCGTGTCAAGGTTGATGGACAAATTGATGGGGTAGTAAATCATCTAGTTGATGGTGGTCTCTCTATACTTCAGTATGCCGACGGTACGATTCTTTTCATGGATCATGACCTCGGGAAAGCGAGAAATATGAAACTGATTTTATCAGCATTCGAGCAACTCTGGGGTCTTAAGATCAAATTTCCTAAAAGGGAATTGTTTTGCTTTGGCGACGCTCAAGATGAGGCCCACCTATACGCTGAACTGTTCGGTTGCGGGTTGGGCCAGTTTCCAATCACATATTTGGGGATACCGATACATTATCGGAGACCCACAAATGCTGAATGGAAGCACGTCGACGAGAGACTGCAAAAAAGACTTAGCAGTTGGAAAGGTAAAATGTTGTCTCTGGGTGGAATATTGGTCCTCATAAATTCAGTACTAAGTAATATGGTACTATATATGATTTCCTTCTTCCAGTTGCCGAAGGAGTTTTACATAGATTGGATTATTTCCGATCAAGATTCTTTTGGCAAGGAGATAGCAAGAAAAAAATATATCGATTAGCTAAATGGAGTGTGGTTTGCCATCCCAAAGACCAAGGCGGGTTGGGCATTCATGACCTTAAGGTTAGGAATAGGGCCCTCCTCGGCTAATGGTTATTTAAATTACTGACAGAAGATGGTGTCACTACAAAAAAAAGACACATTCGTGACATTTTGGTTTGAATGAAATTTTTTTCTGTCATGCTTATGACACTTCTATGACGATAGTTGTGACAAAAACACGTATCATCATAGATGTGGTGGGCTCCTACTTCTATGACAAAAAATCATGATAGAAAATGGGCTTTTCATCCTGGGCGGGCCGGAGACGCACCTGCATGACATTCTTTGGGCCGTCCATGACGGAAAAAATCATGGTAGAAGTGAGGGCGATGAAAATATCGGGGAGTTCCCCGTTACGGTGGGTGATCGGGGCCGAGCGATGCACGGAGGTTTGCACATTTCTCTCGTGTACGCGCGTGTGTGCAAGGCGTTAGCTAACTGAACCCGAGCGATCGCACTAGCTACTATACTGAACCTGAGCGATCGATCCCTTGGCTGTTAACTAAACCCGAGCGATTCATTCGCTGCTGACTGAACCCGAGCGATTCCTTCGCTGCTGCTGCTAACTGAACCCGAGCGATCGATCACTGCTGCTGCTTACTGAAGCCGATTGAGGCCTCGCACGAGACGTAGCCAGCCGGTGTTGGGTTGCCTCTCGATGAACAGTGACCATTGCTACCGTGTGCACGGTACGTAGAACGAGTCGAGACGTGGTGAGTCTAGCCGGTTGGTTGGTTATGGATGAACAGTTCCCGGTGGGGGTTGGATGAACAGGACCCCGTGGTAGTAGGCCGTTGCCGCTGGATGAACAGGACCCCGAGGAGGCCGCCGCACCCCAGCCGGTTGGGGGTGGATGAACAGGACCCTGTGGAGGCTCTATGAACAGTAGGCGGTGGAGGCTAGATGAATAGTAGCCCGTGGATGAACAGTAGCTGGTGGAGGTTGGAGGAAGTCGACGGTGGATGAACAGAAGCCCGTGGAGGCTGGAGCGAGGCAGTAGACGGTGGATGAACAGGACCCCGTTTCGACCGTAGGCGCTCCAACAGAAGTCCGTTTCCTTCATTTTGCGGTACGCCAGACCCCTCCCGATCAACAGGACCCCGTTTCGACCGTAGACCCTCGAATAGAAGTCTGTTTCCTCCGTTTTGCGGTACGCTAGACCCTTCCCGATGAACAGTACCCCATTTCGACCATACGCGGTCGAACAGAAGGCCGTTTCCTCCGTTTTGCGGTACGCCAGACCTCGTTTCAGCTGTTCCGTCCAAGCCGGTTGGCTACCGATGAACACGATGTATTCCGACCCAGTCGGTTGCCTCCCGATGAACACGATGCTATTTCCTCCATTGTGACCCAGCCGGTTGGCTGCCGATGAACAGGACGACGTCGCTGTACGCATTCGAGACCCCGCCCGTATGTACGTACGTAGCCGTATTTACTTTCTTGCAGCGTGGCTGTACGTTCGTGTACACGATATAGACGGGACTCCGTGACATGCTACATCCACGCCTCTACTACGACACGTGCCGCTCCTTACTCGGCCACAATTCATCGCTGCAGAGAGACCGATCGACCAGTATGTACGTACATGTTTGCGACCAGACAGACAACGCTACGTACGCTTCGACCGGGTGGGTCCCAGCTGTCAGGGAGGATAAGGACGCACTTCCTTGCGTATGAAGATATAGCTGGTGGGTCCCAGCTGTCAGGGGGAAGAATCATTTTTTTTGCCCGTAGTATGGATGCACTTCCTTGCGTGCGAAGATGTAGCTGGTGGGTCTCAGCTGTCAGGGGGGAAAAGTTTTTTCGCAAAATACAGTGGCCCTTCCGATGGGTCCCTGCTGATAGGTGGAAGAACCATTATTTTGCGCATAATAAGGAGGCACTTCCTTGCTGCGGCCGTGGACCCAATTGTCAGCCTCTCCACGTACAGTCCTCTTCCGATGGAAGTCGTTCCTTGACCACGTTGACCATGCCGCGTCGAGAGCACCAAGGCGGGGACGGCGGCGAGGCCTAGGAAGGGAATGACCAGGAGCCGGGGAAGACTCGGCAGTTGTTTCCCATGCGGAGGGGAGTACGAGGGTTTACTGCTTCGGCTGCAGTGTGAGGCTGCCGTCGCCGGAGAATAATAGGAGGTCTGGGTGAGTACAGGGATGGCCAGGCCAGCGATGATAGTAGGGTGGGGCGGTGAGGCCTGCGCGGCAGCACAGCCGGCCACGGGACGCAGAAGCAGGCGGCACGACTGGCGATGGTTTGGGCGGCTGGAGCAAGAAGACCAGAGGTTGAAGAAGCATGACAGGCGTTGGATGGACATTGTACGGTCGCTGCAGGTAGAATCATTTATATTGACTAAGTTGACAAATCCTGCGTCCCGGTCAACTTGGTAAGCCCACATGTCAGCCTCCAAATATGGTGGGTCCCAGCTAGCAGGGGGAGTATTCTTTTTTTGTGCGTAATAAGGAGGCACTTCCTTCGTGCGAAGATATAGCTGGTGGGTCCAAGCTGTCAGTGGGAGGAACGTTTTTTCGCGAAATACAGAGGCCCTTCCAATGGGTCCCCGCTATCAGGGGAAGGAATCATTATTTTGCGCGTAATAAAGAGGCACTTACTTGCGTACGGCCGTGGACCCACCTGTCAGCCTCTCCACATATAGTCCTCTTCCGATGGATGTCATTCGTTGACCACGTTCACCACACTGCATCGATAGCACCAGGGCGGCGGACGACGGCGAGGCCTAGGAAGCGAATGACCCGGAGCCGGGGAAGACTCGGCAGTGGTTGCCCACGCGGTGGGGAGTACGAGGGTTTATTGGTTCGGCTGCCATCGCCGAAAAATAACAGAAGGTGTGGGTGAGTAGAGGATTGGCCTGGCTAGCGTTGGAGTAGGGTGGGGCGGTGCAGCCTGTGCGGCAGCACAGCCGGCCACGGGAGGCGGGAGCAGGCAGTCCTGCCGGCGCTGGTTTGGGCGGCTGGAGCAAGAAGATCAGATATTGAAGAAGCAGCACGGCCGTTGGATTAACATCCAACGGGCACTGCTCTAGAATCTTTTGTGGACTAAGTTGACAAAGCCTTTCATACACGTTAACCTAGTAGACCCACAAGTCAGCCTCCAAATCTGTTCCAAACAGCATACAACCCGAAATTTCTAGCCAGATTCAAATTAATTTAAAAACTAAACATACCTTAATTTAAATCCAATGAAATTTTACCCGCACAAAAACAATGAAATTTAAAATATCAAAATTTGAAGAAAAAAGTATTTTGGAACTAATTGCCTGTTTGCTGTATTTTTTCATCTTACAGCCCATTTCTTATTACTTATAGCCCATTTCTTATTACTTATAGCCCATTTTCTGGGCAAGCACGAATGCATCCCTCCTCGACTTGAAAGATTTTCAGCCCAACAGGGCATTGAAAAGCAAGTAGGCCTACGTTGGTTATTCTGCAAAAAACAAAATAGCTAGGCTAGCCATTTTCAGAAAGGAAAAAAAACTGGGCTGGTCATGTGGTAAACATATGAAATAAAAGCCTGGGCTAGACGGGCCATAGCTCCCGCACAACCCAGTTGATGCCCTTCTCCGTCCCGAAAAAAATACTATGCACGCTGCTGGGTCCCGGGTATCAGCCGCTCCTTGTGCAGTTATCTCGCTTATTGACTACGTTGACAGTGGCGTGTGACCCAGATGTCAGGAAACCATCAGGAGGGACCCTTTTTTTCTTGCAACAAAGGAGGCACTTGCTTGCCTACTGCCATGATCCTGGTGGGTCCCTACTATCATCCTCACCATGTACAGTCATCTCCTTATTCCTCTCAGTTGTTGACCATGTTGACAACACCGAAGGGCGGCGCCGTGGCGAGCGAACCAAGGTGAAGGACGACGGTGAGGCCTCGGACGGGAACGAACAGGAGCCGGGGAAGATGCGTAGAGCTTTAGGGTGCGATGTGGCCGCGATGCGTGCGCGGCAGCACAGCCAGCCATGGGAGGCGGGAGCAGGCGGTCTCGCCGGCGCTGGTTTGGCTTTGGTGGCTGGAGGAAGAAGAGACTGAAGAAACACGACAGATGTTGAATGTCAATCCAACGGTCAAGGTTGGCACAATCGTTTGTTGACTAAGCCGACACCACTTAGCATACTTTTTAATAGGAAGAAAAGAAAAACTGGGCTCGTTCGCCAGATAACATTCCCAAAACTGCGAGCGTTTGATCTTGCGTCGCAACTAAAACTGCCAGGAAAATGCGTTCGTTTGCCGTCCTCCTCCCAGGGAACGTTCGCCACATAAGTGACTAGCACCCTTGGTTTTCAACCGAGAGGTCTTGGGTTCGAGTCACAGGAGCTCTCAATTTTCTCCTCCTTGCTTCCTCGCAAAAAAAGAAAAAAGAAAATCAAAGACTTGAGAAGGCGTACAGAACAAGCTAGTGTACCAGTAAAGAGACGTTGCTGAGTTTTAGAAAAAAGAGAGACGTGCTCCTGTAGCTGGTTCGAATCCAAACCTAGACTATGACTATATATAGTGCTACGCTACTCTGCAAGTAATGAAACTGACATATCCAACATTTGCGTCTCCTCTTCTCTACTTACTCTGCCTAGCATCGGAAGCTCTGGCCGCAGCAACCATGTCCGCTGGCGGCTCGTCCACCTGCTCTTCAGCAGGCAAAAACTAGATATGCGCCAAGTCGCCACCCATACCATCGCATGTGGGTCTCATCACACCTCCGCTGACACATGAACCGCAGCCGGTTGCTCATCGCAACCCGCTTCCGTTGTTGTGGTGCCACTGCTGCAAATCACGCAGAGTCATCCGTCACCTCTCAACCACAATCCTCAACGCTGGCCGAGTCTTCTACAAATGCCCGAATCATGGGGTAATAATATGTTTAAGTGTTATTCGCCTGCTTTCAGTTACTGATTTTTTTAATAGTTTGGTTGATAATCTTCCAATTTGATTCATGCAGAAAAGGGAAGATTCATGTGATTTGTATTTCTGGAAAGTTGCTAATGTGGGGGAATGGAACTACGCTGATTATTTGGTTAGCCGAGGAATCCAATACCAGCAGGTTGGGGTGTTGGACAAGTAACTTAGGAATGACAGAAGAGGAAGATGCAGCGCAGAAGGTTAAAGATGCAGTTCCTCTTATCATGGCCAAGCAACAGATGCAGAACGGCCTTGACAGCAATGAGGAGATGAAAGAGCTTGTGAAGATAATGGACAAAATCGTTGTGCTCTGTAGAATGATTGTCTCTTTATTTGCAGTGTATGTAGCACTCGTGATGTATTCAGTGGCTATGACATGAGCACTGATGTCGCTTGAGATGCGTCGGTGTTTCCCCAAGGAATAAGGGAGGATGCAGCACAGCAACGGTAAGGTATTTCCCTCAGTGATGAGACCAAGGTTATTGAACCAGTAGGAGAACCATGCAACACTACGTAAACGATACCTGCACACAAATAACAAATACTTGCAACCCGACGCGTTAAAGGGGTTGTCAATCCCTTTCGGGTAGCGGTGCCAAAAAGTGACATAAGGATAGGATAAAATTGTAGTAGATTGATAGATGCAAATAAAAGTAAATAAAATGCAGCAAGGTATTTTTGGGTTTTTGATAATGTAGATCTAAAAATAAAAGAGGCAAATAAAAGAAAAGGCAATTGGCAATATGGATTTGAAAGTATATGATAGGAAAATAGACCCGGGGGCCGTAGATTTCACTGGTGGCTTCTCTCGAGAAAATAGCAACGGTGGGTAGACAAATTACTGTTGGGCAATTGATAGAAAAGCAAATAATTATGACGATATCCAAGACAATGATCATGTATATAGGCATCACGTCCAAGATTAGTAGACCGACTCCTGCCTGCATCTACTACTATTACTCCACACATCGACCGGTATCCAGCATGCATCTAGTGTATTAAGTTCATGGAAAAACGGAGTAATGCAATAAGAATGATGACATGATGTAGACAAGATCTATTCATGTAGGAATAGACCCCATCTTTTTATCCTTAATAGCAATGATACATGCGTGCCTTGCTGCCCCTTCTGTCACTGGGAAAGGACACCGCAAGATCGAACCCATTACAAAGCACCTCTTCACATTGCAAGATAAATAGATCAAGTTGGCCAAACAAAACCCAAATATCGGAGAAGAAATACAAGGCTATAACAATCAAGATTGGATATTAAATCAAGGCAAATCTGATCATAAACTCACAATTCATCGGATCCCAACAAACACACCGCAAAGAGTCATTACATCAAATAGATCTCCAAGAGACCGTTGTATTGAGATACAAAGAAAGAAAAGGCCATCTAGCTACTACCTACGGACCCGTAGGTCTGAGTTGAACTACTCACGCATCATCGGAGAGGCACCAATGAGGATGATGAACCCCTCCGTGATCGTGTTCCCCTCCGGTGGAGTGCCTGAATAGGGCTCTAGATTGGATCTCGTGGTTCTGGAACTTGCGGCGGCTGGAATAAAATTTCGTTGACTCCCCTAGGGTTTCTGGAGCAAGGAGGTATTTATAGAGCAAAGAGGCGGTGCGGGAAGCCACCGAGGTGGGCACAACCCACCTGGGCGTGCCTGGGGGCCCAGGCACACCCTGGTGGGTTGTGCCGCCCTCGAGGCACCGCCCAGGTGCTTCTCTGGCCCATCTAGTGTCTTCTGGTCCAAAAAAATCCACAAAAAGTTTCGCTGCATTTGGACTCCGTTTGATATTGATTTTCTGCGATGTAAAAAACAAGCAGAAAACAACAACTGACACTTGGCACTATGTCAATAGGTTAGTCCCGAAAAATGATATAAAATGATTGTAAAACATCCAAGAATGATAATATAACAGCATGGAACAATAAAAAATTATAGATATGTTGGAGACGTATCAGCATCCCCAAGCTTAATTCCTGCTCGTCCTCGAGTAGGTAAATGATAAAAACAGAATTTTTGATGTGGAATGCTGCCTAACATGTTCATCACATATTCTTTCCTTTATAGCATGGACAATTGGACTTTTATATGGTTCAAAGCAATAGTCTAGTTTTGACATGAGGACTTTAATACTCAAGCACATTAACAAACAACCATGTCTTTCAAAATATCAACAGTAAAGCAAGTTATCCCTAGCCCATTATGCTCAATCATTGATCCATTCATGAAACACACTCGCATATTAGCTATACCCAATGCTCAAGTATGATCATAGTGCCCCTTAGTTGGTGCTTTATAAGAGAAGATGGAGACTCAAGTAAAAATAAAAATTGCATAAAGTAAATAGAAAGGCCCTTCGCAGAGGGAAGTAGGGATTTGTAGAGGTGCCAGAGCTCAAAGCGAAAAAGATAGAGATAAAACATTTTGGGTGGCATGCTTTTCCTGTCAACGAAAACGATCGAGTAGTTCCCAATACTTTCCATGCTAGATATATCATAGGCGGTTCCCAAACAGAAAATAAAGTTTATTCCTTTTTTCACCATACTTTCACTTTCCATGGCTAGCCGTATCGACGGGTGCCTTCCATACCAACACTTTCCAAGGAATTTATTATTTGACAACATAAAGTAAATTCATTTTTCATTTCGGGACTGGGCATCCCTAATACCTTTGCCATACTCTCGTGCAATGACAAGTGAATAAACACTCATCTTGAGAATAACACATCTAGCATGGAAATATATCAGCCACCCCCTACCGTTTCATGAGCGGTACAAGCACACAAAAGAGAAATTTATTTTGAAAATTAGAGATGGCACATACAAATTTGCTTAGAACGGCAAAAGAATACCGCATATAGGTAGGTATAGTGGACTCATGTGGCAAAAACTGGTTTAAAGGATTTTGGATGCACAAGTAGTGATCATACTTAGTGCAAATGAAGGCTAGCAAAAGATTGAGAAGCATCCAACCAAGAAACGAAAAATCTCATAAGCGAGCATTAAGCATAACTAACACCGAATAATGCACCACAAGTAGGATGTAATTTCATTGCATAACTATTGACTTTCGTGCTTGCATAGGGAATCACAAACCTTAACACCAATATTCTTACTAAAGCATAATTACTCATCAACATGACTCACATATCACTATCATCATATCTCAAAACTATTACAAAGAATCTGTTGGGCCCCTTTCTGGAATAAATCACAAAAAAGCCCCAAGTCACACCAGCCCCAAGATCAACACAACTGGTGGACTTCCTTGATACAGATAACCAGTACAATATAATATTACACAAGGTTGAGTCTGAGAGGTCAACAACATTATTACAAACTCGCCAATATATGGCAGTGGCGGAATATGACAGTGGTGTGGTGGTGATACAATACTGGTACAATAAGATAGAGCCAAGCGTCAGTGTGAGGCTTGACTATTTATTTGTGTAGCGGAAGCTCGGCGGATGATACATGTGGTAGTCTCCTATCCAATGTTGGGGATATCGCTTATCGGGAACTTATCGGTCGACCCATGATAAGGGGTAAATCGGCTAGTTTATCAACATATCGGCCGATTTATCGCCATATCGGCTTATTTATCGGTCGATTTATCTTATCGGTTAGACAACGATAAGCGATAAATCGGCCGATTTATCAGAATACTGGAAGATATCTTGAACAGTGCTCCTATCTCATAGGTTGACTAACTGGCACTCCTCTAAGCGTCGGGCTCGCTAGCGCAATCCTCCTCCACAAGCTCGTCCTGCTCCAAGTCTGGCCAAGTAAATAGCCAGGGACAAGCCAGTGAGTACGTTGGAATGTACTCGCAAACATTATGAACAAAAGATATAATGAATGCATATGCTCAAGTTGGATCATGTTAACATGCTCATGCTGACTAATATCTTCATCATGACATTATAATAATAAAATGATACAGAAGTAAATAAAGCATGTTAGTCATAATCATACTTATTAAAATAAAGTCAAATGAATGCCACGGGTAGTCTAGCCAGCCCAAGTGACATTCAGAAAAAATAAGAGAAATGCCGATCGGGTGTCTAAAAGAGAGTCGGACGACTGCCCGAAAACTCAAGCGACGCCACGAAAGGTCTTGAAAAGGAATGCCAGTCGGGTGTCAAAAGTGATGCCACGGTCGGACTTGAAGAGAAATGCCAATCGGGTATCCACAAGAGTAGTGGCGTGATAAACCGCCTGTGAACTCGAGGGACGCCACAAAGAGGTCTTGAAAAGAAATGCCAATCGGGTATCCAAAAGACTAGTGGCATGATAAACCACCTGTGAACTCGAGGGACGCCACGAAGAGGTCTTGAAAATAAAATTGAGTGCCCGGGGTCGTCTAGCCAGCCCCTGAGACACCCAGGAAATATAAAATAAGAGAAACGGGTTAGTCCTCAATAATATGCATAACCATAATAATATTGATAAGCATAGCAAGATATTCATGGTAGCATCAGGGTGTCAATAATTATCCTGCAAAATATTTCAGGCATATTATAATTATTTCCTCCGGAGACCGACACCGGGACCGACACTTGACCCACCCAGCTACGCCCTTGACCGAGGACACGGCTATTTGAATAGGTTTAAACTCTACAGAGGGTGTACTCTTTACCCACAAGTAAAGGATTTCTTTAGTCAGTACCATGACACTGGCTAATTCCCATTACGGTCTTTGGGTTGAAAACACACCTGACCAGCACACACCAGAATAACCGTCCGGATGCCAGGAATCACCCCATCGTTCCAGAAAAACTCTAAGTCGGGGAGATAACAATCTCGAGTAGCATGGGATCACTATTAATACGTGCAGATTCCAATGGGGGCCCCCTCTCGGCTAAGACCGGTAACACCCATGCCCCTGACCCGATGACAGGATTTAGTCCATGGCCATGGAAACCCTCATCGTGGCCCTCTAGGTGGTGTGTACCCGGACAGGGGTTAACAACTTACTAAGCTGTACCTTCCTTGCGGAAGGGCCCGTGGCAGCACGGTATCCAGCTAGGTGTAACGGAACAAGACTCGATCTAGGCCGACTCAGCAGGTGTTGTTAATATGACCGGCATACTCCATATCTGTTACCGTGACACCACCGTGCCAGAAAATGGCCCGTGCCCACCGGCACGTCCTAAGCAGAAGAAACACTTTTGAAGTTTCAGATTCTCCATACATGTCAGAGAGGTGCTTGAGTAGCAGACAAGCAAGTGAGAATGATATGACCATACATGCATGCACTTGTGATATATGTGGTGCAAACTCCAAACCAATGCAAACATGCAAATGCAAATGCAATCACCGTATCCCAAGTTCAATAATGCTTGTCTTGTCCAAGGTAGTCAGGAGAAAACTCTTTGAAATTCTCGGCAAAGTTTCCCTCTTCTTTTTCTGAAAAAATCAAATTCAAACTCAAATTAATTTTTTGGCAACAGTACAAAAAGTTGTCTCAAAACATTTTTAAATAAATATTAAAAAAACTAGAGAGAAAAATAAGAGTTTTTAAAAAAGAATCAAGTCATTTGGACTTGGGGTTTAAAAGTTATAAGCAGTCAAAGATCCAGTCAACTTTGTTTTTATTAAAACAGAAAAGAAAACGATTCGGACCGAATGCGCTTCTCAGCGTGGAAAGTGTAAACCAGAGAGTACGCTTTTGTTTTTAACAGAGAAATAAAAGAAAAGAAAATGTCAGGTGGTGTCCGCCTGTCAGGTTCAAATATTTGAACACACGCGCGAGACAGACGACATGCGGCGATCGCCGGCGTATCAGAGGGCGGCGGTGATGCAGACGTGCTCGGGGTGAAGTACCACATCGGTGGGTGGCGGTGGAGGTCGCCGGAGAGCAGCAGAACACCGGCGAGGTTGACGGCGGCGGACGGTGGCTCGGGAGATTTTGGATTTCGCCTGAGAGAGCTCGGGGAGCGGAATTGGAGCACGGAATTGATCGTTTGGTGGATTAGATGGCTACTTGTGAAGTTTGAGCTATGGAGGTGGAGTAATGGCGATGAACTGATCGCAGACAGAGGCGGCGGAGCGGTGGTTGGAGGGGAAGGAGATGACCTCCTCGAGGTCAGGGGAGTGGCATGGGGTCGATTGGAAGGTGGTGGAGGCGATGGGTGGTGCGAATGGAGCTCGGGAGCCACTATTTATAGGCTGCCGAGGTGGTCAGTGGCTTGCGGGCGACGCCGGAGTTACTCCGGCCGCCGGGGGTGGTTAGGGGTGGTGGTCAAGGGCGGCGAGGGGTAAATGATGGCGGCGGAGCCTTTTAGAGACGCCAGCGCGATCGATATCGAGTTCTTCGGCCTCATCCACGGAACGAGTCCCATACGGGTGCGGTGTCGCTGCCTGGCTCCGGCGACTGCCAGTGGGGCCAGGGTAGCGAGGTCAGCGCGCGGAGCCGCGGTGGAACTGCCGCGTGGAGCAGGAGTAGGTGTGGAGGGCGTTGGAGAAGTGATGGTGGTCGGTGGCCGAGCTGATCCTCTCGGCTTACCCCCGCCAAGGACGGAGGCAGGTGCACCGGCCTTCTCCCGTGCTGTCGGCGGTGAGGCGCTGACGAGGAGGGTCCCGGCGAGCTCAGTTAAGGCGAGGGTGGCGTGGTGGGAAAGGAGTGAGGATGGAGTGGTGTGCATGGCGCCGTCTGCCTCCGCCTCTGCCTCTGAACCAAATTTAGTTTAACTGAATCTTATTCAGTGATGAACAGTAAGCACATGAGGTATATGACATAATGCCAGGAGGTGCTAGGGATTTTTGGACTTTATGACAATTTTTTTGGAGAGGTGTTGATGCTCAAAACAGAGTTTGGCAAGGTTTCAGAATTTTTGGAGCATTTAAAAATAGGTTTGGATCAGAAATATTGAATCCAGTCCAAATTTGAATTGGATGGCATTTGAAATTTTTGAACTGTGGAACCCAATGTTTTTGGAGAAATGGACCATCTATTTGCTAAGATAATTTTGGTGGAGGTAGAAACCTTGTAGAAATTGTGGGTCCTTTGTAAACCAAAGGAATGATGGAAAATATGAATTCCAACTTTGGAATTTATTTGAATTATAAAGAATATTTTTGTGGGGTGGGAGAGAGTTGGATACTGTCCTAGAAGATGTGCATGACTTGAGGGATAAATTTGGAGTGGCAGAAAAATTATTTGGAAGATTTTAGAAGGACTAGAAGGAAGTGAAAAGGGCCATTTCCTTTGAAATTTTTTAAATCATTCCAAAAACTTAACTATATGAAAACTGTTTGGGAACCTCCAAAATAAATTTTCAAATAATCTAAACCTTTCAAAACAGAACCACTAAAGAAAATTTGAAATTCAATTAAAATTTAAAATAATTTTCAGAATAGAAGAACTAGAAAAAGAATAACGCCAAAAATAATTCAAAGTATTTTATTTTAATTAAAAGATTTTGAAAATCCAACAGAAATATTTTTGGGGTGTTACAGAATCAAGTTTATTTTGGCCCTGTTTGTTTGAGCTTTTGCTTCTGCTTTTGCAGCTTTTTCATTTTGGCGAAAAAGCCATAAAAGCTCCTAAATAGGTGTTTTTGGGGCTTTTATGGCTTTTGATGAATCAATATAACAATATTTATCTCCAAAAGCCATAAAAGCTCCAAAAGCACCTATTTAGGAGCTTTTGTGGCTTTTTGGCCAAAGTGGAAAAGCTGCAAAAGCAGAAGCAAAAGTTCAAACAAACAGGGCCTTTGTCCAATGATCTTAATGAAAGTTTTTATTATATCCCTCTTGAATATCTATCACTTTGGGACTAGTTTCATATGTTGCTTTTGATAGATCAAACAAATCTAAGTGAAGAACATGAGCATAAAATTTTTCTTCTCACAAAATAATATAAGTGAAGCATGAGAGAATTTCTTCAAAATTACTAACTCTCAAATAAATCTAAGTGAAGCATGAGAACATTTCTTCAAAGATAATAAAGCACACCTTGCCCAAAAAGATATAAGTGAAGCACTAGAGCAATTCCATAGCTCAAAAAATTTAAGTGAAGCACATAGAGAAATTCTAACAAATCATAGTAATATTTTGGCTCTCCCAAATAGGTGTGTTTAGCAAGGATAGATGACTTAAACCAAAAAGCAAAACAAGCAAAGACTCATATAATACAAGACGCTCCAAGCAAAACTCATGATATGTGATGAATAAAAATATAGCTCCAAGTAATATACCAATGGTCGTTAGAAGAAAGAGGGGATGCCACTCGGGGGCATCCCCAAGCTTAGTTGCTTGTTTCTCTTTGGATAATGGCTTGGGGTGCCATGGGGCATCCCCAAGCTTAGGCTCTTCTTACTCCTTATTCCTTCATCCATCGTGATCTCACCCAAAACGTGAAAACTTCAATCACACAAAATTCAACAAAACCTTCGTGAGATCCGTTAGTATAAGAAAACTAATCTTTACTTTAAGTACTGTAGAAAACCCTTTCAAATTTTGTTATTGCATTATATCTACTGTATTCTAACTTTACCATGGCTTATACCCTCCAATACAAACCATAGATTCATCAAAATAAGCACACAATGCAAAGAAAACAGAATCTGTCAAAAACAGAACAGTCCGTAAAGATGCGAATTGTTCTCATACTTCCATAACTCTGAAACATCTTAATAATTAGGACAACAGAGGCAATTTGTATATAAATCTTGTGTAAAAAATTCAGAATTTTTCGTCTCTTTTGTGATTTTAAACAATTATTTTACTGGACGCAAAATTTTCTGTTTTCCAACAAGATCAAATCAACTATCACCAAAGCTATCCCAAAGGCTTTACTTGGCACAAACACTAATTAAAACATAAAAAACACAATCATAACAGAGGCATAATTGTGCAAACACTCAAGAACAGAAAGAAAAAAAGCAAAATTAAATTTTATTCATTGGGTTGCCTCCCAACAAGCTCTGTCGTTTTACGCCCTTAGCTAGGCATAAGATTTCAAGGATGCTCATACGAAAGATAGTAATTGAAACCCAAAGATAGCATCATGAATCATGTGAGAAACACATTTAAGTCTAACTCTCTTCCTATGCATAGGAATTTTATAAGCAAACAAATTATCAAGGCAAACAAAAACTAGCATACGCAAGGAACAAGAAAGAAACAATTGCAATCTCAACATAACGAGAGGAAATTTAATAACATGAAAATTTCTACAACCATATTTTCCTCTCTCAAAATAATTACATGTAGGATCATACTCAAATTCAACAATATAGCAATCATATAAAATTTTCTTTTCATGACCCACATGCATAAAAGTTTTATAACCTTCCAAGATAGTGGGATTAACATCAACTAAAGTCATGACCTCTCCAAACCCACCTTTATCAAAAATTTCATAAGATTGAACACTCTCCAAATATGTGGGATTATTTTTACCTAAAGTTAACGCTCTTCCGCACCCACTTTCAATATTATTGCAAACATATTCATCATGAGGCTTAAATAAACTATCAAGACCATAGGAGTCATCATCACCCCAATCATGATCATTGCAATAAGTAGCGGACGTGACAAAACAAGCATCCCCAAGCTTGGGGTTTTGCATATCACTAACACAATTGGCATTAATAGAATTTATAATAATATCATTGCAATCATGCTTTTCATTCAAGGAGCTATCATGAATCACTTTATAAATTTCTTCATTCAACACTTCATCACAATTTTCAGATTCATAAATCTCAAGCAAAACTTCATAAAGATAATCTAGTGAATTCAATTCACTATCAATTGGTTCATCATAATTGGATCATTTGAAAAGATTAGCAAGTGGATGAGGATCCATATCAATAGATTTTTAGCAAGCAAATAGAAGGCACATGGTAACACAAGTAGAGATAGCAAACAAGAGATCTGACGAAAAAAGGCGAACGAAAAAGAGGGCGAACAAAACGACAAATTTTTGTGAAGTGGGGGAGTTGAAAATGAGAGGCAAATGGCAAATAATGTAAATTGCAAGGAGATGAGATTTGTGATTAGGAACCTGGTAGATATTGGTGATGTCTCCCCGGCAACGGCGCCAGAAAGTTCCTTTGATGTCGCTTGAGATGCGTCGGTGTTTCCCCAAGGAATTAGGGAGGATGCAGTACAGCAACAGGAAGGTATTTCCCTCAGTGATGAGGCCAAGGTTATCGAACCAGTAGGAGAACCACCCAACACTACTTAAACGGTACCTGCACACAAATAACAAATACTTGCAACCCGACGCGTTAAAGGGGTTGTCAATCCCTTTCGGGTAGCGGTGCCAAAAAGTGACGTAAGGATAGGATAAAATTGTAGTAGATTGATAGATGCAAATAAAAGTAAATAAAACACAGCAAGGTATTTTTGGGTTTTTGATAATATAGATCTGAAAATAAAAGAGGAAAATAAAAGAAAAGGCAATTGGCAATATGGATCTAAAAGTATATGATAGGAAAATAGACCCGGGGGCCGTAGATTTCACTAATGGCTTCTCTTGAGAAAATAGCAACGGTGGGTAGACAAATTACTGTTGGGCAATTGATAGAAAAGCAAATAATTATGACGATATCCAAGACAATGATCATGTATATAGGCATCACGTCCAAGATTAGTAGACCGACTCCTGCCTGCATCTACTACTATTACTCCACACATCGACCGCTATCCAGCATGCATCTAGTGTATTAAGTTCATGGAAAAACGGAGTAATGCAATAAGAATGATGACATGATGTAGACAAGATCTATTCATGTAGGAATAGACCCCATCTTTTTTTCCTTAATAGCAATGATACATGCGTGCCTTGCTGCCCCTTCTGTCACTGGGAAAGGACACCGCAAGATCGAACCCATTACAAAGCACCTCTTCACATTGCAAGATAAATAGATCAAGTTGGCCAAACAAAACCCAAATATCGGAGAAGAAATATGAGGCTATAACAATCAAGATTGGATATTAAATCAAGGCAAATCTGATCATAAACTCACAATTCATCGGATCCCAACAAACACACCGCAAAGAGTCATTAAATCAAATAGATCTCCAAGAGACCGTTGTATTGAGATACAAAGAGAGAAAAAGCCAACTAGCTACTACCTACGGACCCGTAGGTCTGAGTTGAACTACTCACGCATCATCGAAGAGGCACCAATGAGGATGACGAACCCCTCCGTGATCGTGTTCCCCTCCGGCGGAGTACCGGAATAGTGCTCTAGATTGGATTTCATGGTTCTAGAACTTGCGGCGGCTGGAATAAAATTTCGTCGACTCCCCTAGGGTTTCTGGAGCAAGGAGGTATTTATAGAGCGAAGAGGCGGTGCGGGAGGCCACCGAGGTGGGCACAACCCACCTGGGCGCGCCTGGGGGCCCAGGCGCGCCTTGGTGGGTTGTGCCCCCTCGGGGCACCCCCAGGTGCTTCTCTGGCCCATCTGGTGTCTTCTGGTCCAAAAAAAATCCACAAAAAGTTTCGCTACATTTGGACTCCGTTTGATATTGATTTTCTACGATGTAAAAAACAAGCAGAAAACAACAACTGGCACTTGGCACTATGTCAATAGGTTAGTCCCAAAAAATGATATAAAATGATTGTAAAACATCCAAGAATGATAATATAACAGCATGGAACAATAAAAAATTATAGATACGTTGGAGACGTATCAAGCACTTTGCTGAAACTAGTAATGAATGAAACCTGTTTAGCAGGCTGGGCGTAGTGTTGTGAACATCTAATGATTTCTATTAATGGAAATCGGGGGGTATCCCCTTTTCCTCGTAAATAGATAAATAGCAGAGGCCCTTTTGCTAATAAATAAATAAATTAGCAGAGGCCCTGTCGGCTCAGCTTCGTTCCCATTTGAAGACGTAGAGCAAATTGCAGTCCAACAGCAAACTATGTCATCAAATACAAGTTCCACAGCCAAATATGAGTACAACTAAACATCAATGTCATCATGTTTTAGTCGTCATACAATCACCAAACACAAATCAACATACATAATAAGTGATGTTCTCACAGCAAAATAATAAACAACAACTTCATCAGGTTTCAGTTGTCACAGCAAACACAATTTCACATATGGTAGATAAAAAGTCGCCTTCTCATAGGCAAATACGACAAAACCAATCTAATCATCATCCGCAGCAGCATTAGAATCTTCGCCATGTGTATCAGTCTAAATCGTAATCCCCCCCAGTGTCATCTTCTTCTTCATCCTCAATGTCCTCGAACGTTGGCCTCTTATCCATCAACTCTCGTACGTCCACAGCCCGACAGGGAATATTTTCGCCAGCCTTATTGACGTGATGGTCCTCAAAGATACTACGAACTTCTGTGGAATCTTCTACATCAGGAGCAGTCTAAGCATCATCTTGTTGTGTAACTTCATGAAACGAATTCCTCTACTCAAACCTTTGCAATACTCTCCAGTCATCGCTACGTGCATATGTGTCTTCCAAGAAAAATATCTGGGTTGCTTGATTTTCCAAAATAAAAGGCTCGTCGGTGTGGTACGTCGCCTTGACATTAATGGATTTGAAATAATCATCAGATTTGGGTTTTGTAATCCTGGAAAACAGGTTGTACCAACGACAGCAGAACAGAACCACACATCGATGAACCTCGAAACTGGAGATATACTGCAACTGAACAATGTCTGTTATGTTAGCATACATTTCAGTTGTGTCATCACCGTACGTATCCGTGCTCATGATGGCACTGTTTTGTGTCTTCCTGCCTTCATCGCGTGCAAGGGTGTTGTAGGGCACATCTCCAACAACGCAAGATTCATAATGTCTTACCCGAGTATCAGGACCCATTGCTAGTGTGTAAAGGGCATCATTAACTGCCTGCCCATCCTCCTGCATCTTCTGAACCTATGGTTAGAAAATAGACAAGCTGATCATCTTATGTACTCAATATATTAAAAAAACTGACAGTGCAATTCAAATTACACGGCTCTTGAACCATTTCGCAAATCTTGCCATAACTAGTTTGTCAATGTTTCTTGGATTTTGCGCCAGTAACTCCTTTTTGTAGATGCTGCACAACATAGTGATCGCGTCAAACATCTAAATATATAAGAATGTGCTGCAAGTTTAGTAGATTATGATGTATAATCTGCATTACTTAGCACTTACTCGATATAAGGTAGAATCTCAGGACAGTTATTCAACACAAACCAAACCATTTTATCCAAATCTTTAGGTTTGTCATCTTGTCGACTCTTCCCTGTAACTCAAATAGAACAATCGAAAACATTGAGCTCGGGATTGTCTTCACCAACCTTTTTGCTAAGCTGATCAGCTGTTTCAATGTATTTTGAGCAGAATGTCAACGCTTCTGTAGCAATGTAGGCCTCTGCAATGGAACCCTCAGGTCTAGCTCTGTTCCTAACATAGCCCTTGAAAGTGCCTAGCCACGTTTCAATAGGGTACATCCAACCATACTGTACTGGACCTCTAAGTAGTGCCTCATTAGGTAGATGAACAGCCAAATGCACCATCACATCAAAGAAGGCTGGAGGATATATCTTCTCAAGGTCGCATAGGATAGTTGGTATCTTGTCTCTAAGACGCTCCAAAGCATCTATCCTGATATTTCTACTGCACAGTTCCCTGAACAATTGTCCCAACTCTACAACTGCTCTGTATAAGTCAGGGCAGCCCAATCCTCTAAGGATAACAGGTAAAACCCTTTGAAGTAGGACATGGCAGTCATGAGTTTTCAACCCTTGTACCTTGTTTCCATCTGCACTGACTCTCCTTTCAGGGTTGGAAGCAAATCCATGTGGGAATCTCACACGTGACAGGATCTTGCAGAATTCTTTTCTTTTTACCTTGTCCAAGACATACACAGCTGGTGCCATATCCCGTGATGCACCATCAGCCTTCACCTGCAAATCAGTTCTGATACCCAGGTGTGTCAAGTCAATCCTAGATTTTAAGGTATCTTTCATCTTGCCTTCAATATTAAGAAGTGCGCCGATAATGCTGTCACATATATTTTTCTCGATGTGCATCACATCAATATTATGCCGTAGATCCAAATCTTTCCAATACTCCAAGTCCCACAAAGTGGACCTGCGCGTAAACAATAATCTCTCTTCTGGCCTGCCATGCTTCCTTTTCCTGCTACCATTATCAGGATGGTTTCCTGGTGTAATATGCCTGACCTTCTCTAATTCCTCTTGCAACTCATCGCCGGTGAGCCTCTTTGGTGCATCACGGTTTTCATGCTTTGCATTGAACACATGTCTTCGGTATTTTGTAGGACATGGCTTGTCCTTGGAAAGGAAACGACGGTGTCCAATATAACAGATCTTGCTAAGTATTGCGTATGACAGCGGATTCTTGTCACAGCGAACACATGCATTGTAACCATGTGTCGTTCGCCCTGACATAGTGCCAAAGCCGGATAATCTTGGATGCACCAAATTACAATAGCACACAGGAAGAAATCAGCTGGTGGGCTGCTATATAGGTCTCGAGTGAGAACACCCCTCCATAGCCGTTGAAGTTCCTCCACAAGAGGCTCCATGAATAAATCAAAATCCTTTCCAGGACTTTTTGGACCTGGGATGAGCAAGGCCATCATGTAGTTTGATTCTTTGGTGCATACATTTGGTGGCATGTTGTAAGGGATAACAAGTGTCGTGGGAACGGATCTGACAGTACAGATGGGGGGTACGTAGGAGAGGGCAGAGCCTAGCTACGGCGTGGTTGTACACTCGGTTTTACGAGTTCAAGCCCCTCTCGAAGGAGGCAACATGTCGGCGTTCTGGGAACCGGGGTACCCAGACTTGCCTGCCTGCGGCCCACAGCGTGGCTCCATCGATGGCCTGGTACAGCCCATCTTCAGCACCTTCAAGACAAGACCCTCGCGAGGGGCCAAGCCTCGCGAGGCGGATGACACCAAGACCTCCGGAGGGAGCAGCCTCCTCGGGTTGGCTCCCGAGGAGCGGAGATTCCTATGAAAGTGCCCACCTCATGAGGTTGAGGTGACGCCAGCCATGACGACCAAGGCCAGGCGGGCGCGGAGGCAAGAGCCGGCGCAGAGTCCCGAGGAATCAGCCAAAGGTTTCCATTCCCATGCAACAAGACCAAGACCGCCAGGACGGCAGGACGGATGTCATCGCCGAGCCCACCGCGGTGTCACGACCAGAAGCTTTGCAGGCGAAGACCACCTTTCGTCAGGATAAGATGTACTACTGTTCCCCTTCAAAATTGTCCATTGTGGGATCCCTTCCCGCCTTCATTTGGAGGAAGAGGACCGAGGCCACTATAAATATAGCTTAGGCACCACCGTAGAAGGGGATCGACCCATCGAACCCCTAGCTCGCACCCACACAAGAACAGACCTCCTGAGGTTGTTCTTCCTCTGTACTAGTTCATCCTTAGCCACTCGCGAGGCTAATCCACCCCAAAGCAGGAGTCGGGTCTTACACCGCAAGGTGGCCCAAACTTGGGTAAACTACTGTGTCCCTTTCCTTTCTTGTTCATCGAGCTAGGCCGTGGGGGCGACGAACTGGTTGGCTGGAGAGGTTGAGTTCTTCGCACATGACCTAGATTTCGAGCCTTTCTTGGGTCTACGGAGCCCTGAATCCAATATTTGGCGTGCCAGGTTGGGGCGTGTAGAAGCCTCTCTTCCGTCGGTTGTTCCGCCGCCGTTTTGCCTTTCCCATGGCCGACGCTCGCCGTGTTCGTGCCGAGCGCTGGGCAGACCTCGCCGCCCGCGTTGCTCAGACCGCACCCGTAGGAGACGGTGCCCCTCGCCGCTCCTCTTCTCCTGCGGCTAATGCCGCCACCGGCCCCGTGGCCCACGAGCAGCAGGACTTGTCGTTGCCGCCTTTCATGCGCCGTGACGGTTGCACCGCCACTCCGTCGCTGACCCCAGCCACCGCTTCATCCTCCCATGCCCGCCGGGCGTCGGCGAACGCGCCGGCTGCACTGCTCATGGCGCGTGAGCTTTTGCGCTATCGTCTAGCCAACGACCTCTACGAAGACTGGCTGGACCGAATCGTCGAGCTCGTCAGCGCCGCTGGAGAGGCTCCTGCACCGTCTAGCTCGCTACCTCCCCCGCCGTCTCAGGCGGGCGACATGGCCCACAGCGCACCTCCTCCTCCTCTTCGGCGCGATGTCGTCCCCGAGCCAAGGCGTGAGGCCCCCCAGCGCGACCCACCGCGTAGGGCGCCGGCGCGCGATGAAGAAAGCTGCCTGGTGGTGCAGTGGCCTCAAGGAGAAGCACCCGCGCTTCCGGCACTGCCGCGTCAAGGCCGTGCGCCGCGTGAGGCAGCAGTGCGTGGGCATCAAGACCAAGCTCCTCCCCAGCAGCTGGCTCCCGTGAGCGCGGCAGGCTCCCGTGCTTTCACTCCGGAGCTGCGCAGCGTCGTCTGGCTCGGCAAGTTCAAGCCGGATTTGCCTCCATGCTATGACGGCACCCCTGATCCTGCTGAGTTCCTCCAACTCTACGAGCTGAGCATCGAGGCGGCGAACGGCAACGACAAAGTCATGGTGAACTGGTTTCCCATGGCCCTCAAAGACGGCGTGCGCTCATGGCTTCTGAACCTCCCGGTGGGATCGATCTCCTCCTGGGACGAGCTGCGCGAGCGCTTCATCGCCAACTTCCAGGGCACTCGTGACCGCGCTCCCGTGGCAGGCGACCTGCGGCGCATCAAGCAGCAGCCAGGCGAAACCTTGCACAAGTACATACAGCGCTTCACCAATGTTCGCCTCAAAATCCCCAAGGTGTCGGACGAGGCCATCATTTCAGCGTTCACTGATGGCGTCCGGGATGTCAAGATGAAGGCAGAGCTCGCCATACACGAGGACCTGTGCTCGGCACTGGAGATGTTCAACATGGCCACCAGATGCGCGAGGGCTGAGGAAGGTCGCCTCTTCCTCCTTGAGCTCCCGGAGGCCGATCCTGAAGAGAAGAAGGCCAAGGTCAAGGACGTGAAGTGCAAGGGCCCGGCTGTGCTCACGGCCGAACCTGAGATGAAGCACGGCTATGACCACCCGGAATCCTCCAAGGGCAGCTGCTCATTCTGCGTCTTCCACAACGTCCACAGCCACAACACCAATGACTGCCAAGAGCTCAGGGAAATCCACGACGGGTGCCTTGGTCGATGTCCCGAGCTCAACGACCATGGCTACGGCTGCGGAGGAGGCCGTGGTGGTGGTCGTTGGGCAACCGCGACCCCCGCCAGGACTGGCGTGATCAGCCCCGCGAGGAGCGCTGGCAGGGCCAGCCTCGCAATGGCCCCTAGAGGGACCAGCCTCGTGAGGACCGTCCTTAGGGCAACGCTGGCCTCCCTCCGCTGCCTCCGCCACCAAGGAGGAACGATGACCACCGCCAAGATGATGGGGCTGGAGGCTTCCAGGAGCCTCGCGCCATCGCCTGCATCCTGGGTGGCACTCAGGCCCCCGCCTCCCATCGCATCTTGAAGCAGTGCACACGTGAGGTGAACGCGGCCCTCCCCAAGCTCGAGGCGTCGCGTCCCCTCAGGTGGTCCAAGTACACCATCACCTTCGACTCTACAGACCAGCTCAAGTGTGCGACCACCGCTGGTGCGCTCCCGATGCTCTGCTCGCCGACCATCAGCAACGTCCTCGTCACCAAGACACTCATCGACGGTGGAGCGGGGCTCAATGTTCTCTCTGCTGAGACGCTCGAGAGGCTCCAGGTGCCCTACGACCAACTCCTTCCCACCAAGCCCTTCTCAGGGGTGACCGATGGCTCCACTATTCCCCTGGGACAGATTCGCCTTCCTGTCACCTTCGGCAAGCGCGACAACTACCACACCGAGCTCAGCGACTTCGACGTCGCCCACATTCGCCTCCCGTACAACGCCATCCTCGGGTACCCGGGCCTCGCCATGTTCATGGCAGTGACTCACCACGGCTACAACGTCCTCAAGATGCGAGGAAGCGGCGGCAGCATCACGGTCGCCTGCGATGAGAAGGACGCGGTGTGCTCCCTCAAGCGTGCCTACCAGGCCGCGGTGGTCGAGAACTCAGATGACGAGGGAGCCATCCATCCTCCTGAGGCCGTCCCCAAGAAGAAGAAGCAGCCCCTCCTCAGGGGCCCTCAGGAGGCTGGGGCGTCCGACGATCGTGCCCCAAGCCCCGCGCCCACTACTGGACGCCCTTCCCCCTCGCATAGGAAGGCGCGCCCGGCGCCCCTCTTAGATTGGGCTCGGGGGATCTCCTCTGGAGGGCCTTTGACCTGGCCAGCGTCACGAGGGAGGTGTTCGGGCACCATGTGGAGGCATGCTTCCGGGAGCAAGGCACAGGGCGCGAGGCGCCAGGTGCCCAGGAGTTCATCACCAAGGCAATCGGAGAGCTTCAGGAGGAGCGAGCCATGCGCGGCGAGCGCCACCCCGCATCGCTCAGTGCAGCTGCTGCCCCTGACATGGGTGGCGAGCTACACGTCTGCGTCAACATCCCAGGGCTCAACAGGGCCGCTGCTTAGGAGCGCTTCTAGCCATCCCGCGTCGGCCGGAGTGGCGGCTGCCCCCGCAGCTATGTCCGCATGCCGTTCGGCCTGCTGAATATGGCTGCCACGCACCAGCGCCACATGCAGGGCATCCTGGCGGCTCATGAGGCCAGGCACCAGGCGATCCTGACGGAGGAGGTGCCGGACCCTCGCGAGCCTCCCGGACCCCTCGAGCCCCACGAGGCTCAGGAGCCAGACGACTCGTGAGGAGCGACCTCTTCAGCGCACATCTTCAGCTGCCCCAACACTTCTACGACGACGTTGCCAGGTGACTTTTTGGTTTGTTCAACTGAGGGCACCCCTCGGGCTGCATTATCCTCAAGCTGTTACGGTCAGCCCCTGCAGCCTGTATCATTTTGCGCATATATCAGAACTGGCCTTACCCTTTCATGTGTTGCTTTATATATTATCACCTGCATGACCGGTGCTTCGCCACCATGAATGTTGTGCGCCCTCACAAAACCGCCCGCGACCGCCTCATGATTAAGGACTGGCGTGGCATGTGTGCTCGGGTCCGTCCCTGCAGCGTCGCTAAACCCAAGTGGCCGAGCTCTGTCTCATGGGCCAGCTCCCATATACGTCACCTCCCGTGGTCCTTGGTGCCTTGTTCTCGCATGAGCTAATCGAGAGTGGACGAGTCAGGGCGCGCAACCCGGCGCCTCGCCGCCGTGGGAGCCGCGCGCCGGTTGTCTTTCTTTAGGATCGTTGCATGAGAAGACTGGGCACGGTGTCTGTGCTCGGGTCCGTCCTTGCAGCGTCGATAAAACCAGCGGCTAAGCTCTGTCTGGCGGACCAGCGCCGTTCACCTCACCTCCTGGGGTCGTTGGTGTTCGGCCATCTCATGCGATATCCTTCGGCGATTAACTCAGCGCAGGCCACCTGACCATCTCGCAGGACCCTTACAAACGCTTCGAACAAAAATTCAGGCGCAACCCGCCTTGAGGTAGGGCCTCGTGAGTCCTGCGCTGGCTCATGGGTGCCCATATACACCTCCTCCAGTCCTGCCGTCCTAGCCACGTGGTAGGACGGGGCTGCACATGCCCCGGAGTCTCCCCTCAGAGAGAGCTCCCACCCACACACTAGTGGAAGCCCCATGCTCCGCATTGGCGGACGACGCGGTCGAGGAGCGGCTATGCCCACGCAAGAGTGGAAGCACCATGCTCAGCGCTGGTGAATAAACAACTGAGGGCACCCTAGCAGCTGCAGTAACCTCAGGAGGGCCACTAGGCTCACCGTCCGGCCTCACCGCCCCGCTTTCCCCACGGAAGAGTCGCGCGAGGGGGCTGGGCTCGGAGGCTGTGCCCAGGTCACGCCTGGCGCACGCCACCTCACCAGGTCTCTTGCACCTGGTCTTCTCGCGACCCTCCCAGGCAAAAGCTGGTGAGGAAAGGTAGGAGGGCTCTGAATTAACCCAGACACTGCTCACATTTCCTTCATGAGGGTTGTTTGTACGTCAAGGGGGACCCCTGAGCATCGCGACTCAGGGGCCTCATTGATCACGTAGCCCCTCACCCCTTGGTCTCGTCCTGGTGATCCGGACGCCCCAACGGCGATTGAGGCATGCGCGGGGCCGGGCCCTGCCGACGCAGAACACTAAGGCAAACAGAATGGAAATCGAGCACGGAAAGGAAATCGCGGAGTCCTAGCAAATTATTACAAAACATAATGTCTCACAAATTCAAAGCAGAAGTTCTCACGCCTCCACGAGGCACGGTAAATGTCGCAGGATCACACTGGGAGGAAGCGTCGCCTTCAACCTTGGTTGCCGCTGTCGCCCGCCTTGGGGAGCTCGTCGTCCACAACACCGCCGTCATCTTCGCCACCGGCCCCGGTCGTCGCAGCCACGGGGTCGACCCAGAGGAACTTCGTCAATAGGGCCTCCACCTATTCCTTCAGGACCTCGGCAGCAGCATCGCGAGACTCAGGGGCCACCGGTTCGATCAGTGCACCAATATCGAAGCTTGGGTCCCGGAGATGGAGGTGGCTGAAGACACGCGTCGCGGCCGCGGTGAAAAACGCGCGGCACTCCCCCTCCACCATGGCGCATGTGGTGGCGACGCCCTCAAGCGCCTCGGCGAGCTTGTGGAGAAGCCCAGCAAGGGCATCCTCTGGGGTCGCCAACAGCTTCTTGTACCCTTCTCCATAAAGGGAACGCAGCTCCGTACGGGACGTCAACTCAAGGGAGACGAAGGCTTCGCGCCCCGCGGTCGCCGCCTTCTCAGCGGCAGCGAGGGTCTTCTTCCTGGCCTCCAGCTGGGTCATCTCCTCAGAAACATGCTGGGTGTGGGACGCCTGGGCCTTGTCCACCTCCTCCTTCAGCCTGCCCAGGCGGTCCCGCTCCGCGGCATGGTCATTGGCCGCCCGGGCCAGCTCGGCGTCATGGTCGGTGAGCGCCGCCTCCCGGGCCTTGAGCTCCTCCTCTCGCTCCTGGAGCCGACGGGCGTCAGCAGCCTGCTCCTCGCGGAGGGCGTTTAGCTCGGCTTCCGCCATGCCACAACGCTCCTTGGCGGACGACGTGTCAGACAGCGCTGCGTCGCGAGCCGCCGTGGCCTTGCCGGCCGCCTTCCGGCTCTCTACGGCGGCAGTCTCGGCCTGACCCCAGGCCGTCAGCATAGACGCGTCGGCCTGGAGCCACTCCGAGATCAGCCCCATGTGCCCCATCGCCATGCGCCTGTCAGTGCCCTGGAGATTGGTTTGGAGCTGGTCCAGTGCAGTGTAGGCTTCCTACAGAGCCCCAGGCCTGACGAGGGGGCCGCAGTCCACCAACACGAGGGCTTGGGGAGGAGGCGGCACTGGCGCTTGGACTGGTGCCGCTGCACTAGCAGGGGCCACCGGGGGCTCTGGAGTCCCTGAGCCCCCTGCGAGTGCGATGGGGACGGACGGCGCCGGAGCCTGCTGGCCTGCGGGGGTGGTACCCTCCTGAGGCTCGGCCACCGTGCTATCCGGGACCCACTTGGCTATGGAGGAGCGTGAGGCGATCTCTTCCAGCTGCGCCAGGGTCTCCACAGTCGTGGCGGATGGCGTGGCCCCGGGAGTCCTGGCTTCCTCTTTCCAATTCTTCGCCACAGACTTCTGCCTGGTCACCAGAAGGGGAGTGTCGTGGGCTCGGCATCAAGGATGGAAAACGAAAACAAGGTAAGATGCTTACTCATCGGCGGCGACGTACGCCCTCTTCATGGCCAGGGCCACGGCGCCCCCAATCTTCCTGAGCGCAGGCTTCGTCGCGCCCTGAGGATCAGCCAAGCGCACGGCAGCCGGCCCTGGAGTGGCGATGACGGATGACAAGGCAGGGGCGTCACCCTGAGGAAGTGATGCCGGGTCGCCCTTCTTCGGGGTCACTCGGCCCAGCCTCCGCAAGGGGGTGCCCCCGGACCTCGTGGCGACCCCGGTGGAGCGCGGGGACCCCTCGACCAAGTGCTCGGCGGTGTCATCATCATTAGAGAGACCGCGGAGGAGCTCACTCTGTGGCAGAGGAGAGGTCTCCGCCACATCATCCACGGTCACCTCCGAGTCCTCCTCCCCCTTCTCCTCAGCGTCATCGCCGGATGACACCATCACCGGGGAATTGGGGAGCTTGGGCGGCACGAGCCCCAGCTCGTCGAAGGTGGGCATGGCGGCGGCCAGATCCGCCCCGTCGTCGCGATGGTACAACAGGATGTAGGCCGCCGGGAGGCTGCCCGGATCCTTTTTGAGCAGGGTGAGCACAGCCTTGCTCAGCACTTCGCCTGTCAAGCTTCCTGGGCACAACCGGATGTCATCCTTCGCGCCCTTAAAATCCCATATGGGGCGCGAATGTGCCTGGAGCGGGGCCAGGCGCTGCATCAGGATCTCCTTAACAAGCTTGGCTCCCGTCAGCACCCCGGACTCCATGTCCACGATCACCTTCCCCAGGACCGGAGCCACCCGGGGGTCGGTGAGCTTCTCATGAGCCCATCGGTCCAGCTTCTCCGGCAGCTCAGTCGGCAGCTCCAGCCGCGCGTGGGAGCCCTTGGCATCCATGAAGACCCACTTGTGCCGGAAGTTTTCCACCTTCTTCCCGACCCTCATGAGCGCGTTGCCGGGGTGGACCACGGCGAAGGAGAGGCAAGCAGAGCGCTGGTTTGGATCATGCATCTGGAGGTAGAAGAAGTGGCGAAGGAGAGCGACGGAGGGCATCACGCCCACGAACGCTTCGAAGTAGAAGGCGAAGATAGACAAGAGGAGGATGGAGTTGGGCTGCAGATGCAGAGCTTGAATCTGATAGTGGTCGAGGACAGCGATGAAGAACCTGGAGAAAGGCGGGACGAGCCCCGTGAAGACGCTGTGAAGGAAGAAGGGATAGAATATCCCCTCCAGGGCATCTTGCTTGGTGGAGCTGGGTAGGAGCACCGTCTCTCTCCCTCGTTGTCATTGCTCACTGTCAGCGGGAGCGCGGCGGCGAAGTGCCTCTCCTCGGTAATGGAGGACGCGCTGAGGGCCAGCGTAGGAGAGGAGGAGGAGCTTGCGGCTAGCACGGTCGATTTCGCCTTCCGGTACGACATCGGCGGAAGACTTGGGGGGAGAAGCTTGGCAGATCTGGAGATGCTCTCGGCATGGAGAAAGGGGATCGGCAGCAGGGCAAAGAGAGGGCAATGAAGGCTTAGAGGTAGGCGCCAGCCTTTTTGTCTGCCTGGGGCAGTTGTCAAGGCAGCGTGGGGAAGTGGAGACGCCCACGTCCCATCAAGTGCCACGCGTCGGCTCGGTCCGCAGGCGATTGGGGCCCGTGGCGCTTCGCCCTTGCCCTTTGGCTTCGCCTCGAAGCCAAGTCCGAGCGCGCCTTGGTCCCCGGGGCTACTGTCGGTGTTCTGGTAACCGGGGTACCAAGACTTGCCTGCGTGCGGCCCACGGCGTGGCTCCATCGACGGCCTGGTACGGCCCATCTTCAACACCTTCAAGACAAGACCCTCGCTAGGGGCCAAGCCTCGCAAGGCGGACGACACCAAGACCTCTATAGGGAGCGGCCTCCTCGGGCTGGCTCCCGAGGAGCGGAGATTCCTATGCAAGTGCCCACCTAATGAGGTTGAGGTGACGCCAGCCATGACGACCAAGGCCAGGTGGGCGCCAGCGGGCGCAGAACAACAGGTTTCCTCTTTGGTGCTAAGGAGGCAAGTGCAGGCGCAGGGTCCCGAGGAATCAGCCAAAGGTTTCCATTCCCGTGCAACAAGACCAAGACCGCCAGGACGGCAGGATGGATGTCATCGCCGAGCCTACCGCAGCGTCACGACCAGAAGCTTTGCAGGCGAAGACCACGTTTCGACAGGATAAGATGTACTACTGTCCCCCTTCAAAATTGGCCATTGTGGGATCCCTTCCCGCCTTCGTTTGGAGGAAGAGGACCGAGGCCACTATAAATATAGCTTAGCCACCACCATAGAAGGGGATCGACCCATCGAACCCCTAGCTCACACCCACACAAGAACAACCCTCCTGAGGTTGTTCTTCCTCTGTACTAGTTCATCCTCAGCCCCTCGCGAGGCTAATCAACCCCAAAGCAGGAGTAGGGTCTTACACCGCAAGGTGGCCCGAACCTGGGTAAACTACCATGTCCCTTTCCTTTCTTGTTCATCGAGCTAGGCCGTGGGGGCGACGAACTGGTTGGCTGGAGAGGTTGAGTTCTTCACACACGCCCCAGAGTTCAAACCTTTCTTTGGTCTGCGGAGCCCTGAATCTGACATAACAGACCTATGTCTCGGTGCCGCGGAGGCTTTGTTGATTAGAGTGTTGAGTTACAGGTGGTGTGAACCCTTGTGCAAGAGGGGAGGGGTAGCTTATATAGAGTACGCCGACCCTCACAATCCTCAGCTACACAGGGGTTCAATGAGAGAATAAAGTCACGAACGTTACTGGTAATGCCCGTGTTTAATGATCTTTAAGGTGACGGACTGAATGCCCAACCGTTGCCATCCAGGGGTGGCTCTATGTCTTCTATCCTTCGAGTGCATTCTTGTCTTCCGAGTGAATAATGATGGTCGAGTGGAATTGGGGTATCCGAGTGGATCTTGTGTCGAGTGGGTTGCACTCCGTGATGATTCCAGTCGGTATCTTCTTTCTATCTTTGTAGGCCTTGGCCTCTTGTGTAGTGTCCTTGGGTAGGGCATATAGGTCAGGTTTAGGACCCTACCCTAGGTACATGTCATCATCATTAGCCCCCGAATGGATCGAGGGTCGAGTGAAGAAGGATTGAAGTTGATTTCGACCCGACTCAATGTCTCGGAGACAACTTTTTGGGGGTCTGTAAGTGCGTGAGTTGTTTAATCCTCCATCAGTCGCCTCGATCGATTCTAGCTTCTTGAGTGTCCGAGTGAAACGAATAGCATAACATCGAGCAGATTGGATTTGGATATGTCTGACGCGATCGACTGATTCTCTAGACCCGGATTCTGTGGGATTTCAAAATTTGGAGAAGTGCGCGGGCCGGCTGCGGCGCGGTAAGCGGGGCAAGTGGGGATGGACGCCCCGATCTTCGCTCTGCCTTTTTCGCCACGTATTGGGTTAGCGCCGGTTGTGGGATGCCTAAGATTGCGCGGGTCCATCGGTCAGCCACTCGGACGGGCGGGTATAAGAGTTGATGCGGCCGAGGAATGCAATAGTACCCACCACTTTCCCCTTTCCCCCTCGTCTCTCTGCTTCGCCCGCCCCAGCGAGCGCCGCTCTGCTCGTTCCCGTCGACCATCGCAGAGATGGCGAAGGACAAGACGAAGGCTCTGGAGTACGCCAAGAAGGTGGCCAAGAGCAAGAAGGGATCGAGCTCGTGGTACGCTCTGCCGCCGGGCTGGATCCAGGGCGATCAGATCCCCTCGTCGGCCAAGGAGGAGGATTTGGAGGGGCTCGTCGCTGATGGCCTGCTGGCACCTGGATCTTGGAGGTTGCCGGAAGGGGAGTCTGAGCCCGCGCCGCGCGACGGCGAGCGGGTTCTTCTTATGACCCATATGGAAAGAGGTTTCTCTCTGCCCCCGCACCCATTCTTCCACGGTTTCTTGAACTTCTTTGGCGCACAGATCCACCATTTCCCTCCGAACACCATATCATTTCTTGCTGCGTTTGTTTAAATGTGCAAAAACTTTCTAGGGTGCCATCCTCATTGGGGCCTGTTCAAACACATTTTCACCTGTCGATCCCAGTCGGTCAAGAAAGCCAATCTGAGTGATGCTAAAACCCATGTGATCCAAATGTGCGGGGGGTTTAGGTGTCCAAATGAGGGGTAGAAGTGCTTTCCCATCCATGACTTTTCCCGAGTCAGTTAGGGGGTGGCAGTCGACCTGGTTTTACTGCTAAGACGTTCCGACTCCTGGTGCGTCGACTGGTGTTCCCCCTTTCTCTCTGGAGAGACTCCGCGCCCCCCGTTCATTGATCGTAGAGGAGGAGGAGAAGGGCGAGGTGACCATCTTGGTTGAAGTAGTCGTTGAGCTGATCAGGGGTGGAGTGACGGGCCTGGATCTGCTGGAGGTGTTTCTCAGTCGGTGCATCCAGCCCCTACAAGCACGTGACCACCCCATGTGGTTGTACTCGGGTGTAGACGACACCGCCATGACACATCCAGAAGAGGTCGGCGAGGATACCGTGGCCCAGTGGCTCAGAAGCATCATCGGAGCCCGTGATAACCCATGCGGGCCAAGCGAATTCTGCCTTTCGACGCCGAGCATCTTCAAGGAGAGGTGAAGCATGACTTGTCGAGTGAATCATTTCTGTTTTCAATATGCAACTGAATTGGAACCTGACTAACTCTGAAATTCGTATATCGCAGGCATTCACGAAGATGTACTTCCCCGTGCCAAATAGGGAACAACCCATCGGAGGAGCGGAAAGCGAGGGTGGGAGCGCCGACTTTGATTATGCAGACAATAGTGAAGACGACAGCGACGAATCTGACGACAGCGAAGAGGTCGAGTCACCACCACGCACCGAGCGCCGTACCAAGCAGACTCAAGATCCGGCAGCCGGCCAGAGCAAGGCTGCGGTGTCGAGTGTTAAGAACCAGAAGCGCACTATTACGCCAACTCCTGATCTGACTAAAAAAACTGCCAAGCAAGCCAAGACTGTTCCTCCCAAACCTCGGAAGGTCCTGCCCAGGATAAAGGTCACTGTGCCTATTGCTTCAACGTGAGTGTTTCCTCTTTTCTTTCTTCATTGCAGACCTTCATGTTTTAGTTGACCGAGTGGAATTCTGAATCCCAGGGCTGCTACCTCCGTGACGTCCCACATGGAGATCGATGACGAGCACGCAGACGCGGATACTGCGGACGCAGCCACTTCTTGGGCAGGTATGATCAACTCACACTTTGCTCTGTCTTGCTAATTGTCCTGATGGTCGACTGAGATCTCATTGTCGAGTGACTGCAGCGCCAACAGACATCATCCAACTCCCAGACGATGACGAGGAGGAACCTTCGAGAAGCACGGGAGGAAAAGGCAGGGCTTTGACCACCTCACGAAGCTTCACCAAGAGAGTGTCTTCAGGCCAGACGCCTCGTATGTCGTCTGAACCTGTTCTTCAAGAGCCAGGCGGTTCATCTCGAGCTGGTGTTTCTTTTGCCGCCCCTCCGTTGACTGCTCAGCCTCTGGTGTCGACTGCTCCTGCCTCGGGTCCGACTGGACAACCACAAGTGATGATTCCTCCAGTTGCGCCACCGACTCCTGCGTCGAGCGCGTTCACTCTGCACCATGTCCCAGAAGACCAAACAGGAGCCGGCAAGGAGGCTATGATTCAAGCCGGTCTGATGATGCAGCGACTGAAGGAGGTGTACGAAGCCAACAAGTCTGCCTATGATGCCAGTTCGGCCCTTCAAGCCAATGTCCGAGTAAGTACGATTGTAAGTTGATTTCTGATTTGATTTTGTCTGTCTTGAATTTGTACACCCACTGGGTGTTTTGTTTGTACTCTGTAGTTCTTCCACTTGGGTCGGTTGGACCTTGCCGAGTGGGAAACTGATTCCAGTGGGGGCACGCTGAGTGCACCCACTGGGTGTAGTCCCCGAGACCGATGTCGAATGTTGGATTCGGCGGGGGTCTTAGAACATCTTAGCTTAAATCTCTTCGCTCAGGTCGGTTGGACCTCGCCGAGTGGGAAACTGATTCCAGTGGGGGCACGCTGAGTGCACCCACTGGGTGTAGTCCCCGAGACCGCCGTCGAATGTTTGATTCGGCGGGGGTCTGAGAACAAGTTGCTTTCTCTCTCTCTCTTTTTTGCACTCGGATTGGTTAGGCCTCGCCGAGTGGAAACGGATCCAGTGGGGGCACGCTGAGTGCACCCACTGGGTGTAGTCCCCGAGACCGCTGTCGAATGTTTGATTCGGTGGGGGTCTTAGAGTTTGTTTGGCAGTAGCAATCTGGATTTGCTCTTCTCCACTCGGAAGTAGAGGAAATACTTTGATAATCTTCCCCATCGTCTACTGAATCTTTTTTGTTGATCTCAGAAATCTTGTGAACTTGGGACTCAGTATGTTGCTCTGGAGAAGGAGAAGATACAACTCCAACTAGACCTAGAACTTACCAAGAAGAACTTGAAGCAGGCTCATGAGGAGGTGAAGACCATGGGAGGTAACACTTTGCTGGAAGTGTGCTTTGTCATTTTTTTTGTTTCCATCCTTTGAACCGAGTGATTCCACTCGAACAGATGTGCATAGTGAAAACCGTCAACTCCAAGCGCGACTGAAGAATGTTATTTCTTTAGACACTATGAAGTAGGCGCTGGAGAGGAAGGACAACGAACTCATGGGGGCGCAGAAGGTGGCTCGAGAGAAGACTGAAGCAGCTAAGGAAAAGCTAGCTTCAGTCGGCAAGCTCGAAGAGGAGAATGTGGCCCTGAAGACTGCCGTTGAGGAGGTGAAGAAGGAAGCTGCTTGGCTTAAGGAGGAGAAAATCGTCCTGACCGACAAGGTGGACCAGCTCACTCGAAAGAGGGATGAGCTGGAGGAATACTTGGGAGGCCTGGCGAAGAAGATGTATATCATGCTTGAAGGTATCCTTTCCCGCCCGAGTGAATTCTCAATAGCTTTGAAGATGACGTCGCTGTCGACTCACTTTTTCCCTCTTTGTGCAGAGTTCTGCCAGAACTTCGAGCAAGAAACAAAACAGATTGAAACAGGTCTGGACCCCACCATATCACTCGTCAAGGATGATGCTGCTATGAATGTGCTGTGACTTGAAGCTCACCTTGACAGCGTCCTGGGGTATGTCGCTCGACTGAAGGTTGCGCTGACAAGGATAGACAAAGAGCTGTGGCCAGAGGACACACTTCAGAACAACCTCGAGTCACTGATGACTCGGCTCAATGACATCCCTGGTCGTGTACAAGCATGGAAGAAATCAGCTGCCTACTGCGGAGCCGATGTGGCGCTCTCACTTGTTCATGTCCACTGCAAGGAAGATAGGGAAGACAAGCTGAAGGCTCTTCAGGTGGCGAACACGAAGAAGCTCCAATTTGAAAGATTTATGGAGACCTTCATCGATGTAGCCACTCAGATCGCAGATGGCATTGATCTGGACACCTTTGTCGAGCCCGCGAGTCCTCCTCTTGGCGCGTGAATAAACTTTATGATCCAAACTTATTTGCCTCGGAATGCCGAGTGATCCTGTAAGCGTTAAACTAGTTCGGGCCTGTCGCCCGAGTACTTTTGCTTTCATTTCTGAACTTGATGGATTTATCTAAGAATTGCTTTCCAGTTTACTGCATGTTCCGATTGAATGGATTTGCTTAACTTAGGCGAGGACAGGCTCGTGGCTAAGCCCCTGAGTGGGAGGGATTCCCTCACTCTGAGTAATTTTTAACTTAGGCGAGGACAGGCTCGCGGCTAAGCCCCCGAGTGGGAGGGATGCTCTCACTCGGAGTAGTTTTTAACTTAGGCGAGGACAGGCTCACGGCTAAGCCCCCGAGTGGGAGGGATGCTCTCACTTGGAGTAGTTTTTAACTTAGGCGAGGACAGGCTCGCGGCTAATCCCCCGAGTGGGAGGGATGCTCTCACTCGGAGTAATTTTTAACTTAGGCGAGGACAGGCTCGCGACTAAGCCCCCGAGTGGGAGGGACGCTCTCACTCGGAGTATTTTTTAACTTAGGCGAGGACAGGCTCGCGGCTAAGCCCCCGAGTGGGAGGGATGCTCTCACTTGGAGTAGATTTTAACTTAGACGAGGACAGGCTTGCGACTAAGCCCCCGAGTGGGAGGGATGCTCTCACTCGGAGTAATTTTAACTTAGGCGAGGACAGGCTCACGACTAAGCCCCCGAGTGGGAGGGATGCTCTCACTCGGAGTAATTTTAACTTAGGCGAGGACAGGCTCGCGACTACGCCCCCGAGTGGGAGGGATGCTCTCACTCAGAGTAATTTTTAACTTAGGTGAGGACAAGCTCGCGACTAAGCCCCTGAATGGGAGGGATGCTCTCACTCGGAGTATTTTTAACTTAGGCGAGGACAGGCTCGCGACTAAGCCCCTGAGTGGGAGGGATGCTGTCACTCAGAGTAATTTTTAACTTAGGCGAGGACAGGCTCGCGGCTAAGCCCCCGAGTGGGAGGGGTGCTCTCACTCGGAGTAGATTTTAACTTAGGCGAGGACAAGCTCGCGGCTAAGCCCCCGAGTGGGAGGGATGCTCTCACTCGGAGTGATTTTTAACTTAGGCGAGGACAGGCTCGCGGCTAAGCCCTCGAGTGTTAGGGATGCTCTCACTCGGAGTAGATTTTAACTTAGGCGAAAATAGGTTTCACAGCTAAGTCACCCACTAGGTGTTTTGAACACATGCTTATGTGAGAGAAATCATCATGGGACTGCAGGAGTCATGTCTTGATAAACAATCTAAAAAGTACTCTTATTACATCTCGATAATCCGAGTGCTAGGTGTAAAATCGGCGGAGAAGATCCGCATTCCAGGCGCGTGGCTCATCTATCTTCTTCGCGAGGTTGTAGAGGTGGTTGGCCCCATTGTGTAGCACCTTGGTGACGATGAAGGGGCCTTCCCATGTGGGGGCAAGTTTGTGTGGCCGCTGTTGATCCACTTGGAGCACGAGGTCTCCTTCTTAGAATGCTCGACCTCTAACATTCCTGGCATGGAATCGACGAAGATCTTGCTGATAGACAGTCGATCGAATCAGGGCCATCTCGTGCTCCTCTTCCAAAACATCAATGCCGTCCTACCATGCTTGCTCTGCTTCAGCTTCGGAGTAGAGTTCCACTCGAGGTGCGTTGTGGAAGAGATCACTAGGCAGCACAGCTTTGGCTCCGTACACCATGAAGAAAGGAGTGCGGTCAGTGGACCGGTTTGGAGTCGTCATTAAACCCCATAGGACAGACGGCAGCTCAGTCACCCAGGCACCAGCTGCATGTTCAAGGTCGCGCATGAGTCGGGGTTTCAATCCTTGAAGGATAAGGCCGTTCGTCCTCTCAGCTTGACCATTCGACTGCGGGTGCGCAACGGATGCATAGTCAACCCGAGTGCCTTGGGTGGCGCAGAAGTTTCTGAATTCTTCCGAATCAATGTTTGAGCCATTATCCATGATAATACTGTGCGGGACTCCGTATCTGAATATCAACTCTTTCAGGAATCTGATGGCTGTCTTCGAATCTAACTTCTTAATAGGCTTGGCCTCGATCCACTTGGTGAACTTGTCGACTGCTACCAGCAGATGAGTGAAGCCACTTCTGCCGGTCCTGAGTGGTCCAACCATGTCCAATGCCCATATAGCGAACGACCAGATGAGTGGAATGGTCTTCAAGGTAGATGCAGGCTTATGGGACATGTTTGCATAGAACTGGCATCCTTCGCACCGCTGAATGATTTCCTTTGCAACTTCATTGGCCCGCGGCCAGTAAAATCCAGCTTGGTATGCTTTGGCCACAATTGTCCGAGAGGATGCATGATGACCACAGGTCCCCGAGTGGATCTCTTCCAAAATCAGTCGACCCTCTTCTGGAGAGATACATCGTTGAGCTACGCCAGTAACACTCTCTCTGTAGAGCTGTCCATTTATCACTGTGAAAGCCTTGGATCTGCGGACAATCTGTCGTGCTTCAACTTCATCTTCTGGAAGCTCCTGCGTGAGCAGATATGCAATGTACTACACTGTCCAGTCGGGGGTGATTATTAGGATCTCCATAACCAGATCGATGACTGCAGGGACCTCAATCTTAGTCAGATCGGTAGGACTTATCGCTTGAGGAGGCTCCTCAGTGAAAGGATCTTCGTGTACTGACAGGGAATGGAGATGCTCAAGAAACACGTTGCGGGGATAGGCTTCCAAGTGGAACCTATTTTTGCCAGGTCATCGGCTGCTTGATTCTTGACTCGGGGAATGTGGTGAAGCTCCAATCCCTCAAACTTTTTCTCTAGCTTCCTTACTGCATTACAGTATCCAGTCATGGCAGGGTTTCTGACGTCCCACTCCTTCATTACCTGATTGACCACCAAATCCGAGTCACTGTAAACCACCAGGCATCGGACGCCGAGTGAGATGGCCATACGCAGCCCATAGAGGAGTGCTACATATTTGGCTTCGTTATTGGAGGAATCAAAGTGAATCTAGAGGACATAACTGAGACTATCACCTCTTGGGGATACCAGAACCACTCCGGCACCGGAACCATTAAGCATTTTAGATCCATCAAAAAACATGGTCCAGTGCTCCGAGTAAACCTGAGTCGGCTGTTGCTGTTCGATCCACTCGGCCAAAAAGTCTGCAAGTGCTTGGGATTTGATCGCCTTCTTTGCTTCAAACTTAATGTCCAGAGGGAGAAGTTCAATTGCCCACTTAGCCACTCGGCCAGTTGCATCACGATTATTCATGATTTTAGATAACGGAGCATCACCGACGACTGAAACCGAGTGGTCTTGAAAATAATGCGCAACTTTCTTCACTGTCAAGTAAATTCCATAGACAAGCTTCTGATAATGAGGATACCTCTGTTTAGACGGGGTCAAAACTTCAAAGATATAGTACACTGGCCGCAGAACTTTGTAGGCCTTGCCTTCTTCTTCTCGTTCCACTATGAGCACTGTGCTAACAACTTGACCAGTGGCTGCAATGTACAAGAGAAGAGGCTCTTTGCTGTTTGGAGCAGCAAGCACCGGCTGGGTGGAAAGTAGGGCTATGAGCTCCACAAACACTGCTTTAGCTTCTGGAGTCCACTCGAACTTATCAGACTTTTTCATCAGTCGGTAAGGCGGCAGTGCCTTTTCGCCGAGACGAGAAATGAACTGACTCAGTGCTGCGAGACAATCTGTGAGCTTCTGGACATCATGCACACGCATGGGGAGTTTCATTCAGAGAATTGCGCCGATCTTCTCGGGATTGGCATCTATCCCTCGTTCGAAAACGAGGAAACCGAGTAACTTGCCTCCAGGTACTCCGAATGTGCACTTAGATGGGTTTAGCTTAATGTCGTACCTTCTCAGATTGGCAAAGGTTTCAGCGAGGTCAGTCAGCAGGTCGGAACTTTTGCGTGAGTTGACCACAATATCATCCATATACGCCTCCACATTCCGACTGATCTGAGTGAGCAGGCACTTCTGAATCATGTGCATGAATGTGGCGCCAGCGTTTTTGAGACCGAATGGCGTGGTGACATAGCAAAAACACCCGAACGGGGTGATGAAGGCCATTTTTATTTCATCTGGCCTATACAGTCGGATATGATGGTATCCGTAATACTCATCGAGAAAAGACAAACGCTCACATCCCGCAGTCGAGTCAACTATCTGATCGATGCGAGGGAGCGGAAAATGGTCTTTCGGGCAGGCCTGATTGATATGCTTGAAGTCAATGCACATCCGGAGTGAATTATCTTTCTTGGGGACCATGACGATGTTGGCGAGCCACTCGGAGTGGTATATCTCGCGTATGAACTCGGCTGCCAGGAGCCGAGTCACTTCCTCGCCAATCGCCTTCCTCTTCTCCGCAGCAGAACGGCGGAGATGCTCTTTGATAGGTTTGGCCTTAGAGTCAACATGCAAACGGTGCTCAGCCAGCCCCCTGGGTACACCTGGCATGTCAGATGGTTTCCATGCAAAGATGTCCCAGTTCTCACGGAGGAACTGGATGAGCGCGGCTTCCTATTTTCTGTCGAGTGTCGTTGAGATGTTGGTCGGAGCAGCCGTGGGGTCCTCCGGGTGAATGTGAACTTGCTTCGTCTCTCCTGCCGACTGAAAGGAAGGCTCAGAAGTCGGCTTCTTGGAACGGAGCAAATCACTCGGATCGGCGTTTTTCTTGTATTCTTCCAACTCCACCACTGCCATCTGCTCATCAGCAATCTTGGATCCCTTCTGGAGGCATTCCTCATCTCTCTGCCTATTTCCAGTGACGGTGATCGTGCCCTTGGGTCCGGGCATCTTCAGCTTAAGGTACACGTAACATGGGCGGGCCATGAAATGAGCATACGCCGGTCGACCTAGAATAGCATGGTAGGCACTGTAAAAATCTACCAATTCGAACGTTAACTTTTCCTTGCGAAAATTCTTCGAGTCACGAAAATCCACATCTAAAGCAATCTGCCCGAGTGATTTTGCCTTCTTCCCCAGGATGACCCCGTGAAACTGCATGTTGCTTTCACTGAGTCAGGACATCGGAATGCCCATCCCTTGGAGGGTCTCAGCATACAGAATGTTCAAACCAGTGCCGCCATCCATGAGAACTTTGCGCAACCGAGTGCCTCCGACGACTAGGTCGACCACCAAAGCCTGCCTCTCGGGGGTAGCAACATGGGCTGGGTGATCCAACTGGTCGAACGTAATGGGAGTCTTTGACCACTTGAGGTTCGTCATAGTTGCCGGAGCAACCATGTTCACCTCTCGATTGATGACTTTCAGTCGACTTTTGCTCTCAACATCAGCAAAAATCACCAAAGTAGCATTGACCTTCAGGTAATCTTCTGCCTGTTCTTCGTCCTCATCCTTGTCAGAGCCCTTTTCACTCGGCTGACCTTCACAGAACTGTTGAATGAGGAGTCTGCACTGTCGAGTGGTATGCTTGGGTAAAATCAGGTTACCCTCCTCGTCTTTCTTCGTGTGGATGGCACACGGTAGATCCAAAACATCTTGACCAAACTGATCTCTTTTCTTCTTAGGAATCCACTGCTCTTTGGCTTTCCCTTTGAATTTGCCTTGAGAGGCTACCACTGCAGCTTCGGCTTGACCGGTGGCTTCAGCTTTGTGTTTTTTGCTTCCGACTGGAATTCCCACCTCCGGTGTCAGGATCTGTAGCCTTTCCTTTGCCACTACAAAGTCGGTCTTCTTCTTCGCCGTTCGCATACCGAGTAGCTATCTCCATCATTCACTTTCGAGTCATGGCCCCGGATCGACCAAACTTCAATATGAGCTCTTTGTAACAGACACCCTCCTTGAAGGCACAAACTGCTTGGTGCTCCGAAACATTCTTCACCACATGGTGAAGTGTGGTCCAATGCTGGATGTAATCTCTCAAAGTTTCACTCGGCTTCTGGACATAATGTTGCAACTTTGTCAGCCCAGCAGGTAGCTTGCAAGTGCCTTCGAATGTTTTGATAAACACTCGGGCCAAGTCTTCCCAACAGAATATGCTAGCTAGAGCCAACTGGTTCAACCATGCCCTGGCCGAGCGTTCAAGAATCAAGGGCAGGTGCTTCATGGCCACTTCGTCATTGCCACCACCAATCTGCACGGCCACTCGGTAATCTTCTAACCATCTGTCTGGCCTTGACTCACCAGTAAACTTGCTCACACCTATAGCCAACCTGAAGTTGGGAGGAATCTCAGCAGCTCGAATGGCTCGACTGAAACACTCGGGCCTAGAGACGAACGCTCTGCTTCCATTCGGATGCTCTCTGTCCAAACCTTCTCGGTTTGCTCTGCCTCTGTCCACCAGGCCCTGCACGAGGACTGACCTTGCATCAAACCCGGGCTCTCGGGGGTCGACTGGAATCCTCCGCTCGTCACCGAACGGGCGCCTGTCATCATACCGCCGGGGCGCGTATGAACCACCCCTCGGAGGGGCGTAGGCACTCGACGGCGATCATCACAGTGATATCGAGGATCAAACTGTCCGTGACCTAGATCCAGGTACTGGTCCTGGCGATAACCACGATCTTCACGCCGCGGAGGCGACCTTGGGCTATGCGCAGACTGAACTGTGTCCGCTTTGCCGGATCTGCTATGAATTCTATTGCGCGACTGAGAAACAGCCGAATTCTGTTCCCCAGCTGCCCTGAGTAGCGTCCGAATCTGCTCTAGGCCTCTTCCAGCCTCAGAACGGGATGGTTGGATTGAATCTGCAATACGCGCAGCCGCTGCAACGTTTTGGATCAGAGTGTGGTATACCTGACACTCATCTCGGGATATAGTCGGGAACAACTGTCGCTGCCGTCGACTGGAATTCAGAGGTGGCCTGCGAGCGCGGTCATCGAGTGACCTCTGGAGATCCTCCAGATGTGCATGTTCAGCCAGAGTGGCTATGCGTGCAGCCTCCAAAGCCTGTGCCTCGGTGGTCTCCCCAACAATGGGGGTCTGGAGAGTTTGCTCGTTCCTGTGCTGCAGTTCTTCTCTTTGTTCCGAAGTGAGGGCTTGAGGGTAGTACTCGTCGTTGCCATGCGACGGACCACCGCTGTCGCCCCCGCCATGGGGAAATCCGGGAGGACTATGCTGGGAGCCAACCACGAAGACCTCAGCCACTGGATCGTTACTTTCGCACTCGGAAAGTGAATCCGAGTGGTCAAAAGGCAGATCAAACAAGCCATAAAGGGACTCGTCGGGCTCGATCGCCGTGATCTGAGGAGTGGACATCTGCCGAGCCACTGCGTGCTTCACCCATCGCTGGAGACGCGAGCAGCGGGGAGGGAAAACGCCACCGGAGCTGACTGATTTTGAGTCGACGGCTGCCGCAAGAGGACGCCACAGGCACTCGCACGCAAGTGCGCCGCCCCGCTAATGGGGAGCGCTTCGACATCGAGGGGGGCTTCCTGGAGCCAGGCCGAATCGTCGGCGATGAATGTGAGAGCGCTGAGACGGATCTCACGGCCCAAAGACAATCCACCGCCGGAAATCATGTCGAAGGAGTTCGAAGATCGCAACCTCGCCGGAAGTCGCTTAGATGCCTGCCCCACGATGGGCGCCAACTGTCATGGGAATGGATCTGACAGTAGAGATGGGGGGTACGTAGGGGAGGGCAGATCCTAGCTACGGCGAGGTTGTACACTTGGTTTTACGAGTTCAGGCCCCTCTCGGAGGAGGTAACAGCCCTACGTCTCGGTGCGACGGAGGCTTTGTTGATTGGAGTGTTGAGTTACAGGGGGTGCGAACCCTTGTGCAAGAGGGGAGGGGTAGCTTATATAGAGTATGCCGACCCCTCGCAATCCTCAGTTACACAGGGGTTCAATGAGAGAATAAAGTCATGAACGTTACTGGTAACGCCCGCGTTTAATGATCTTTAAGGTGACGGAGTAAATGCCCGACCGTTGCCATCCAGGGGTGGCTCTAAGTCTTCTGTCCTTCGAGTGGATTCTTTTCTTCCGAGTGAATAACGACGGTCGAGTGGAATTGGGGTATCCGAGTGGATCTTCTGTCGAGTGGGTTGCACTCCGTGATGATTCCAGTCGGTATCTTCTTTCTATCTTTGTAGGCCTTGGCCTCTTGTGTAGTGTCCTTGGGTAGGGCATATAGGTCAGGTCTAGGACCCTACCTAGGTACATGTCATCGTCAACAAGCACTGGCCACATGCTATATGTGGCGCTCTGGTGGCCAAATGGGTTAAATCCATCTGTAGCTAAGCCAGGTCTAATGTTTCTCGGGCCAGCAGCAAACTTTTTGTGTTTCTGATTGAAGCTTTTCCAGTCACTACCATGAGATGGATGGCTCATTACATTCTGATCTCTGTACTCCTGGTTCCTAGAATGCCATAGTACATCCTCTCTTGTTTCAGCATCATGAAACAACCTCTGCAATCTTGGTATAATTGGAAAATGTCTCAGAACATTATGAGGAATCCGCTTCACAACATCGCCATCTTTCCATCTTGATGATTTGCATTTTGGGCATTCACTTAAGTTGGCATAATCCTTCCAGAACAGAACACAATTATTCTTACAAACATGGATCATATCATATCCAATTCCAACTGCACGAAGGAAATTCTTCATTTTACTGTAGGTGTGTGGCAGCTCAGACGCATCTGGGAAAGATTTGCAGAAAGCAGCCAACATCGCATCAAATGATTTGTTGGTCATCCGCTCAGATGTCTTCACCTGAAGAAAGATGACCATAGCTGAGAATACTGACAGCTTATTTCCTGGGGTGACTGCCACGTTGCATTATTCCAACATGCGGGCCCATCGTTTTTCTTCTGTAGGTGTGATGTCCACAACGCAACCTTTCTCCTTGTAGACATTGTTGGGCCTCCAAGTGCAGAGTTTTATAGGACCGTAGCAAATTTCCCTCAAGTGGATGACCTAAGGTTTATCAATCCGTGGGAGGTGTATGATGAAGATGGTCTCTCTCAAACAACCCTGCAACCAAATAACAAAGAGTCTCTTGTGTCCCCAACACACCCAATACAATGGTAAATTGTATAGGCGCACTAGTTCGGCGAAGAGATGGTGATACAAGTGCAATATGGATGGTAGATATAGGTTTTTGTAATCTGAAAATATAAAAACAGCAAGGTAACTAGTAACAAAAGTGAGCAAAAACGGTATTGCAATGCTTGGAAACAAGGCCTAGGGTTCATACTTTCACTAGTGCAAGTTCTCTCAACAATGATAACATAATTGGATCACATAACAATCCCTCAACGTGCAACAAAGAGTCACTCCAAAGTCACAAATAGCGGAGAACAAACAAAGAGATTATTGTAGGGTACGAAACCACCTCAAAGTTATTCTTTCTGATCGATCTATTGGGCTATTCCTATAAGTGCCACAAACAGCCCTAGAGTTCATACTAAAATAACACCTTAAGACACACATCAACCAAAACCCTAATGTCACCTAGATACTCCAATGTCACCACAAGTATCTGCGGGTTTGATTATACGATATGCATCACACAATCTCAGATTCATCTATTCAAACCAACACAAAGAACTTCAAAGAGTGACCCAAAGTTTCTACCGGAGAGTCAAGACGAAAACATGTGCCAACCCCTATGCAAAAGTTCACAAGTTCACAGAACCAGCAAGTTGATCACCAAAACATACATCAAGTGGATCACGTGAATATCCCAATGTCACCATAGATAAGCACATGCAAGACATACATCAAGTGTTCTCAAATCCTTAAAGACTCAATCCGATAAGATAACTTCAAAGGGAAAACTCAATCCATTACAAGAAGGTAGAGGGGGAGAAACATCATAAGATCCAACTATAATAGCAAAGCTCGCGGTACATCAAGATCGTGCCAAATGAAGAACACGAGAGAGAGAGATCAACAACATAGCTACTGGTACATACCCTCATCCCCAAGGGTGAACTACTCCCTCCTCGTCATGGAGATCGCTGGGATGATGAAGATGGGCACCGGTGATGGTTTCCCCCTCCGGCAGGGTGCCGAAACGGGCTCTCGATTGGTTTTTCGTGGCTACAGAGGCTTGCTGCGGCGGAACTCCCGATCTAGGTTATGTTCTGGAGGTTTTGGGATTTATAGGAGCTGTTGGCGTCGGGGACAAGTCAGGTGGGCCCACGAGGCGATGACAAGGATGGGCGGCGTGCCCTGGGGGGGCGCCCTCCACCCTTGTGGTGGCCTCGGGACTCTTCTCCGAAATCTTTTTGTTCCAGTATTTTTTATATTTTCCAAAAATATTCTCCGTGGATTTTCAGGTCAGTTGGACTCCGTTAGATATTCCTTTTCTGTGAAGCTCAAAAACAAGGAAAACACAGAAATTGGCACTGGGCTCTAGGTTAATAGGTTAGTCCCAAAAATCATATAAAATAGCATATAAATGCATATAAAACATCCAAGATAGATAATATAATAGCATGGAACAATAAAAAATTATAGATACATTGGAGACGTATCAAGCATCCCCAAGCTTATTTCCTGCTCGTCCTCGAGTAGGTAAATGATAAAAACAGAATTTTTGATGTGGAATGCTAGCAAGTTCATAAGTTTGATCAATGATAATTTCAATCACTTTTTATAGCATCATTATAAATCATAAACAGTAGCTCATCTCATAAAACTTCTCATGATCAAGTAGCAAGCTATTCACATGTTAAAGCATAGATCATAAACTTTCTTGAAAACTAACAAACTATGTTCTCAGTCATCAAACAATTGCAATTCATCTTATTTTCAGGAAGGGTCTATGTAAGAGCTTTGATTTAGCAAATCCCACATACTCAACTATCATATAGCCTTCCATGATTGCTACCACTCAAAGCATATTTTTAGAACAAATATCATCATCAAACACAGAGAAAGATAAGGGGCTTAGTGTTTCGCCTCCCAACTTATTTATCATATAGATAATTGTCAACAATAATAATTCATGATCAAATATATTTGAATGGCCATATATGTTTAGATCTTTCCCCATCACATGATGCTTGCCAACTAAAGAGGAGGTTGGAATGAGAAGGAATACTACTGACTCTTGCATAAAAGTAAAAGATAGGCCCTTCGCAGAGGGAAGCAGGGATTTGCAGAGGTGCCAGAGCTCGAAGCTTTTAAAACAGAGATGAACATAATTTTGAGAGGTATGCTTTCATTGTCAACATAACGACCGAGAGTTCTCACTATCTTCCATGCTAGACACATTATAGGCGGTTCCCAAACAGAATGGTAAAGTTTTTACTCCCCCTCCACGAACAATCACACTCCATGGCTAGCCGAATTCACGGGTGCCGTCCATACCAACAACTTTCCTGGGGGAGTTTTGTTTAATTATTTGAAATTTTGTTTTTGATCTTTTGATCATAGGACTGGGCATCCCAATTACCAGCCATTCTCTCATGAATGACAAGTGAATAAACACTCATCATGAGAATAACCCACCTAGCATGGAAGATACTGACAGCCCCTAGTCGCTACATGAGCGATTCGGGCATACAAAACAGATTATTATTTGAAGGTTTAGAGTTTGGCACATGCAAATTTACTTGGAACGGCAGGTAAATACCGCATATAGGTAGATATGGTGGACACTCATGGAAGAAACTTGGTTCAAGGATTTTGGATGCACAAGCAGTATTCCCGCTTAGTACAGAAATTTTTTCTAGCAAAAGATTCTAAATAGCAAGCACCACATGTTGGAGGATCCATAACAATATAACTTCTATACAAATATACCCAAACATAACTCATTATGTTGTCTTCCTTGTTCAACTTCAACTAATTTGCTCAAGTTTGAAAATAATTAATGGGGCTCACAATCATAGAAGATGTCCAAGATAGTATATTTATATGTGAAATCTCTGTTCCTTCAATATTCTTTCATGAATTGTTCAAGTGACCAATACTGTGTTTGCTAACTTTCAATAAATTTACCACCTCTACTTCTTATATGTGAAGTCATTACTCCCCATGGTATAAGCATATGAAACATATATAAATTTGGATTTATGATATTCAATTCATTCAACCATTTACTCATAGGATATAAGTGAAGCACACGAGAGTAAATGACAAACTACTCCAAAAAGATGTAAGTGAAGATCAATGAGTAGTTGAATAATTATGTAGCTATGTGAAGACTCTCTCTCATAAATAAAATTTCAGATATTAAGTACTTTATTCAAACAGCAAGCAAAACATAATAAAATAACATTGCAAGGATAGCACATATCATGTGAAGAAGCAAAAACTTAAGCTCAACCGATACTAACCGATAATTCTTGACGAAGAAAGGTGCGATGCCTACCGGGGCATCCCCAAGCTTAGATGCTTGAGAATTCTTGAAATATTATATTGGGATGCCTTGGACATCCCCAAGCTTGAGCTTTTGGGTCTCCTTAATTCCTTTTATATGATGGTTTCCCTAAATCTTAAAAACTTCATCCACACAAAACTCAACAAGAACTCGTGAGAAAAGTTAGTGTAAATCAAATGCAAAACCTTATCATTCTCTACTTTAGCAAATCACTAAAATTATTATTTGACACTGCATACTAAATGCCTCTGCATATTTAATAATCCTATCCTCAAATAGAATCATTAAACAAGCAAACATATGCAAACAATGCAAACATAACAGCAATCTGTTAAAACAGGACAGTCTGTAAAGAGTGCAATTGTACCCATACTTCCCAATCTCCAGAAATTCTGAAAAATTACCACACTGTAGAAATTTTGTTATTACTCGTTGAGTAAAATTTCAATATTTTACCACGTTCTGACTTTCCATAAGAATTCAGACAATGATAGAAAACTTTCTGTTTTCAAAACAGCAACATATAGACATGCAAAATAAGCATGGTAAAGGCTATACTTGACCTTTTTATTGAACTAAAAGATACAAAACATTATTCTAAATAACAGCAAGCAAGTCCTAATAAAATAAAATGATGCTCCAAGCAAAACTCATATCATGTGACGAATAAAAATATAGCTCCAAGTGAGGTTACCGATAATGTTGGAAACGAATGAGGGGATGCCATCCGGGGCATCCCCAAGCTTAGTTGCTTGGATCTTCCTTGAATATTACCTTGGGGTGCCTTGGGCATACCCAAGCTTAGAGTCTTGTCACTCCTTATTCTCCTCATATCGATATCTCACCCAAAACTTGAAAACTTCAATCACACAAAACTTAACGGAACTTTGTGAGATGGGTTAGTATGATAAAACAAATCATTCACTTTGGTACTGTCAAGACAAGATTCAAATTTGTTTCGACATTATTCCTACTGTACCCTATCATTTCTACAATTTATGTTGAGCAATATAAGCCATAGAAACTAGAAAACAAGCAAACATAAGCATCGAAAACAGAATCTGTCAAAAACAGAACAGTCTGTAAAGATCTGAATTAAGGTCATACTTTTGTAACTCCAAATATTATGAAAAATTAGAAAAACGTAGAAAATTTGTATGCCAATCAACTGTAAAAATTTCAGAATTTTTCAACGTTCCAGTAAAAGATAGGAATTTCTGTACTGGACGCAAAAGTTTCTGTTTTTGCACAGAATCAAATCAACTATCAACCACACTATCCCAAAGGCTTTACTTGGCACTTTATTCAAACAAAAGCTATAAAACATGATTAATACAGTAGCTTAATCATGTTAACACACAAAAACAGTAGGTATAAATATTGGGCTGTCTCCCAACAAGCGCTTTTCTTTAATGCCTTTTAAGCTAGGCATGATGATTTCAATGATGCTCACATAAAAAGATAAGAATTGAAACATAATGGGAGCATCATGAAGAATATGACTAGCACATTTAAGTCTAACCCACTTCCTATGCATACTAATTTTTTGAGAAAACAATTTATGGGAGCAAGAATCAACTAGCATAGGAAGGTAAAGCAAGCAAAACTTCAAGATTTTCAACACATAGAGAGGAAACTTGATATTATTGCAATATGTAGAAGCATATGTTCCTCTCTCATAATAATTTTCAGTAGCATCATGAAGGAATTCAACAATATAACCATCACATAAAGCATTATTTTCATGATGCACAAGCATAGAAATTTTACTACTCACCACATAAGCAAATTTATTCTCATGAAAAGTAGTGGGAGCAAACTCAACAAGATAACTATCATGTGAGGCATAATCCAATTGAAAATTAAAATCATGATGACAAGTTTCATGGTTATCATTATTCTTTATAGTATACATGTCATCACAATAATCATCACAGATAGCAACTTTGTTCTCATAATCAATTGGAACCTCTTCCAAAATAGTGGATTCATCACTAAATAAAGTCATGACCTCTCCAAATCCACTTTCGTAATTATCACAATAAGATTCAACACCCTCCAAAATTGTGGGATCATTACTTCCTAAAGTTGACACTCTTCCAAACCCACTTTCATCAATATAATCATCATAAATAGGAGGCATGCTATCATCATAATAAATATTCCCATCAAAACTTGGGGGACTAAAAATATCATCTTCATCAAACATAGCATCCCCAAGCTTGTAGCTTTGCATATCATTAGCATCATGGATATTCAAAGAATTCATACTAACAACATTGCAATCATGCCATCATTCAAAAATTTAGTGCCAAACAATTTATACACTTCTTCTTCTAACACTTGAGCACAATTTTCCTTTCCATCATTTTCACGAAAGATATTAAAATGATGAAGCATATGAGGCAACCTCAATTCCATTTTTTTAGTTTTCTTTTATAGACTAAACTAGTGATAAAACAAGAAACTAAAAGATTCAATTGCAATATCTAAAGATATACCTTCAAGCACTCACCTCCCCGGTAATGGCGCCTGAAAAGAGCTTCGTTGATGGGATATGAGTGCCACTTACCTAGCCTCCCCGGCAACGGCGCCAGAAAAGAGGTTGATGTCTACAACGCAACCTTTCTCCTTGTAGACGTTGTTGGGCCTCCAAGTGCAGAGTTTTGTAGGACAGTAGCAAATTTCCCTCAAGTGGATGACCTAAGGTTTTATCAATCCGTGGGAGGCGTAGGATGAAAATGGTCTCTCTCAAACAACCCTGCAACCAAATAACAAAGAGTCTCTTGTGTCCCCAACACACCCAATACAATGGTAAATTGTATAGGTGCACTAGTTCGGTGAAGAGATGGTGATACAAGTGCAATATGGATGGTAGATATAGGTTTTTGTAATCTGAAAATATAAAAACAGCAAGGTAACTAGTAACAAAAGTGAGAAAAAACGGTATTGCAATGCTTGGAAACAAGGCCTAGGGTTCATACTTTCACTAGTGCAAGTTCTCTCAACAATGATAACATAATTGGATCACATAACAATCCCTCAACGTGCAACAAAGAGTCACTCCAAAGTCACTAATAGCAGAGAACAAACGAAGAGATTATTGTAGGGTACGAAACCACCTCAAAGTTATTCTTTCTGATCGATCTGTTGGGCTATTCCTATAAGTGCCACAAACAGCCCTAGAGTTCGTACCAAAATAACATCTTAAGACACACATCAACCAAAACCCTAATGTCACCTAGATACTCCAATGTCACCACAAGTATCCGCGGGTTTGATTATACGATATGCATCACCCAATCTCAGATTCATCTATTCAAACCAACACAAAGAACTTCAAAGAGTGCCCCAAAGTTTCTACCGGAGAGTCAAGGTGAAAACGTGTGCCAACCCTTGTGCATAAGTTCACAAGGTCACAGAACCCGCAAGTTGATCACCAAAACATACATCAAGTGGATCACGTGAATATCCCATTGTCACCATAGATAAGCACATGCAAGACATACATCAAGTGTTCTCAAATCCTTAAAGACTCAATCCGATAAGATAACTTCAAAGGGAAAACTCAATCCATTACAAGAAGGTAGAGGGGGAGAAACATCATTAGATCCAACTATAATAGCAAAGCTCACGGTACATCAAGATCGTGCCAAATAAAGAACACGAGAGAGAGATCAAACACATAGCTACTGGTACATACCCTCAGCCCCGAGGGTGAACTACTCCCTCCTCGTCATGGAGATCGCCAGGATGATGAAGATGGCCACCGATGATGGTTTCCCCCTCCGGCAGGGTGCCGGAACGGGCTCCCGATTGGTTTTTCGTGGCTACAGAGGCTTGCGGCGGCGGAACTCCTGATCTAGGTTATGTTCTGGAGGTTTTGGGATTTATAGGAGGTGTTGGCGTCGGGGACAAGTCAGGGGGGCCCACGAGGCGACGACAAGGACGGGGGGCGCGCCCTAGGGGGGGCGCCCTCCACCCTTGTGGTGGCCTCGGGACTCTTCTCCGAAATCTTTTCATTCTAGTATTTTTTATATTTTCCAAAAATATTCTCTGTGGATTTTCAGGTCAATTGGACTCCGTTAGATATTCCTTTTCTGCCAAGCTCAAAAACAAGGAAAAAACAGAAACTGGCACTAGGCTCTAGGTAAATAGGTTAGTCCCAAAAATCATATAAAATAGCATATAAATGCATATAAAACATCCAAGATAGATAATATAATAGCATGGAACAATAAAAAATTATAGATACGTTGGAGACGTATCAAGGTGAAAGTTCATGAAATGCGCGAGCATTTCGTAGCATTGTTTCAATGTTGGTTAAACTCACTGGCTCCGCCGCCACCACGTCCTCCTCCTCCTCTTCCACCTGAGCATCAGGCAGATCAAGATGGTGATCTGCTGCTTCCACATAGTTAGTAACATTGACGTTCACAGCTTCACCATGATGAACCCACCTAGTATATGTGACTGACATCCCATACAAGTGTAGATGATTTTGCACATTTGACTAGGGTCTTGTAACTGAATTCATACAACTGCTACACGGGCAGAGCGCATCTGATTTCGGACCACCGTACTCAGCTCTGATAAAAACCCCTCGACATATGCAGTGGAGAATCTTCGAGCAGAAGTTATCTAAGTCCTGTCCATCTATTAGATATACAAATTAGTTCTTCTACTAGATATTACAGGAAAAACATATATGCTTTTTTATAAAGTCCATAAGAAAATACCTAGGTCGATGTCTAAAGCTATGGCAAGATATTTGGACAAGCAGATATAAGTAACGAAATATATGTAAAGCTAATTCAGCAAACAGATTTGAGTGCTAAATTATGGCAGGCTATTTCAGCAGTCAATGAGGCCGAGCATACAATCATCGAAGGCCATCTCAGCAACAAAGATCGAGTATAAAACGGTGTCGAGCTATTTCACCTAACAGATTGGCTACTAGACCATGGCAATCTACTTCATAATAAATATATGGCAGGATATTTTAGCAACTAATCAGGCGTGGCATGCCATCTCAGCAAAGCAGATTGAGTGCAGAACAGGGCAAGGAAGCTTCTTAAGCACAGCATATTGACTGTAAACTATTTTGGGAAACAGTGAGATTAACAACGTCTATCAGCTAACAATCAGCGCTACTCCGACATGCACGGGGCCTCAGTCTAGAATGCGTGTACCGTGGGAGAAGCTGACCGCCGTGCGTCTTCACAAGAACGTCGCCAGCGGTGGCAGCGCAGCTGGAGGATGGCAGTCTACAAGAGCGTACTGTGGGAGCGAGAGGATCGCCGTGCGCCCCTCAACGAACCACGGCGTCGATGTAACGGCGCGGCCGGGAGGGCGGCTTTGGCAGAGCGAATGGAGTGGAGGTGGCCGGGGGGGAGGGGGGTTCGGGGAATATTATTGGCTAGTTGACCGAAGGGCGGTTGAATTTGGGATTTGGGGGAAATTTTTGCGCGGTGGGCGGGGGAGTTTGGCGCATGGTCGGTTTCTCCAAATGCGGTCCCATGTGTCAGTGAAGAGGCAAGCCGAAGCGCGTTTCGTTTGCGTGAGCTGTGTGCAGGACCGACCGTGTGAGGGGTGTAATGCGCCCGCGACAGGCGTGCTATGAGTGTACTGCCTTTTTCCTTTTAAACTTGGTGCTTCGCGTGATCCATTGATACTATTACTAGTAATCCTGTAATCCCAACTAAAACGGCGCGGCCGGGTCTTTTCCCGCGCGATATGCTGGGAGGTTGGCTTAGTTGGTTTTTTAGGACTTTATTTTTTAGGACAAGGCTTATTGGTTTGACATACAGAGCGAGAGAAAGATGTGAGATGCGTGAATGTGTAGTGGATGTACTATTGGAGTGCCTAAGATAAATTGTGTATGTATACCTATGTGTTTATTTACTTCGCATGTTAGCTTTGTCTCGGGTCAAACCTTCTAAAGTTAGACCAAGTTTATACACACAAAAATGAATCTTCATTCAATATATTTTCATACAATATATCATACTATTATTGTGAAAGTTCATATACACCGGACGAGATTCATGCAAACACGGCAGATTTTCATTACATTTTGAACTTATATAGGACAGAAAAAGAAAAGAAACCCGACCCTAAACCTATTCTACGGCGATCGACGTCCACTTTCCTTTGTACTTCCGCATCGGCGACGACGTCCTCCATCTGCCGTCTCCATGAACGGCGGCGGAGTTCAAGACCTGTGAAGTGAAGGTGCGGTCTCCGGCAAGGAAGAGTAGAGCACGGGAGACGGACCGGCCAGTTGGCACACCATGCCCTGCCGCCTCCCATGCCCTACTCATCCTCGGAGGAGTCCCCGACCTCGGCGGTGCCGGTGGACGTGAGGTCGATGATAATGGATGTGGACGGTTCGTCGCTTCACCTGCGACCTACGCCATCGAACGTTGGACGACGGCAAGTAGGACGTGTGGCTGGCGGTGCTCCCGTCATCGGCCACCAGCGTGGCCACCACTTGTGCTGTCGCGTCCGCCTCCGGCTACGCCGGTATTGCGTTGCGAGCGGCGAGTTGAGCGAGGGCGGCGACCTCGAGCTTCATCCCCGAAGACAAGCTCCCCCGTAGAGCGTTCCCGCTCGCGGTCATGGTGGATGTGGCGCCAGGTAGGAGGATGCGCTATGGTGTGGAGTTTAGCTGCGCGTTGCCACTTTAAGTAGCGCATTCCGGTGAGGCCAAGTGTCCAGGTGCGTCAATAAGTCACCGGAGTTGGTTCCTCGGGCAGCGAGCCTGCTTAATGACGGCATACGGACGGACGGCATGAATGCGGGCAGCTGGCACCGGCAGGGAACGCACACGTGCGACGGCTCGAGGGACTAGGATTTTTTGTGTGCCAGGGTAGTCAGCTGCGGGCGTGGCAACGTTGGACATGCCCTTTGCTCACATGCGATCCCACATGTCATTGAAAGATGACCCGGCATGGTCTCAGGTCCTGGGGATGCAGTTGGCCGCACTAGAACACTCCGCGAACGCGTCGCGGCGCGCGCACTTCGGCGCCCCGTGCATCCTCGACGAGCGGGGTATTGATCTGCTGGTTGTGCCACAGCGCAGCGCCACCCTCGGCACCCTGAAGCCGAGCGTGTCCAGCGGCGATGAGCGTGTCGCTCACCATGGTCGCCGTGCCCAGAGGTGGTGCGGGAGCTGCGCCACGTTGCTGGCCCCACGACCCACATGAACGGTTGCCGGTGGCAAGGAGGTCGTGGGCCAGCACCTCCATTGGACTAGTGTGTGCCACGTCATCCCGACAGGTGTGCCCCACATGTTGGTTTCCCTATTTTCCCGGCCAAATTCGAGCATCAGTATGGCCTCATAAACACTCGGCTGACCTCTCTCTCTTCTAGTCTAGTAATATCCGTAAATGACGCGGGCGGGGGAGGGGGACGGACGTCGGTTTGCTCTCAACTACGGTCCCACAAGCGAGCGAAAACGCAAGACGAAGCACGTTCCATTCAGTGAGCGACGTGCAGGGTCCACCGTGCCAAGGTGCAACGCGAACGCAACAAGAGTGATGTACACCGTCCATTCCTTATGAACTTGCATACTTCGAGTACTCCTTTTTTTGAACACAGTACACACACAAGCGCTCATACATGCGCGCATACACTCACCCTTGTGAACGCACACACGCACACCCTACCCCTATGAGCACCTTCGAGAGACTGAGCCATCATATCTATAATATATCTCTAATCTTATCTCTACTCTCGGTGATGATGGTGTGCCTGGCATCTTGCAATATAGAACGTCCGATCTATATCTGACGGATAGAAAGCAAACTATGGCAATTTTGCAAAAAGATACCCGCACCTCCCTCATTCATCCTTATCTCCCACAACTTCATTGTTGAGTAATTAAAAAAGGAAGCCTCTGGAACAGTCTAGCATGGTGGCTGCTGCCGGCATCGTCCATCCCCATGCCTCCGCTAAGTCCGACCACCAATCACCACCGCGCCACACTCCTCCTCACCTTATCTCTCATCTTTCTTGAGATATCATTTTTCGATGATATTCTCGAGATACCATTTTTCGATGAAATTCTCGAGATATCATTAGTTTTTACACATGGGATTACTCCTGCATGGGTCAATCACAACAGGTGTTTGGTAAAAAAATGCATCCTGATGTTCCGTGCAATGCACGGGCATCTTGCTAGTCATCTTGAGATTTACAAAGTCACCGCCTCTTCGTCGACAGGAACGACGGGGAGGTCCGGACGTTTGCCATGTGAAACTCCAAAACTTTGGTTCCATCCCACCCCACAACTCTCCAGGATCCAGCCGTCCGGCTTTTCAAACTCCGCACAGTCAAAACCGATTGACCGGTCGTCACCGGAACCACTATTCACACCAGAACCTTCGCTGCTCGGCCTACGCCAGCTACTTGCCGGCCGGTCACCACTGCCCAAAAACCACACCTCCTCTCCAGCCCATTCCCCCACCTTTCGATCCCCTAGCCCGCATCAGCCATCCCCTACTTCGTTGGAAAGCGATGGTGCGCCGCAAGATCACGTACTACAAGATGCTGACGCCGGAGCGCCGCGCAGAAATCATGGCGGCGGTCGGCGCCACAGACCTCCGTTCCCAAGCTCGCTTTGTGGCGAGCCAATCCCTGAATTCTCTGGGGCCAAGCTCTGAGGAGGAGGAAGCCGATCCAATGTTCATGGCGGAGGTCGCGGCGCAGAAGGCCCCCGATGCGTATGAGACGATGGACGTCAACTTCATGCCGGCGTCCGGGTCCCCAAGGTGCAGGCGGACCAGCGGTTCAACCTGGCGATCCTAAAGGAGGACTAGGAGGCAGAGGCTCAACTCGACGCGGAGCGCGCATATGCCGCTGCCATCGAGGCCCTCCTACAGGCGGGACCGATTGTCGTGGATGTGAACCGGGCGAAGGAGGCTCAACTTTTTGCGGAGCACGCGGATGCCGTTGCCATCGAGGCCCTCCTGCAGGCGGAACCGGTTGTCGTGGACGTGAACCGGGCGGCGGAGGCTCAACTTGACGCGAAGCGCGCGGATGCCGCTGCCATCGAGGCCCTCCTACAGGCGGAACCGGACGTCCTGGACTTGAACCGGGCGGCGGAGGCTCAACTCGACGCGGAGCGCGCGGATGCCGCTACCATCGAGGCCCTCCTGTAGGCGGAACCGAACGTCATGGACGTGAATCGGGGAGTGCTCGCGTTCGTGCAGAGCGCTCGCACGCTCTGCGTGAATGAGTAGCTGGAGGCCGAGGACAACCACGATGCAGAGACACACGTCGGCAGCTACGGCTGGTTCGCGCCGGCAGCCCAAGATGACGAGGCCGTCTCGTTCCGCAAGTAGTGATAGTTTTTCTTTATGTTTTTGTTTTTAGGGATCTTTTGTTGTGTAGAAACATATATTTAGGCAAGTCGCCTGACTTTCATCATTTGGGTCAGTCGACCATTTCAGGCGATTGGATGAATATCCTACGTCTCCTAACCCTTCTTCTTCCTCACCTCTTCTTCTTCCCCAACTGACCACTACCCGGGCCACACGGATCTTCCCCAACATGCGGTTGGATAAACATACTGTATGAACGAAAATTATGTGTCAGCGGTAGGATGGCTGAGTTTGGTTTCATCACATGCGGTAGCACGTGTCAGTGAGGGTGCGTTCCCTTGGTTGGGTTTGTGGCGTGCAGGCGCGATTGTGTGAGGGTGCGGTGCGACCGCGACAGTCGTGCGCAAGTGTACCTCCTTTTCATTTTGAAAAACTTTAGGCAAGCTTGGCAAAAATGTGTGGCAAAGTATGGCAATGCAAGGCCTAGACCCAAACATGATACAAGTATGTAGTACTACTTGTGTTAAAAAAGAAAGGCGGGGTTTTCCTTCACGGGATTGATCGATACAAATCCTCGTTTGACATGTCAATTAATGCGTATTTTTTTCGCCAACACCCAAAGAGCTAACCATTTCACTCCTCGTTGCTTGATTAATGCAGCGCCATGCAAACCAACCTTCTCACTTTCGCATGCATGCAAGGGTATATTAATGTCCTTGGTTGCTAGTATGAGTCAAACCCCATCAATTTTGCCTTGATTAGTGTTAGTGGCCTTCTGCAAATTGTAATTTTGATACAGCCTTGTATACCAAAAAATGGAGGTAGTAACTATTTGACTTTGTTCCCAATTGCGGTGACGTCGACGATATCTCGAACGTTGTGGCTTTGGCGAAGTGCGTTCGATGGAGCACACCATTGAGGGAGACCATGGTAAGTTGTTCGCAAGTGCCGCCTGCAAGCCGAGACAACTGCCTTCTTTGCATCCAGGAAGTCCGTTGAACCAAAGGAGGCGTAAATGTACTACTACTACTACTACTACTACTGCTACTGCTACTGCTACTGCTACTGCTACTGCTAGTGCTACTGCTACTGCTACTGCTACTGCTACTGCTACTACTACTACTACTACTACACAATAGCGTCGTCCGTCCGGCTTAGTGCGGTAAGGTGGTTTCTCGAAGAAGACGATGGAGAAGCAGAGTCAGCGAAGAGTGAAATGATGGTTGCTTCATCCGTGCTTTCTGATTTGACGCCTCACTGCTTTGTGATTTGTGATAGATGGGACAGGGGAGTAGACTCTGTGCTCTATACTATACATGCGTCCAAGCACGGGAGAAAGAGGAGAGAGGTTGCATTTTTCTATTCCTTCAATCAATCAAATAGGGAGCGTCGGTTCCCTCTTTTTGGCTTTGGCAGCACCCTCCACAATGGTTCCCATTGATGCCAAAAGCTATTTTCACATTTGGCTACACATTGTGGATGCCCTTAACTGTACCACTTTGTTTTACTCCTGTGTGCTATCTATACAAATCTCAATTATATTGATCTAAAAAATTATATCAAGATTAGTAAAAAGGAGGTGATTTTGCCGCGAGGAAGGCGGGGGAGGTTTCTTATTTTTAGAGGACATTGGCCTGGCGGTTTGCTAACATGCGGTCCCACGTGTCAGTGATTTACCAAGCCGATCCGCATCCCACATGAGGCAGAACAACGACAGAAGCAACACGTGGTTAACTTGAAGAAGATGAGGGAGAAGCGGATTCAGCAATGAGTGAAATGATGGTTGCTTCGTCCCTCCAACTTCTTTTTTTAGCATCACTTCATCCCTCCAACTTAACTGCGGGAAAGGTGCAGCTTTGTGATTTGACGCCCCATTGCTCATTACTATGCCGGCACCATGACCGGGGTGCTTTACTCCTGCTGCTCTGCACTGTTATTTCGGTATGGCATGTGGACCCGGTTGCTTGATGTCCCACATGTTGGCGAAAGGGACTAGAACATTTATGAAAGCGAGCGCTCCACTCTTACGATGGAGGAGTACACGACACGGCGGCCCAGTGAACTGTTACTTGTACTGTAGTACTACTATAGTTTTGCTGTTTCGCACGATCCATCGATACAAACCTGATTAAACAGGCAAGGGCGGGATTTTTCCCGAGCGGTAAATGATACTAGCGATACATTTCAAAGGCAATTTTTATGTATGCAAACTGAATAATTAAGTAACAATATGAGATCTAGTAAAAGTAAAAACACATATGATTTATTGTGTTAGAGTGTAGTAGTAGTGCTTTATTGCATAGTTGTTAGATGTAACATGCGAGAACGTGTAGAGATGTACATTTGGAGGGCCCACAAAGAGAAATTGGGCATAAAGTGGATTCAAATATTTGTATTCGTCTTCATAGCATTTGTAACTCATATCTACAGTTTGTACAGTAGACGTGAATGCTTGTTCGCTCTTATGAAACCAGTACAACAATAATGGGGTGGCATGCGCCAATTTAGGCACTGGCACGTTGGCTTACTCGGCTCCACAGAGAGAGCGAGAGAAGAGATAAATACACTGGCGGTCAGTGTATTTCAAGCAAAAAGCGTAATATGGTCATCGGACTTCACAATACGCTCATTACGGTCACTATATATGTTTTGCAGTGATTATATGGTCACTTGCTCACCGTTCAACATCGGATTGCACTCTGTTGACCAGCCAAATAGTCTGCGTGGCACTATGTTGACTGGTTAAATTGACCATGTTCCTTGTGGGTCCCACCTGTGAGTCACTTAGGAAGAAAGTAAGATAAACACAAATTTACGCAGGCGCGACAAGACTCCAACCCGTGTGCGGGAACCACTTGGTTGTGTATGTGTCTGTCAGGGCCTAATCTATGCGCATGCACGTGTAGGTTGAGCACTTGAGCGTGAGCATGTGTGTTGGTCGTGTGGTGTGTGCATGCATGCGTGCGTGTGTGCGTGTGAGTGTTGCGTGCGTGCGTGGCTGCATGTGTACGTGTGAGTGTTGCGTGCATGCAGTTTGTGTGCGTGCGTGCGTGTGTGTATAATTACCACACCAGCTCCTGTGTGTTAAAACAGACGGCTCAGCATACCAATACAAGGCCACCTTGTCCGCTGTGTCCGCGGTCATGACTTCGAACCACCATCGAATATTTTTTTATCGTTTGTTTTCATTCTTATACACGCCGACAGGTGGGCCCAATGGTAGTGAGATAATGTGATGCAACACTAGAGGTGCCACATGGAGCGTTTAACTGGTCAACTAGTCGTGTCTTGAACAAATAAAGAGCTGTACGGTGAGCCCGTGACTGTATAATAACCACAAAACGTAAATGGTGACCGTAATGAGTGGATTCTGAAGTCCAATGTACGTATCATGCTTTCGCTTCAAATGCAATGATCATCACTGTATATATCGTGAGAGAAATATGAAACGTGCGTGAATGTGTTGGGGGCGTACTTTTAGAGGACATGGAGATAGTTTGTGTGCGTACGTGAAAGGGGCGTAGAGGGGGTGTGTGCGATGGAGAGAGATCTCTTCGTTTCTCTTTATTATGACTAACTTTATATATAGTATAAAAATATATAAATTCATAGTGCGGAATAAATATCATTGGGTGCACCATGCAATGCAAATTAACTTTCATACTCCATATAACTTTGTAATGTTGTATATATGTAGAAATTCTAAAATAAAATTTTGGCCACACTTTGTGTGGTTTTATTCAAAAGGAATGTTGTATGCGAAGTAAACGTGAAGAGACGGCTTTGTATATCAATGGGGTACGTGATAAGATGTAACATGTGTCAATGTGTAGTTGACGTATTTGGTAGGGCCTAGAGAGGGCATGTGTACATATTCGAGAGAGGCATGGATGGAGGGACCGCCGGGGGGGGGGGCGACGTGGAGAGATGTGCATGAGAAATGAAAGAGGTCTAGAGAGAGAGAGAGACGAATAGGATGTCACGGCGAGAGATGCCCTTGAGTGTGTACATGCAAGGGGGGAGGGGATAGAGGCATGAGGAGAAAATATTTTGTGTGGTGTCTGTGTTGGTATGTGTGGGTGTGAGAAGATAACGAGACCTAGGGGCAGAGGGTGTGTCACCGCGTGAGGTCCGGTGGGCTGAGGTGAGGCCCTTGGGTCGGTTCCGTCCTGCACCACATTGGTCGGCCCGTGATGCATTTAGGGAGACCCATGGAGGACTAGTCGTACAAGACAAAGATACCAGAGTCGTGAAGGACTCTGTGTCCACTGACAAAGCCGGCTAGGATTTGTAACCCTAGGTCCTCGGACTAAGGTAACCCCTTCTCTCTGATATTACCATTCATCCAACCTAACTTTAAGGGGCATCCTACAGAATGCTCTGCTGGAATCATATTCGTCAATTAGGAAGAGAGGTGGAGACAATGCGTGCGAGACAGGCCTAAAGATAATGTGCGTGCGGGAGATACGTAGGTAGGTCTATGTATAGAGAAAGGGTTGATGGGGATTGTGTGTGCGTATGCGTGTGAGAGGAAGAGTGCTTCTGATAAAAGTTAGTGGAAACAGTCGTAAATGGCTGTGAGATGGAGGGAGGGTGATATCGAGGGCATGTGTGCTAGACACTACTAGAAAAATGGCTATAGCCAATATCCCTATTAGTGGCGCACCATGGTGGTGGTGCACCACTGCTATATAGCAGTGGCGCACCAGAAGCAAGTGCGCCATTGTTATTTTTTTAGTAGTGGCGCACCTTTAGTCCAATGCGCCATTGCTATTTTTTCCCCGGGTCCACCCCCTTCCCCAGGCTTACCAATGGCGCACCTCTGATAGCAATGGCGCACCTGGCAAAGGTGCGCCATTGGTAAGCCTGGGGAGGTGGGCATTTTTGGCAGCACATTGCTATGGCACACATAGCAATGGCGCACCACCCCCTGGTGCGTCATTGCTATGTGCTGCACCGACCGGCCCGCCTTTTTCTTTTCTTTTCCCCTCTCACCTATCCACCACATAGCAAAGGGGGATTCCTCACCTCCACCAACAGCCGCCGGCCACCACGTCCCCTCACCTGCGCCGCCGGCCGGCCACCGCAGCCCTCCCTCCGCTGCCGGCCCTAGACCTCTCCTACCCCATCCGCCTCCCAGTCCTCTCCCGAATCCCCCTTTGTCCCTGAGCTTGCGCGAGACCCAGCCTCGCCCCACCTCCGCCTCGCCGCCTACCAGCCCTCCCGAACCTCGCCACCGTCCGAGGAAGCTCCGACGCCGCCCCATGCAGATTCCCTCGCGGACACGCCTCCAATCGAGCCTCAAGCGTGCCGCCATGAAACCCTAGGCCAGCTAGGACCTCGCATCTGGATGCCGTGTCCGTGCTGGTGGAGGCGTCCAGCGGCGTCGCCGGCGCCGTCATGTCGACCACCATAGCTTCTGGTCAAGGTATGAGTCATACCCCAACAGGCAGCCCCCAATCCTCTTCTCCCCCCGCGGGATGCAGTGGTAGCACGACGCAGGTGAGACGAATTCGTCGATCTGCTGCATTGATTTGTAGCTGCAGGATTTTTTTAGGGGAGAAGAAATGCAGTTTCTTGTCACGTTTTGCTGTGCATCGATGGAAATCAGCTCTATAGATGCAACAGTCCCGGTGCATGCACTTTCCTTATCGATTTTCTGATGAGATTGTGATTGACTAGCTAAAGAAATTACTACCTGGGATGATATTTGTTTGCTTCCATACAGCTAATGCTAAAGCAATTATTTTTCTTCTGTAACACTTTAAAGCACTTCCTTGCATAATATTGAACCTGAAGCTTGTAGTTCTACACTTCTACTGATATATTGTATATCGACTGCCTCAAGGGAGCATAATAATTGCTTCCCATTTCTTATTTTCTGCTAAGCTTCATTACGTAGTTGTTTGCTAAATGATGCCCGTGATTAACTGAATATTGTTTGGAATTTCACAATCATAATTAATCTTTGATGTGACCGTCTCGATTGATTCAGATGTGCATTCTGTGTTCTGCCAAAAAAAAATTACATGCTAATCTGCGAAAAATATTATGCTGTTAGTGGATCCTTTTAATTTAGGATCTATTCTCCTACTCTCTGAATATTGTTTCCATAAGCTCCATTTTATCTTCAGTTACCTCAACTTGTACAATGTTAAGTGAGTTATCAAAATGGTTAATTACTGTATTTTGTACAATGTTGGTTAACACTTAACTTGACTATTCTTCATTTTGAAACATTAGCCGGCAACCTCTCCGACATGCTGCTCATGACCACCTCCCCAAACAGATGCTGTTGGTAAGCTCTCTCTTCTCCCCCTCCATCTATTTGCTAAGCACACATGTATGCAAGATGGAAATCCATCTATTTAACTCGATTTTGCTGAAAAATGTTTCTTTTTATCCTATTGGATGTGTAGGCAGTAGAGGAAGTATGGATGGTAATTTTGTTTCACTCAATAAAATCCTTGTGTGTGCTAATTATGCATTGGCAGTAGGTAGTAGACTTAGCCATTTGTCGTATTTCATTTTGCGTTGCCCATTTTTAACCCGATAAATCAGAATCAAGATTTTTAAAAATTAGTTTTGTAATATATTTGTAAACATTGTATATTTGTATTAAAGGAAGAGTAGAAGCGTGACCTGTTTGCAAGCCCTAACTTTTTTTTTTGTATACACTGGTGGTGCTGGCGTCTCTGGTGCCGCCGTTCGGCGCTGTGGTGCCCACCGTGGCTGGTGTCGTCTGCTGGTGCAGCAGAGGGTTCCGCCATGGATGGTACTATGGTGCTACGCCTTCACTGCCTCGCCTCTTCACTGCATCGATGCTCCTTCTGCATCGAGATCTCCAGGTAATCCTCCTTCTTCTCTCTCTGCTCTGCTTCTGCATTCTGTACTGAACTGTCACTAGCCTAGGGTTTAAGCTCTGAATTTTTAGATGTTTAGATCGATTCAGTAGTTGCTTAGGTATATAGGAATCTATGTAGTGCTTAGGATGTCCTAGTTGCAGTAGAACATGTGTAGGTGTTTTACTGAATTTTACTTCTGATTCAAGGTTTCGTGAGTGGCTGAGATACATGTTGAGAGAACATGGAGGTCCCTTATTGGATGCTTTCAGATCAAAATAGCCTGAAAGGTATCGCGGCTCCTGTTTTTTACTTGCTACTCTTATTCTTCTCATAATTTTGCAACTTTGTTATAGCTTATTACTCCATGTCCTCAGAACCAACAATGTAAGTACATATTTTACTATTGGTTAAACAATGTCCTCAGAACTTTGCATGTATCAGTGCTGGTTTCCATCTTTGAACAACTAAAAGGAGTTAGTAATTTGCTGATATGGTAGGCTGTGAGGGCAGGAAAAATGTTCAGTGGGGATTGACTTTATAGTTATATAGGATTATTACAACTATAGTGTACTTCATGATAATCACATGCTAACGATGTACCGTATGCTTCCTTCATTTGTTTTGTGCAGGGAGGGAGCTTATACTTGCTTTAATCAAACCGTTGGAGCTGAAGAATTCAGTTATGGTTCTAGAATAGATCACATTCTCATTTCAAAATGCACACACTGTCGAGATGAGGACCCTACGGCACAGCGAGCCGCACTGGACGGTGGCGCAATGCATGAGGTATAGAACTTAAACTCCTTCATCATCGCATCAATCACAACGTTTATATCACTAAATAGTTAATTTCTTAGGAATAGAGCATGTCTGCTTGGGCTAAACTGTAACAAAGTTCAGAATATTAAAGTTTAGATTATTAACCTTAACTTTCATTTATCAAAGATCTGCACACTTTGTTTTGGATCCACACACCTAGGCTCGTCTAATGTGATCGGATCTGGCCAGATTCCTTTTGATGCATCACCCGTTACTCTTTTCGGTGAATTATGTTAGTAGTAATCTTGATTAGCTAGTTGCATGTGTGTTGTTAGCAGGATTAGCGTGGCCGTAGCTTAGGTCAAGCATGTACCTTATGTTTTGTCTCATGTAAAAAGCTTAGGACTGTGTTTACTGAATAATTAAGTTCTTCTGACAGGGAACTATGCATCCTGAATGGCATAGACTCTTGGCTTCATGAAATGACCCATGTATATGATTCAAGGTATCTTAGATCTTCGATGTCGGATGAAAATAATTGCTCAATTTCACTTCTCTGCAATGTTCATTCTCACATATTTCTATCATTCTTTGTAGGGATAAAGTAAAGAAAAAGAAGAAAAGATTACTAGAAGATTAGTTTTAGAATTTTCTTTTATTTCCTTGTAATTTTTCTTTTATTGGATACTTGTAAAGACATTGTAATATTCTTACTATAATAAAAATTACGATTCTATTTCATTTTTTGTTTTAAAATTATTTTTCCTTATAGGTTGTTTTCTGTAAATTTGGATTTTTTTTGTTTTCCAAATACATTACTAGTGGCGCATTTCAGCCCTTATTAGTGGCGCACCTTCCTTTATTACTAGTGGCGCACCTATAAGGCTATTAGTGGCGCACCTAGAGGGAATACCAGTGGAGCACCTAAGGGTTAGTAGTGGCGCACCAGAGGTGCGCCATTACTATCTGGATTACTAATGGCGCACCAGAGGTGCGCCATTACTATATGTTACTAGTGGCGTGTTAATAGTGGCGCACCTATAGTGCGCCATTACTAACGAAAACAGGTGCGCCACTAATAGGGCTTTTTCTAGTAGTGAGAAAGACACCTCGGGAGAGAGTGTGTGAGCATGTGTGAGAGACCTCCGATGGATATATAGCATGTGCGCGTATGTGTGAGAGAGAAAGTTAGAGCGTGTGTGAGGAGGGGCCTATGGAGACTGAAACTACATGTAAAAGACCGATGTACACATTGATTAAAAATATAAATTGTATCCAAATATTAGGATGGGATCATGATATTTGCAATTCGCATAAGGAACGGTCATTGATCCATCAGACATCTATATTCTATCGAATTTGAGCATGTCTATGTTATTATTCGACATAATTGATCCATAGAGTCAGTATTTTGAACTCTAGACAATGCATCGCTTTAGCAATTCGAATATAAACGTGAGTATAGTTCATGTTGTGTGTGTAAAGCACATTATACATACAAAGGTTACACAATGAACATTATAAATAGCTAGCTATGAACTAGCATACATTTGAATTCAACTTAAGGTGGTTTAAAAAATTCGGATTCAACATGAAGTCCATTGAATTATTTGAATTCGAGATCATGGCATTTGTAAATCATACCTAAATTTTGGGGGCACCAATCTTTGCTCTGCTTTTGTACATAATAGCATATATAGTCGTGTACAAAGTAGATTCAAATTTACCTCCTCCATTCCAAAATAATCGTAGTTATAGGATTTTCAAGTGTCAAAATTTAAAAAAGAAGCGCATAATTTAATGAGGTTTTCAAACATACAAGGTCAAATTTAACGTTGTCTATTTAGGTCAATCCTCAAAGTTCAAGAGTACTCTAAACGTGAATGCTTCTGTTTCAAAATTTCGAACGAAGCACCAAAAGAGTCTCTACTCGTCCGAAACCGCGTGAGACCAATGCTTGGTAGAAGGAAATTACTTTTCTAACTTCGACCCGTGAAACCTACCGGCCCGACGTCCAAAGGTCTAAACCGGGGTAGGTTTGTAACCTCATCTAGATGACACGCAACCGCCTCTGAAAAACATTCAAACACCGTGGCCGCCTAAACACACATGCACTCGGCCAAAATCGCTCCCGCCCACTATTTGGGACACCTGGGATTACCGTCCTACCTCAGACCCGCAGTAGGTCTGAAATTTAAGAGGGGGGCAAAGTTTGTACTTTCCCCAAATTTCAAACAAGCGTGTCCCAGACCGAAACATGGTTCCCCCTTAGCTCCCCCCCGATCCGATTCCCCAGTCGTACTCCATGGGCGCCAAAACTACCTCTCCACCAGCCGCGAAACCCCGGCATCCTCCGTCCGCCACCCCATCCCACCCATCAACCGCCGCCCTCCTCCATCACCCCAGAGCCGATACCCCGACGTCGTCATCCACCGCAACCTCAACCGCAACCGCAACGCCCTCCACGGCTAGTAGTAGAAGCCGAGGCCGAGCTGCCTCTAGGACGCCGACGTGCGCTGTACCCGAGCCAGTTCAACTACGCCGTCCTAGGCCTCACCGCTGCCGCTCCAACGTCGCCATCGTTCCCCGCACCGGAGCTGTTCCTGCGACGCCGTCCTTCGCCGCCTCTGATCTGCTTCCCCTCCGCCGACAGACGGCCATGGCAACACAGTCAACAATTTGGCCATGGGTTCATCGAAGGCTTCACCCTCCTCCGAAACATTAGTTCCCCCAGTAAAAAGAAGAACATCACCGCGAAATAAGGTTGGCACAACACTAGCAACCGGAACTGGTACTCCTCTTCCCTTATTCGTGCAAATCTTACGTGTCTGCTTGCACGGTATTCATCCCACAGAAGACACTAGTTGACCGCTTCTTCCTACACCTTCTTCCTGATACTAGATGTTCCTAGTAACTCGCGATGCACAAGGTTTCTCCTCATATACTATTTCACCTTAGCTAGAGGTCCGTCGCCCCCTGGACTTCAATTCCTGGTCAGTTGATTCCCAATTAAAGGAAGCATTCCCCGACGTAACAGGTGCTAGTCCGCCTATTACGCCGGGGAAGCAGCGCCTCGGTGTTTATCACTACAAAAAAAAAGACACATCTGTGACATTTTGGGCCGAACGAATTTTTTCCTGTCATGCTTATGACACTTCTATGACAATAATTATGACAAAACCCGGTATCATCATAGATGTGGTGAGCTCCTACTTCTATGACAAAAAATCATGACAGAAAATGGGCTTTTTGTCCTGGGCGGGCTGGAGACGCACCTGCATGACATTCTTTGGGCCGTCCATGACGGAAAAAATCGTGGTAGAAGCGAGGGCGAGGAAAATTTCGGGGAGTTCCCGATTACGGTGGATGGTCGGGGCCGAGTGATACACGGAGGGATTGGGCGTTTTCTCTCATATAAGTACGCGCGTGTGTGCGAGGCGTTGGGCTCTAACTGAACCCGAGCGAGGCGTTCGCTTACTGAACCCGAGCGATTGCACTAGCTACATTACTGAACACGAGCGGTTGATCCCTGGCTGTTAACTGAACCCGAGCGATTCCTTCGCTACTGCTGCTAACTGAAGCCGATCGAAGCTGCCTCTTGATGAACAGTCCCTGGTGGGGGTTGGATGAATAGTTCCTGGTGGGGGTTGGATGAACAGGATCCCGTGGTAGTAGAGGCCGTTGCCGCTGGATGAACAGGACCCCGATCGAGGAGGTGGGTGTGGATGAACAGTAACCGATGGAGGGACCCCGTGGAGGGCTGGTTGAACAGGACCCCGTGTGGAGGGCTGGTTGAACAGGAGCCGGTGGAGGCTGGATGAACAGGACCCCGTGAAGGGCTGGTTGAACAGTAGCCGGTGGAGGCTGGATGAACATGACCCCATGGATGAACAGTAGCTGGTGGAGGCAGGAGGAAGTCGACGGTAGATGAACAGTAGCAGGTGGTGGCTGGAGGAAGTCGACGGTGGATGAACAGTAGCCCGTGGAGGCTGGAGCGAAGCATTAGACGGTGGATGAACAGTAGCCCATGGAGTCCCGTTTTGCGATACGCCACACCCCTCCCAATGAACAGGACCCCGTTTCGACCGTAGGCGCTCCAACACAAGTTCGTTTCCTCTGTTTTGCGGTACGCCACACCCCTCCCGATCAACATCACCCCGTTTTGACCGTAGGAGCTCGAACACAAGTCCGTTTCCTCCGTTTTGCGGTATGCCAGACCCCGTTTCAGCTGCTCCGTCCAAGCCAGTTGGCTCCCGATGAACACAACGCATTCCGACCCAGTCTATTGCCTCCCAATGAACACGACGCTATTTCTCTGTTCTGACCCAGTCGGTTGGCTGCCGATGAATAGGACGCCGTCGCTGTACGCGTTCGAGACCCCGCCCGTATTTACGTACGTAGCCGTATTTACTTTCTTGCAGTGTGGCTGTACGTACGTGTACACGATATAGACGGGACTGCCTGAACAACTACCGCTCCTTACTGGGCCACGGTTCATCGTGGCAGAAAGACCGATGGATCAGGATGTACGTACACGTTTATGACCAGAATGATAATGCTACGTACGCTTCGACCGGGTGGGTCCCGGCTTTCAGGGAGGATAAGGAGGCACTACCTTGCGTGCGAAGATATTGATGGTGGGTCCGAGCTGACAGGGGGAGGATTCTTTTTTTCCGCGTAATAAGGAGGCACTTCCTTGCGTGCGAAGATGTAGCTAGTGGGTCCTTCAGTCAGCCTCACCGCGTATAGTCCTCTTCCGATGGCTGTCGTTCATTGACCACGTTGACCACACCGCGCGGACAACACCAGGTGGTGGACGACGGTGAGGCAGGGAACAACGCGAAGCCTGGGAACACGCGGAGGGTGGCACGAGGGTTGACTGATTCGGCTGTGGTGTGAGGCTGTCGTCGCCGCAGAATAACAGGGGGTGTGGATGAGTAGAGGGATGGCCTGGTCAGCGGTGGGAGTAGTAGGGGGTGGTGAGGCCTGCGTGGCAGCACAGCCGGCCATGGGAGGCAGGAGCGCGTGGTGGTTTGGACAGCTGGAGCAAGAAAATCCGAGGTTGAAGAAGCAGGAGGACCGTTGGATGTTAACAATCCAACGATCACTTGTGATAGAATCGTTTTTGACTAAGTTGACAAAGCCATGCATACGCGTCAACTTAGTAGGGCCACAAGTCAGCCTCCATATCTGTTGGCCCCCAGCTATCATGGGGAGCACTCGTTATTTTTTGCTTAATAAGGAGGCACTTCCTTCTGTGCCAAGATATAGCTGGTGGGTCCCAGCTGTCATTGGGAGGATTCATTCGTTTTGGCATAATAAGGAGGTACTTGCTTGCGTGCGGCCATGGACCATGTGGGCCCCAACAGTCAGCCTCTCCATGTACATCCCTCTTCCGATGTTGTCATTTGTTAACAACGTTGACCATGCCGTGCCGAGAACACCAATGCGATGGATGACGGCGAGACCCAGGAAGGGAATGACCGGAGGCTGCGAAGCCACAGCAGTGGAGGGATGTGGGTGAGTAGAGGGATGGCCTGACCAGCGGTGGGAGTAGTAGGGGGCGGTGAGGCCTGCGCAGCAGCATAGCCGGCCATGGAAGGCGGGAGCAGGCGGTCCCGCCGGCGCTGGATTTGGCGGCTGGAGCAAGAAGATCAGAGACTGAAGAAGCACGACGGCCATTGGATTGACATCCAACGGTCACATCTACTTAAATCGTTTGTTGATGTATATAATAAGTAAAAAAATCTTGCATACGCGTCAACTTAATAGGCCCACAAGTCAAACCATTCCCTATTTTTTGAATAATTTACAGCTCATTGCAACTTCTTATGCAATTTATTGCAGTCGTTTTTTTTGTTGGCCAGGGCCAGGGTTAAAAATTTAAACGAAATTTTGCATATTTTTGGTGGGGTCCAAACTATTTTTAATACCGAAATGTCAAGCCAAATTTAAAGTACTTTGACGATATATTTAAATTAGGTTAAAGCCCAGTGAAATTGGAATCTGAAAATGTGAAAAAATTCAGAAATTTGAAAGTAATTGCCAATTTGTATCTGTTTTTTATATTTACAGCCCATTTCATATTACTTTCAAGATTTGCAGCTGTCTTGAAAGAGTTGCAGCCCAGCAGGTCATAGAAAAATAAGTAGGCCTGGATTGGGTATTCTTCAGAAAAAATAAACTAGGCTCATTTTCACAAAGAAAAAATAGCTGGGCTGGTCATGTGGTGAATGTAAAATAGAAGCCTGGGCTAGACGGGCCACAGCCCAGTTGAAACCCTCCTCCGTCTCAACAAAAACAAAAAAATACTGCTCGAGCAGCTACGTCCCAGGTGTCAGCCGATCTTGTGATGTTCTCTTGTCTATTGACTATACGCTGACAATGTCGTGGGTCCCAGATGTCAGCAAACCACTAGGAGGAAGCATTTTCTTTTTCTATACGCTGACAATGGAGTATATAACAAAAAATGAGGAACTTGCTTGTGTACAGCCATCGACATGGTGGGCTCCTACTATCATCCTCTCCACGTACAGTCCTCTCTCGATTCCTCTTGTTTGTTAACTATGTTGACAATGCGAGAGGGCGGCGCCGCGGTGAGTGCACGAAAGCGCGCGGAGGACGACGGCGAGGCCTCGGACATCAGCGTTAACGATTTAGGCGATAGTGGGGCGGCGATGCGTGCGTTGAGGCGTAGCCAGCCGTGGGAGGCGGAAGCAGGCGGCCCCGCCGGCGCTGGTTTGGTTTTGGCGGCTGGAGGAAGACAGGACTGAAGAAACATGACAGACTATAAAAGCAGCATGAGTACTTAACAACCTTAATTGAAACCAGCAGGGGCACTTAACAACCATAGCTGAAAGCAGTATGAGTACTTATACAGGTTCAACCATAAAAGCACGCCTCGAACAGTGCTACTTTGCCTATAGTTAACCAAGGGTGAGGCCACCAAGCATCAGGACAAGGCCCAGGCGCCACCCAGCACATCCACAACCTTCTGAAAGCGGCTTCATCTCGCAATGTGGTCAATAAATAGGATATTCGCTTTAGAGCCATGGAAAAGCATGAGCATAACCTTTTGTCCTATTCTCCAAGTTGGACGGGCCTTCATTATTTGAGACCACCCATGAATAAGTATCTTTTCACCTCCAAGGGAAATGGAGTAGGTCGACATAAACATCATGTTGTGACCAACCACAAGTGTGACCCGACCATGGTCAGGCATCTGTATAGGAACAATAGAACTGGGCAGTTTCTGTTTCAAGAAGATCACAGCTGTAAAACTGTGTATAATCAAGAGTTTATGAACAACATATATAACAGAAAACAGCTCATACCATAAGTTTCTTGACACAGTTGGACCTCTTCAACGTGTGCAGCAGTGGCACACATATCCCACGTGGCCTTCCACCAGTGAAACGCCCCACAAGGACCTGAAGACGATCAATAAAGTGTAGGAACTGGTGGATGTTGTCCCAGTCAACTTCAGTGCCATCAGTAACAGTCGAGTTCTTATAGAATAACAAACGAGTAGCGTGCTTAACTTTGAAATAACCTACATGTGCCACCAATTATAAGAAATATTAGTTAGAAGTAGCATCTTCGTGAGAGAAGGGAATCAAAAATCGTTGCTATTTCTAAAGTTAAATTGTGATTAGTTAGACAAAATAGGTGGATTAAGAAGTAATCGAGGCAACATGCAAGAACCAGATACAAAACTAACATGGATGAACTACTGGAATGACGTCGGGGTGGAAGATCACAGTGAAGATGAGACCAGGTTCTGCTATTTCCATCAACATTCGTGCGCCAACTTTCAGTCCGTCACACTTGAGAAAGTTTATCCAAGTTCGGCCATAAAAAAGCAGCGATCTTCTTGGTTCATGAACCCAACTCGGAACTTATATCCATGGCTTGTCTTCAATGTGACCATTAAACTGGTGTATTCAGTTATGACAAGGCCGACCATCTTGAGTACATGTGTTCTGGCAGAGCAAGGAATGCACTGCAGGAAAAATAATATGAGAACACAATCTATTCGCCATCCAAATCTAGAAATAATTTCCTCCTTCACGTCAGTGTTGACCATGGTACTAGTACCTTTTATCCAAATATAGCAATCCAAATTTCCAAATTAGTCGACAGCATGTTCAAAAACCCCCACCCTCCCGGATAGAAAAGAGGATTCTAGGAACATACTGTGCGCGTTTTAAAATCCTGTGTTAGGGTGAGAAGGAACAAGTGTGGCGTCTCGCCGAGGGCGCAGAAACCTGTAGGGTCCTCGCACTTTGGGCACAGCAAATGAAACACACTAGATTCAGTAGGAAGAAAAATGCATCAACGGCGGCGGCTTCCATCCTAGGATTACCCGCGACCAAGGGACTATGATTTATCAGGGATGGATGAAGAATTCATACCTGGTTCTCCATGAGAAAACCCTACGCAATCGCTGAGAGGTGTTTTTCTCTGAACAAGCAGACAAGGGAGAAGGGGATTCAGGCCTAGTGAAATATTGCTGCTTCGTCAGTCCAACTTATTGCTAAAGCTGGAAAGTTGGGGGTTTTCATAATTTGACGGCACATTGGGCATTACTGCGGCGCTATGACGGGGGTGAGCCTACCGTGCAGTTGTGCACTGTAATTTGGTGCATGACACGTGGACCCTGTTGCTGGATGCCCCACATATCAGCGAAAGGAAATAGAAAGGCAGGAGTAACTAGTTACACATAAATATATTTTTGACAGAGAGATACTCCCTCTGTAAAGAAATATAAAAATGTTTTATATCACAACTTTATACATAAGAAAAATCAAGGGGAATATATATATATAACATAATATGGGGGTTCAGCTGAGAATATAATACTCAGACAGGCTCATGGTTCTGGACTTTGGGCCACAGGCCGGTGGGCCTGCATATTTGGGGGCCCATGTGTTCTAACTCAGCGCATTTCATATTGCAAGCGATCGGTACGGCGCTGGTTTTAGATGCTGTCGCAAGGTGAATACAAAAAATTAAATAAAGCATGGGAGCTATTAGAATGAAATCAAACGACAGTTCCTAACCAACAATCAGAGTTGCAATTCTTTCAAGATATTCTACGTGATAAATAATACTGTCGTACAACTTATACACACATGACACTTGTTTCACCATGCCATATTATTACATCAAAAGCTCTCGGAGGATAGATCAGTTCGGCAGTTGCGTGCTACTACTATAGAATTTCAAAGTTGATTTGGACCAGCTCTCCTTGCCGAGAAAGTTCAATTTTGACATCATCCCCTACCACAAGATTTGATAGAGTTTTGAACCTTGACCATCCTTTAGCATCAATCATCATGCGACCATCCTTTGTACTTATGGTATATTGAGCAGGTTCATTCACACCAAGGCTGCGCATGGTAAGAGAAATGTGACGCCCCCGGCCCGATCGTGCACTAATCATACACGCAAATGCACACGATCAAGCCTAAGGACTCACGGGAAGATATCACAACACAACTCTAAAACATAAATAAAGTCATACAAGCTTTATATTACAAGCCAGGGGCCTCGAGGGCTCGAATACATAAGCTTGCGTACAAGCGTCAGCAGAAGCATCAGATATCTGAGTACAGATATGAAACAGAAACAGAAAGGCCTTTAGAAAGGCGGGGCAAAATTAAAACACTACGATCGAAAGGCGAAGGCCTCCTGCCTGGGACCCTCCGATCCTACTCCTGGTCGTCAGTCAACTCGTAGTACTATCCATCCTCTGGGTAGTAGTAGTAGCGATCGTCGGGAAATCTGTCTCAGGGGGCTCCGTCCACTGGTCACGTCGAACTGATATGGGGAGAAAAGGAAAACAAAGCAACCATGAGTACTCAGAAGTACTCAGCAAGCAAGGATCTACACTACATATGCAACATTTTCAAAGGGAGGCTGTATATGTGGACTGGGCTGCAGAAATGCAAGAATAGAGAGAAGGCCTAGTCCTATCGAAGACTAGCATCTTCATCGGTCTTGCAGAAATAGAAGAGAGTAGAATAGTACAATATAATGTAACAGTATCATTAAGTCTCATCCTCACCCAGAGATCCTTTCTCGACTCCCTGCGAGAAAGCAATCCCAGAGCCATACAGTCATCAACCTCGTCCGGAGATCCCTTCTCGTCTCCCTGCGAGAAGCAATCCCAGAGCCATAGTATCCAAGTATCTAGTTCTAAATTGTATCAATCAGGATACAACTCCGAGTGTCCTTTACCGTAGGACCGGCTATCAATAAAAGTATTCTTCCCTGCAGGGGTGCACCAACTTACCCAACACGCTCGATTAACTCCGGCCGGACACACTTTCCTGGGTCATGCCCGGCCTCGGCCAAATGACACATCGCAACCCTACCTACAGCTCAGCAGAGAGGTCCCCGCCGGTCTACATCCTAAGCGCAAGGGGGTCTTGGCCATCGCCGCTCACCCTCCGGGTCGTTGCGCACATGGCCCAGATCCAAGCACCACCGAAATGGCGCCAATCACTCCATGCCACACTGCTGAACTGGACGTCTGACAGAGCTTTCGGCTGATGCATACAATGCAGAACGCCCATACTATGCCCACGTGATGGTTAGTGCTATCAGACTAGAGGCCTGCTCGGATCAATTATCGAAATCGTTAGGACTAGGGGCTTGCGGTAACGAGCAGAGACTCACGAAAGATGTGACCCCGTCGCCCCGTCTCGAGGACTTGCTGCAAGGGTTAAGAATGCCCGGCCGCGCCTCGTATTCACCACTCGGGCACCACACTGGCACCCGTCTTCACCACACTCGCCTCTCAGGCGCACGCGGGTACCCCTCAGGGTCGACCCGCCTATCCAAGTAACATTGTAAAGTCCAAGTATCCGTGTGTCCATAACATCACGGGAATCTGAGGTATCACCCTCATTGGATTCCTACTCGATGTATCCGTCAAGGTGAACTCGGAGGAATCACCCTCACTGGGTCCACACTTGAGGTGTTGTACGACTGCGTCGTTATCGGAAGCGGTGAAGGAGGAATCACCCTCGATGACCACGACTGAATAGCTACTCTACAGAGTTAACATCAGAAGTACTACATGAGGCTTCACCCTCGGCACTCGATAGTAACGCTGCAGTGTCGTTACCACTAGGGGGGGGTGATGTGCGGTGTCGGGGCCTGGTCTTCAATCCCGTTGATCGGGTCTTCTGACGATCCAGCGCGGCAGTCGGGATAAGTGGGGTCACTGATAGGTCTCTACCCAGCCTAGACTAAACAGTTTAGGATATGCAGGTAATTATCAACAGCAGGTTACAATAAACAGGCTATGCATCAGAATAGGTAAAACAGAAGCAGCAGCAATTCTAATGCAAGCATGAGAAATAGAATGGGCGATATCGGGATGATCAAAGGGGGGGGGGCTTGCCTGGTTGCTCGGCGGCAAGGGCAAGGTCGTCAATGGTGTCTTCGGTCTCCGGAGCTGCGTCGGTCTCGGGAACAACATCGGGGTCTAACGAGAGAGAAGAGGGGGAGGAAACAGTATAAATATAGAGCAAACATAAGCAACACGGAGCAGGCCATGCTAACGTGCAGTGCAGGGTTGCCTGAAGACATGTCCAAGTCATTTAGTTATTTTAGGAATTTGTTTGGAATTATTTTATTAAGGTCATACACTATTCATTTATCTGAAATAGGCAAAAAGTTGCATGTTCAGATAGTTAGAGGCATCTAGCAGGTATGTGGGTAGCGTATTCGGATCCGTCTCATTTTTCTGATTATTTTTCATATATAAATTATTTTCATCGGAGTTACGGATTAAAAGATATGATTTTCTAAAGTTTAATTGATTTTCTGGAATTTATTTAATTAATTAAATTCGAATTATCCAAAACAGTGCGGGGGTGACGTCATCATGACGCAGTGCTGACGTCAGCAGTCAACAGGGGGTCGGCCAGGTCAAACCTGACCAGTGGGGCCCACATGTCAGCCTCTGATTAGTCTAAACGGAGTTTATTTTTAACTAATCAACTAATTAGACTACTGGGCCCACATGTCAGTGACTGATTAGTGTTTAAACTAATTAAATTAAACATTTTAATTAGCAGTTAATTAACAGGGCCGTGGGGCCCGCGTGTCAGCGACACGGGCTGCCCAGTCAGCGAGCTGACCGGGTCAACTGGGGCCAACCGGGCCCAGCGGTCAGTGGCACAGGCGGTGGGGGCCACGTGCCACATCGGCGCCGGCCACCGGAGCACGCCGGCGAGCTCGCCCACGGCGGCGCAACTCCAGTGAGTTCGGGGATCGCCCACAGGGCATTATTTGCGACGCGGTTGGCGGCAGTCAAGCGGGGAGACGACACCGCATCGATCTAGGGCACTAGCACGAGGCGGGGCAGTCGGAGACGAGCGCTGCGACGGCAATGGCGGACGGCGGCGTTCGGGCGGGACGGCGAACGGCGTTGCAGCGCGCGTGCGGGCGAGCCAAAAGGCTAGGCGTGGCCTACACGGTGCGGTGAGTGCGATGGCCACGGGCACGGGGCCCCAAGGTCGCCGGGGACACGTCGGCGACATGCACAGGCGGCGGTGGGTTCGGGCACGGCGAAACCTAGTGCTACAAGCCACGGAGGGCCGTGAGGGGAGAGGGGGAAGGAGCAGGAGCTCACAGCGGGGCGTAGCCGGTCAAAGTGGGCTTGGGGGAGGTTTGGTGTAGCCGGAATTGGCGACGGAGTGCGGCGGCGATCCGAGGAGGAAGAAGATGGCGTGGAGGCGATGCAATGGCTCCGGGCTTTGGCTCGTTTGCGCGGTCGAAGGAGGCGACGATGGCGAGCACCGTGGACACGTTCGGGAGGCGGGGCGGTGACGGTGGCCGCGCAGCTCAACCGCGGCCGTTCATGGCGGCATCGAGCGAGGTGGGAGAGAGCGAGGGAGGAAAGGGGAGGGGTGCTAGGGCTCGCCAGGGGGAAGCGGGGGTGGCTCTTATACCCAGCGCGCGCGGGCGCGCTGGCGAGCGGCGAGCGAGGGGGGGCCGGGGCGCGGGCGTGCGTGCGCGCAGAGCGCTCGACAGCGAGGCGCGGGGTGAGCAGTGGGAGGTGGGAGGGGATGCCGGTTGGGCTGGGCCAGCCTGGTGGGGTGGCCGACTGGGCCAGCTGGGTCGAGGCCCAGAGGGGGGGGAGGGAAGCGGGTGTTCTTTTCCTTTTTTTTCTTTTTCTTTATTCCTATTCTCTGTTTTGTAAATTGTGAGGCCTCAAAATGACTTTTGTAAAATATGAGACCTAGCCCATAAATCACAGTGCATTATACTCTAACTCCAAAAACTAGTTTGGGCAAAACACAATTTCATATTTATTTTAAATAAATTAAAAGGTTACTAAATGTTATTTTCAGCCACTGTTTTAAGTTGTTTGAGTCACTTACCCAACTCCAATGATGTTGGATTCAATTTTAGAATTGTCTCTGATTTATTTGCTATTTAATGAACAATTTAGTTCTTATGTTGGACAACCTTTATATTCCACTTTCATTTAAATTTGAATTTTGAGTTAGGAATTGATATGCAATATAATGCTAATGATGATCATGCACTGTTAAACATGATGACATGGCATAATCAAAAGGGTGATTACTGTAGTTAACCACCGGGGGTGTTACAAATCTCCTCTACTAACAAGAATTCTCGTCCCGAGAATTAAGAGGTAGAAGGAAAAAGTTCAGGGTATTCCGCACGAAGATTATCCTCGCGTTCCCAAGTGGCTTCATCTTTGGTATGATTTGACCACTGCACTTTCAGGAACTTGGTGACCTTCTGACGGGTTCGACGTTCAGCTTCATCGAGAATGCGGATCGGATGTTCCTTATATGAAAGATCATCATGCAATTCGAGCATTTCGTGATCCACAGCTCGGTGTGGAGATTCCTTGAAGCATTTACGAAGTTGCGACACATGGAAGACGTCGTGGACATGAGAGAATTGCGGCGGCAACTCCAATTTATATGCCACCTGACCACGTCTAGCAATAATGCGGAAAGGACCAATGTAGCATGGAGTTAGCTTGCCCTTGATTCCAAAACGGTGAGTGCCCTTCATAGGAGTGACTCGCAGATAAGCCTGATCACCAGGTTGATAAGTCAAACCCCATCGTTTGCAATCATAGTTGCTCTTCTGGCGGTCCTGAGCCGCCTTGAGATTTTCCCGAACAATTCGAACTTGTTCTTCGGTGTGTTGAATAATATCTGGACCCACGAGTGGTCGTTCCCCAGTTTCTGACCAATTCAGAGGGGTTTGACACTTACGTCCATAGAGTACTTCGAAGGGGGCCATTTTCAAGCTGGCTTGATAGCTGTTGTTATACGAGAACTCAGCATACGGGAGAGATTCTTCCCACTTCTTGCCGAAAGAAATAACACAAGCCCGAAGCATGTCTTCAAGCACTTGATTGACTCGTTCGACTTGGCCTTGGGATTGTGGATGATAAGCTGAACTCCAGGTAATATGAGTTCCCATAGCTGTTTGAAAACTTTCCCAGAACTTGGAAGTGAAAAGAATGCCACGGTCCGAACTGATCTCCTTCAGAATACTGTGGAGTGAAACAATTCTGGAGATATACAACTCTGCTAACTGACTAGCAGTGATCGTCTCCTTGACAGGCAGAGAGTGTGCAACTTTAGAGAGTTGGTCGACGACGACAAGAATAGCATCGTGACCCTTCTGTGACCTGGGAAGTCCTGTAACGAAATCCATCTGCACCTTATCCCATTTCCATAGAGGAATAGGAAGTGATTGCAGAATTCCAGCTGGTTTCTGATGTTCTGCTTTAACGCGATGACACACATCACATTCGGCAACATAACGAGCAATGTCCTGCTTCATTTTAGACCACCAGTACCTTTGACGGAGATCACGATACATCTTGGTGCTACCCGGATGAATAGACAGCGGGGTATCATGTGCCTCCTTCATGACTTTGTCAGTCATGAGTTCGAAACGAGGTACGACAATGCGGTTTCTGAAATACAAGGTTCCATCTTCAGACAGCGAGAAATCCCTGTACTTTACAAGGTGAAGGTCTTTCTTCATCAGATCAATTTCAGCATCTTTAGCTTGTGCATCCTTAACAGCTTTCTCAAGATCTGGTTGTATCACAAGGTTATTAAGAGAACCCTGTGGAACAATACGCAGATTCAGCTTGCGCAGTTCTTCATAAAGACGAGGTTGAGCTCGCCTAACCATGAGGTTGTCGCAATAGGACTTGCGGCTTAAGGCATCAGCCATCACGTTAGCCTTGCCAGGGGTATAGGATATACCCAAATCATAGTCCGCAATGGCCTCCATCCATCTTTGCTGATGGAGGTTTAGAGAAGGTTGAGTGAACAAGTACTTCAGACTTTTATGATCCGTGTAGATCTCGCAACGATTACCGAGAAGGTAATGTCACCACAACTGCAATGCATAGATCACAGCAGCTAGTTCTAGATCATGTACCGGATAATTCTCTTCATGTGGGCGCAACTGACGAGAGCCATAAGCAATCACTTTACGCTCTTGCATTAGGACACAGCCTAATCCTTCACGGGATGCATCACAATAAATCACAAAGTCTTTGCGGGTATCTGGAGGAGAAAGTACTGGGGCAGATGTCAGCTTGTCTTTGAGTGCTTGAAAACTTTCCTGACATTTGTCTATCCATTCAAACTTAACGCCTTTGTGAAGAAGATCAGTCAGGGGCTTAGCAATCTTAGAAAAATTCTCGACAAAACGGTGGCAATAACTTGCAAGGCCGAGAAAACTTCTGACTTGCTTGACATTCTTCGGAGGAGTCCAGTCAAGAATAGCCTGAACTCGTTCTGGGTTAACAGCAATGCCATCTTTCGAAATCACTTGACCAAGGTACGTTACTTCAGAAAGCCAGAATTCACATTTGGAGTATTTGGCATACAACTGGTGTTCTCGGAGCCTTTCCAGTACAAGACGGAGGTGTTCAGCATGTTCTTCCTTATTCTTCGAATATACGAGAGTATCATCCAGATATACCACGACAAATTTGTCGAGGTAATCCATGAAGATGTAATTCATCAGACGGGAGAATGTGGCTGGAGCATTTGTTAAGCCAAATGACATGACAGTGTACTCGTAGGAGCCATAACGAGTAACAAATGCAATCTTGGGAATATCCTCTTCACGAACACGGATCTGATGGTATCCCAATCTCAAATCAAGCTTAGAGAATACTGAGGAACCGGCAAGTTGATCATACAAATCATTGATCCGGGGAAGCGTATATTTATTTTGGATTGTAGCTTGGTTAATGGGCCGATAATCCTGAACCAATCGGTTAGTTCCATCCTTCTTCTTAACGAAGAGTGAAGGTGCTCCCCAAGCAGAGGAACTGGGGCGGATGAAACCTTTCTTAAGTGACATGTCGATTTCTTCCTTAAGTTCGAGAAGATGATGCGGAGGCATTTTATAAGGACGCTTCGCAATAGGAGTTGTGCCAGGCTTCAAGTCGATGACGAACTCAACAGCTCTAGCAGGGGGTATCCCTGGAAGTTCTTCTGGAAAGACGTCTTGGAAATCACGAACAACTGGAATGTTCTCGATGCCTTCAAGAGGTGAAGCGTTCAATGCATTTAGAACATATATCTGAGCTTCGGCGTCTTGCACTGTACGAGCTGAGTATCTGACAGTCTGACTGGAAGGGTGTGTGAGGCGGACTGTTTCAGTGGCACAGTCAATCAAAGCTTTATGGGGCTTCAACCAGTCCATACCCAGAATAATGTCTATGTTGGAGGTCTTGAGAGCAATGAGTGAAATGGGGAACATCAATCCTCCGATCACAATGTGGTTACCGTGGCTTACCATGGTAGTTTGCCAATTAGCCCCAGGCGAATGGATTACTAATGGGATGGACATCTCCTTGAAAAGTATATCATGGCTTCGCGCAGAACTTTCGGACATGAAGGAGTGCGATGCTCCAGAATCAAAGAGGACTGAAGCTGGGATTGAATTCACTAGAAGGGTGCCCATCACAATGTTGGGGTCCTGTCGAGCTTCTTCCATGTTGACTTGGTTGACATGAACACGCTGATTAGCAGGTGGTCTGGTTCCAACGTTCCTAGAAGGATGTTTTCGACGGCTCTTCCTGCAACCAGCAGAAGGACGTGGTGCATCCTGACGAAAAGCCATAGCATCAGGCGGTCCAGCATGAACCGATAGCTGTCTCGGCGGTGAAGGCAAACGAGGTGCAACATAGGACGGCCTTGGTGTTGGAGCAGGTCGGTGGTGTACATTGTGCGGGATCCACACTCGACGCTTCTGAACAGGCTGACCCGAGGTTGAGCCAGCTCCATGAGTGCGCTTGAGCGACTCCTGGCATTCAGTCAGAGCTGTTTCAATTTGGAAAGATTTGCTGACAAGCGTTGCGTAGTCTGTGAAATCATGGACAGCAAGTGCAAGTTTTATATCAGTACGTAGTCCTTCACGGAATATATCCTGCTTGCGGGCGTCAGTGCATATGTCATCTTCAGCATAGCGGGATAGTTCGAGAAATTTCCTCTGATATTCATCCACAGTCATTTTACCCTGAGAGAGTTTACGGAACTCCTGCTTCTTCTGGTCCATCAGACCTTGAGGAATGTACCGTGCACGAAAAACTAACTGAAATTCCTGCCAAGTGGTTACAGTTTCAGCAGGCAACATAGCCTTGTGGCTTTCCCACCATTGAGCCGCTGATCCCCTCAGGTGATATGTCGCATAGGTGACGTAACTGTCAAGGATAACATTGGCCGATATCATCTGGAAGGCAATGTCACGAAGCCAATCATCAGCATCCATTGGATCAGTCGAGCTGCGAAAAGTGGACGGATTGAGGCGCACGAATTCCGGCAGAGTTATTGGAGCAGACTGTTGCTGAGCATTTTGAGTTGGGAACTGAGCCAATACGCCGGTCATAAACTGACGGTTGAGTTCAAACTGCTGCATCATTGCGGCAATAGAGGGTGGAGGTGGTGGATCGTTAGCCATCCTGCCAAATCAACAGGGGCAGTTTAGCAAGAAAGACTGCATGTGTAAGGAGTTATTCAGGACGTAACACGAGAGATGAACAGGAAGGGCATTAGATGTAAAATAGTAGTTGTTGAAAGACATACCAATCCATGCACAGAGTCGGGTACATGCGGACAGCACAACGGCGCAAATTTAGAAGCTAGACATTCTAGGCGGCGCGCAGGCACACGGTAAGGAAGTACACAATGAGACATAGCAAAGGCTACCTCAACGTCGGAGAAAACTATTGGAGCGAGGAATCTGCAAGTGACAAAACAGGGTGCCCTCGATAAAAGGATCCTGTAAGCAGAACCTGGTCCACAATCTTGAAGCAAGGGGGGATATTTTTAGAACTCCGGGTGGATGTGATCACGAGAACCTAATGTTGGAGTTAGTAAAATTTTAACCCAAATAGAAGAGAAGTCAGAGTCCCAGAGTATAGGTCAAGGAGTAAAAGATCCTAATACCACCCAATTGGCGACGTGGGCCCGTAAGCCACACAGCCAAGTTAGTAAAATATTTTTGGACCACTAGACTCAACTTCGGCCAAGGAGTTGGAAAGGGGGCTTCCTAGAGGCAGTCGGCTCTGATACCAACTTGTGACACCCCCGACCCGATCGTGCACTAATCATACACGCAAATGCACACGATCAAGCCTAAGGACTCACGGGAAGATATCACAACACAACTCTAAAACATAAATAAAGTCATACAAGCTTTATATTACAAGCCAGGGGCCTCGAGGGCTCGAATACATAAGCTTGCGTACAAGCGTCAGCGGAAGCATCAGATATCTGAGTACAGATATGAAACAGAAACAGAAAGGCCTTTAGAAAGGCGGGGCAAAATTAAAACACTACGATCGAAAGGTGAAGGCCTCCTGCCTGGGACCCTCCGATCCTACTCCTGGTCGTCAGTCAACTCGTAGTAGTATCCATCCTCTGGGTAGTAGTAGTAGCGATCGTCGGGGCATCTGTCTCAGGGGGCTCCGTCCTCTGGTCACGTCGAACTGATATGTGGAGAAAAGGAAAACAAAGCAACCGTGAGTACTCAGAAGTACTCAGCAAGCAAGGATCTACACTACATATGCAACATTTTCAAAGGGAGGCTGTATATGTGGACTGGGCTGCAGAAATGCAAGAATAGAGAGAAGGCCTAGTCCTATCGAAGACTAGCATCTTCATCGGTCTTGCAGAAATAGAAGAGAGTAGAACAGTACAATATAATGTAACAGTATCATTAAGTCTCATCCTCACCCAGAGATCCTTGCTCGACTCCCTGCGAGAAAGCAATCCCAGAGCCATACAGTCATCAACCTCGTCCGGAGATCCCTTCTCGACTCCCTGCGAGAAGCAATCCCAGAGCCATAGTATCCAAGTATCCAGTTCTAAATTGTATCAATCAGGATACAACTCTGAGTGTCCTTTACCGTAGGACCGGCTATCGATAGAAGTATTTTTCCCTGCAGGGGTGCACCAACTTACCCAACATGCTCGATTAACTCCGGCCGGACACGCTTTCCTGGGTCATGCCCGGCCTCGGCCAAACGACACATCGCAACCCTACCTACAGCTCAACAGAGAGGTCCCCGCCGGTCTACATCCTAAGCGCAAGGGGGTCTTGGCCATCGCCCCTCACCCTCCGGGTCGTTGCGCACATGGCCCAGATCCAAGCACCACCGAAATGGCGCCAATCACTCCATGACGCACTGCTGAACTGGACGTCTGACAGAGCTTTCGGCTGATGCATACGATGCAGAACGCCCATACTATGCCCACGTGATGGTTAGTGCTATCAGACCAGAGGCCTGCTCGGATCAATTATCCAAATCGTTAGGACTAGGGGCTTGCGTTAACGAGCAGAGACTCACGAAAGATGTGACCCCGTCGCCCCGTCTCGAGGACTTGCTGCAAGGGTTAAGAATGCCCGGCCGCGCCTCGTATTCACCACTCGGGCACCACACTGGCACCCGTCTTCACCACACTCGCCTCTCAGGCGCACGCGGGTAACCCTCAGGGTCGACCCGCCTATCCAAGTAACATTGTAAAGTCCAAGTATCCGTGTGTCCATAACATCAGGGGAATCCAAGGTATCACCCTCGTTGGATTCCTACTCGATGTATCCATCAAGGTGAACTCGGAGGAATCACCCTCACTGGGTCCACACTTGAGGTGTTGTACGACAGCGTCGTTATCAGAAGCGGTGAAGGAGGAATCACCCTCGATGACCACGACCGAATAGCTACTCTACAGAGTTAACATCAGAAGTGCTACATGAGGCTTCACCCTCGGCACTCGATAGTAACGCTGCAGTGTCGTTACCACTAAGGGGGGGGGGTGATGTGCAGTGTCGGGGCCTGGTCTTCAATCCCGTTGATCGGGTCTTCTGACGATCCAGCGCGGCAGTCGGGATAAGTGGGGTCACTGATAGGTCTCTACCCAGCCTAGACTAAACAGTTTAGGATATGTAGGTAATTATCAACAGCAGGTTACAATAAAAAGCCTATGCATCAGAATAGGTAAAACAGTAGCAGCAGCAATTCTAATGCAAGCATGAGAAATAGAATGGGCGATATCGGGATGATCAAAGGGGGGGGCTTGCCTGGTTGCTCGGCGGCAAGGGCAAGGTCGTCAATGGTGTCTTCGGTCTCCGAAGCTGCGTCGGGGTCTAACGAGAGAGAAAAGGGGGAGGAAACAGTATAAATATAGAGCAAACATAAGCAACACGGAGCAGGCCATGCTAACGTGCAGTGCAGGGTTGCCTGAAGACATGTCCAAGTCATTTAGTTATTTTAGGAATTTGTTTGGAATTATTTTATTAAGGTCATACACTATTCATTTATCTGAAATAGGCAAAAAGTTGCATGTTTAGATAGTTAGAGGCATCTAGCAGGTATGTGGGTAGCGTATTTGGTTCCGTCTCATTTTTCTGATCATTTTTAATATATAAATTATTTTCATCGGAGTTACGGATTAAAAGATATGATTTTCTAAAGTCTAATTGATTTTCTGGAATTTATTTAATTAATTAAATTCGAATTATCCAAAACAGTGCGGGGGTGACGTCATCATGATGCAGTGCTGACGTCAGCAGTCAACAGGGGGTCGGCCAGGTCAAACCTGACTAGTGGGGCCCACATGTCAGCCTCTGATTAGTCTAAACAGAGTTTATTTTTAACTAATCAACTAATTAGACTACTGGGCCCACATGTCAGTGACTGATTAGTGTTTAAACTAATCAAATTAAACATTTTAATTAGTAGTTAATTAACAGGGCCGTGGGGCCCGCGTGTCAGCGACACGGGCTGCCCAGTCAGCGAGCTGACCGGGTCAACTGGGGCCAACCGGGCCCAGCGGTCAGTGGCACAGGCGATGGGGGCCACGTGCCACGTCGGCGCCGGCCACCGGAGCACGCCGGCGAGCTCGCCCGCAGCGGCGCAACTCCGGCTAGTTCGGGAATCGCCCACAGGGCATTATTTGCGACGCGGTTGGCGGCAGTCGAACGGGGAGACGACGTCGCGTCGATCTAGGGCACTAGCACGAGGCGGGGGAGTCGGAGACGAGCGCTGCGACGGCAATGGCGGACGGCGGCGCTCGGGCGGGACGGCGAACGGCGTTGCAGCGCGCGTGCGGGCGAGCCAAAAGGCTAGGCGTGGCCTACGCGGTGCGGTGAGTGCGATGGCCACGGGCACGGGGCCCAAAGGTCACCGGGGACATGTCGGCGACGTGCACAGGCGGCGGGGGGTTCGGGCACGGCGAAACCTAGCGCTACAAGCCACGGAGGGCCGTGAGGGGAGAGGGGGAAGGAGCAGGAGCTCACAGTGGGGCGTAGCCGGTCAAAGTGGGCTCGGGGGAGGTTTGGTGTAGCCGGAATCGGCGACGGAGTGCGGCGGCAATCCGAGGAGGAAGAAGACGGCGTGGAGGCGATGCAATGGCTCCGGGCTTTGGCTCGTTTGCGCGGTTGAAGGAGGCGACGATGGCGAGCATCGTGGACACGTTCGGGAGGCGGGGCGGTGACGGTGGCCGCGCAGCTCAACCGCGGCCGTTCATGGCGGCGTCGGGCGAGGTGGGAGAGAGCGAGGGAGGAAAGGGGAGGGGTGCTAGGGCTCGCCAGGGGGAAGCGGGGGTGGCTCTTATACCCAGCACGCGCGCGGGCGCGCTGGCGAGCGGCGAGCGAGGGGGGGGGGGCGGGGGCTGCGGAGAGTGCGTGGTGCAGATGCGCTTCGGACAGCGAGGCGCGGGTGGGTGAGTAGTGGGAGGTGGGAGGGGATGCCAGTTGGGCTGGGCCAGCCTGGTGGGGTGGCCGACTGGGCCAGCTGGGTCGAGGCCCAGTGGGGGGGAGGGAAGCGGGGGTTCTTTTCCTTTTTTTTCTTTTTCTTTATTCCAATCTCTGTTTTGTAAATTGTGAGGCCTCAAAATGACTTTTGTAAAATATGAGACCTAGCCCATAAATCACAGTGCATTATACTCTAACTCCAAAAACTAGTTTGGGCAAAACACAATTTCATATTTGTTTTAAATAAATTAAAAGGTTACTAAATGTTATTTTCAGCCACTGTTTTAAGTTGTTTGAGTCACTTACCCAACTCCAATGATGTTGGTTTCAATTTTAGAATTGTCTCTGATTTATTTGCTATTTAATGAACAATTTAGTTCTTATGTTGGACAACTTTTATATTCCACTTTCATTTAAATTTGAATTTTGAGTTAGGAATTGAAATGCAATATAATGCAAATGATGATCATGCACTGTTAAACATGATGACATGGCATAATCAAAAGGGTGATTACTGTAGTTAACCACCGGGGGTGTTACAAGAAACTTGGCCACGGTCGCCCGGATTATTGAACGACTCCCTCGTTGCTCTAGGAATTCTCTGTTTGCAAACAAGAAGACATACACAAACTGTTAGATCAACACAGTGAATCATGTGAAACAACATGGAAAGAAAAAAGAACGAAGCACTTGGGTGGCCAATGCTTACCAAGAAGGTGGAGATGTCGGTTTTTGTAAGGACTTTGGTATATGCAGTGCGAACTGCAGCCCAGTCTGTTACCGGTGCAACTGCTAGTTCCGTTGCCGCTGCATGGGCCGGAGCAAATGCAATTGCAACTTCAAGTGTTGGTGCAGGTGCCGGAGCCATTGCTAGTGCCCGTGCCAGTGCGACTGGTAGTGCTGCTGCTACTGCCGGAGATGGTGCTCCTTGTGGAGCTGGTGCCGGTGTCGGAGCAGGTGCCCGTGTCGGTGTCCGATCCTCTGGTAGATTAGCCTGATCCGCTGACGCGGTCGGTGCCCAATCCTCTGGTGGATCAGACTGAGCTGCTACCGCTGTCAGTGCTAGAGCCAGTGCCATCTAAGAAGGTGTTGGTGCTCGATCCGATGCTGAAGGTGGTACCGATGTGCGAGACAGCAGCGATTGTCTCTGGTCTGCTATGATTTCATACTTTAGCTTTCTAAGTTGACTAGGCTCCGTGACCTTGATCCAGTCTTTTTCATCATTTCTTTTAAACGCGAGAAGGACTAATTGTGGTTTGTTTGTTAAACCAAACTGTAGTTCATCATAGGGCTTCAGATTGTACTCAGACAATAGACTGATCCAATTGTGTCCAGTAATATAAGTGATGGACAGTGCCTTCGTTACTGACACGGCATAAGAAGTGAAACCTGCAAAAATAACCATCATAGAGCAAACCAAATGGTTTATTCTGTAACGAATGTCACATGGCAAAACCTACATCATAAAATTGCAGCAAAAGTAAGAAAACGTGACATTAAATCAATAAGATTTAGACAGTAAATCAATAAGATTTACTTGATGTGACATGAGTGAATCCTTACCAGGAAATCACTATGTTCATGTTCTAAACAGAAGGTTGCTCGTCCAATTACGGGTGGCATGCAGGGCCCCCGCTTACTCCCACAAGCAGGACAGTCCAAAGGTCGTGACAAATCGTATGGACCGAACATCCATGGGACTGGAAATCCTGGTGGGTGCGATAAACCCTGCAATGCATACAGATATTGGAGTGTAACCATAATTGATAAACCGTCCTCACAAAAAAGATGATCTGGATACTTCAAAATATACAGACTGAATTGAGTGGACAGACATTAACATAGACTATTCTCAGGAGTCACCACACAACAAAAGTGGCAGTACTAAACAATACAGGGTTCACACACATAAATCAAGTACTGAACAATAGTACTTACTACAGACAAGCAAAGTTGCACTAATTAAAATCCGCAGACTATTTCTCAATGTTGGGGATATCGCTTATCGGGAACTTATCGGTCGACCCATGATAAGGGGTAAATCGACCAGTTTATCGGCATATCGCCCGATTTATCGCCATATCGGCTGATTTATTGGCCAATTTATCTTATCAGTCAGACACCGGTAAGCGATAAATCGGCCGATTTATCGGAATATCGGAAGATATCTTGAACAGTGCTATTTCTTGCCACCGACCTACGGGATATACCCCACATAACTGACTAGGCCATGGACTTCATGTGAGATGTCTACCAGCACCATCACCATCTCGTCAACCTTGGAGAACCTAACAGAGTGGTCTTTCCACTCATAAACATGACTTTGAAGACAGTCCGCATCAAATTTGACGGGAAGCTTTACAAGAACCACACCCTTTGTAATCGAAGGCACAACTAGGAAATTGTTGTGGTGAAGTACACCCTCGAGAACACGCCTAACAACAATGCTACAGGAAAACACTAGTTCACGACACGTGGCGACAAGGACACAGCAGCTGGATAGTTTAGGAGAACTCATCCTCAGGTCTTCCAGTTCACACGGCATGACTTTGAGAACTTCATCTCCACCGCGGACCTGGTTCTAATTCAAACAGAAACCAAATATTTAATTACTACCTCCGTTCAGAAATATAAGATGATTTTCGATATTTTACTCCATATAAGACTACATATAGCACAGAAATGAGTGAACAAAGACACTAGAACATGTCTTCAAAGGCATGAGAGCAAAGGGATTACTTGCAATATCCATAACACAAGTTACTGAGGCTAATATACTCTCTTCAAAGGCATGAGAGCTAAAATCTTGCATTTCCTACAGCTAGCATTGATGTTCATAAAGTAGTTGAAAGTAATCTATAAGAAATCAATGTCAACCTCTCGCATGTTTTGGTCAAAAGTGCAATTTAGAACCGTCATTTGGCACACAAAAATCACATGCAAGATCACCCAGAAAGTTGTACTACTAGTACTAGTACTGCGTGTTAGATGAAAAAACACGATCAAGAACGCCAAAAAGATCGTCAAGAAGAGATATTACCTAGACATGCTTAATGAGGGATCCTGGAGAGGGGGGCTTGGACAGGGCAATGGCCTTGAGCTTGTCTGCGGTAGTCTCGGCGGGGTGCTTGCGCTTCTTCGTACCCTGAGCCTCGACGAATTTGACCAGAGCCATAGACATCACTTCGGTCGGTGCTCCAGGGTCCATCAAGAAACTATCAAATAGAAATAAAAGAAAAGAAACCATAATCACAAACCCAAAAGAAGAACAGAGAGGGAGTTATAGGATTAGTCTCGAGGTTGCAAGACCGGGCCTTGGCCAGAATCAACACCATTGATGCGCTCATCTTTCCTTCTTTGGGAGAGAAGAACATTGGCAGAAGCGCGTCGGGGATTTCTTGAAGAAATGAGGAACAAGATGAGTGAGAAGCGAGTTGGGGTTTTCTTCAAGAGAGGAAGCTGAGGGAGAAGAGTGAAATGATGGTTGCTTCGTCCATCCAACTTACTACTGGAAAGGTTGGGGTTTTGTGATTTGACGGCTCATTGGGCATTACTGCGGCGCTTCGACCGGGGTAGTCTACCGTGCAGTTGTGCACTCTAGTACGGAGTAATTTCGTGCATGGCAAGTGGACCCCGATGCTGGCTGTCCCACGCGTCCATGAAAGTGAGTAGCAAGGTTCCCGACGACCGTCGAGGAGGATCCGCACGGTAGAGCGTGTCCACTGTTTCTGAAGAAAAAAATGATTACAACAAGCGTTTCCACTATTATGACAGAGGAGTGTGAAACACAGCAGCCACTTGAACTTACACAGTACTCCTACTACTCGGCATGTACAGTGGTTCATTCGTCAGTACTACATAATCTTGTTGCTAGTGTAGTAAGATATGACGATAACAAATGATGTTGTGCGCATGTCAACTATATGAACAGTAATGTAACATACCCCTTTTTTGACTGTCCAGTCCAGAATGAACGGTGAGATCAATGTTAACAGAACTAGGTCTACAGCGCACGGAGAGTACAGTGCTACAGTACTCCATGGAACATGAACCATGTGAAGCATGAATCAGTGTTAGGCAGGGTGTATGAAGGGTGCATGGGATGAGAGCAAAAGTTCCCTTCTCGACCCACTTTTGGGTGTTTGGCAGAGTGCATGAAGGGTGCATGAGTCCACAATAATAGGTTAACACAAATACACTAGGAGCATGCATGAAGAGGGGTGCTGAGATGAGCATGCATGAAGAGGGAACAACTATATTGAGATGAGAATGCAACCAAACACACCTACACGCTTTGTGCTACAGTGACTGATCTGCACCGTCTGAGTTTGATCCAACGGTCATGTTGCACCGAGACATGGACATGCCCATGCAGATGATGCCTAAACACCACCGAAGTCCCTCTACTTCTCGAGGCACACGACGTTGGTGATGCAGGGTGCCACCGCTCGCAGATCTCGCTCCTGGTCGACGGGAGCCAGCTCGTCAAAGACGGCGTCTAATGGCACGAATGGATTCCGGTGACGAAGCCCTGAGAGGATTCACGTGGCAACGGCGACGGCAGCCCGCAACCCCTCCTTGTCCAGCTCCGCCCCCACCATCGCGCGGAGATAGCTCAGCTCCTCGGAGATATAGGTGAAGAAGGAGACCAGGTCAGGAAGCCGCAGCTTGTTGAAGTCAACGGGGTGGTCGAACGGGTTTAGCCCGACGGCCGGCATGGTCGCGCTGGCACGACGGTAGGCATCGCGTAGCCGCAACACGTGCGTGGCAACATGGTACACCAAGTGGTTGAGGTGATCCTGGACCTCGTCACGATCGGCCCGCTCGTGCTCCAGCCAGCTCGCCTGACCGCCTATTGTATCTCCCGCTTTCTGCAGCTACGCCGCCGACGCCTCGAGCATCTTTGTGGTGGACGCCTGCCGATTTTGAAGCTTCGTGAACTCCCGCACATAAAGGAGGAGCATGGCAATCCTCTCCTCCTTGAGCTCACGGAGCTCCACGTGCTTGCCCTGGAGCTCCTCTGTCAGGCGCCTCACCTCAGACTCCGTGATCTAGTGCGCCGCCATGGAACCAGGTAGAAGCAATGGGGAGAGGAAGCAAAGGGGGCGAAATGGCTGAAAGGCAATGCAATCTACGGGAAGGCGGAGGGAGCCAGCCAAGAAGCGGGGTGAATCTTTTGGTTTTCACCATGGGAAAACACCAGTCGACGACTTTTCACATCCGGGAGCAGTGGGCAAGGTTGTCAGAATCGTGATTTTGAATCGGATAGGAGCTTTGATGGTAGGATTGCAAATCATAGAATCTTAACTATCAGGATCGTAAAAACGTAGATTCTATAAACTATTAGTTTGGATCGTAAAGTCGTGGAATCATACAACAGAATCGCGATTCTGACAACCTTGCCAGTGTGTTTTACAGGCGGAGTCATCATGACTAATTGCTGCCGCACCTGCTCCCGTCAATCAAAAAAATAAAAATCCTGCCGTGCTTACCGCACCCAAAGACCAGAGCAACGCCGTGGTGGATATTTAAATTTACCTGCCGGCAAGGAGAGAAAAAAAGGGGTGAAAAAACAAATGTGGCGGCGGCCTAGCTAATCGGTCGCACTAGCCCAACTAGCTAGCCACCGTGCTTCACTGATGTACTCGGCGGGAAAGGTGGGCTTTTGTGATTTGATGACTCATTTACTTGCTTCGGCGCTACGACCGAGGAGGACCCAGAAAACGCGCGGTAGGGTGTTTCACATCTCGGCAAGGAAGAAAATATGCGTGCACCACCCGGGAGGACCCAGAAACCGCACGGTAGGGTGTGCCACGTCTTGGCAAGGAGGAAAAATGTTCGTGTAAAAATATACTGTATCAGACGTACTACCTATGGTTCGACCTCGGGACCCAGCCACTCGGTCGAAAACACCCCACTAGCCACACAACTTCATCATGCCAACATGGCACGGAGGATAGGTGTGGTTAGCTCCGTCTCGACCAGCCACAACATCTCTTGTTCTAGGCGATTCTTCTATTTTCAAGCATTTTTTAGTTACTAGCAATGTGCCCGTGCATTGCAACGGATCCAAAGTAGAATAGTACTTGAACACAAACTTGAAAGAAAACAATCTTGTTTTGATATACATATATACCACTAAAAATATATTACTTTTCACTCAAAATATATTTCTCAGGCTGTTTTTATGAGGTGAGGGAGGGATGTGGTTGCTTATAAGATAATAAGGGGTTTTCTCCAAATTGGAGCAGAGAAGTGGGCTACTATTGCAAAAATGCCACAACTTACCTCACAGCCTTTAGATGCAGATCTACCGGTCAGAAATGACGGATGGCAGACACACCATCATCACCAACTGAGTCTTTTATAAGAGTAGAGAAATATATTTCTTAGGCTTTTTTGATGAGGTGAGGGAGGGATGTGGTTGCTTATAAGATAATAAGGGGTTTTCTGCAAATTGGAGCAAAGAAGTGGGCTATTGTTGCAAAAATTCCACAACTTACCTCATAGCCGTTAGATGCAGATTTAATGGTCAGAAATGATGGATGGCAGACACACCATCATCACCAACTGAGTCTTTTATAGGAGTAGAGATAGAGATAATAACACCACGGCAAGCTCGTGCCGCTCTTCGTGTGCGCCCATGCGTCTAAAGGTTAGACGATGGAGAGGAGAGAGAGATTGCAGACATGGGACCCACCGGTAAGTAAGTCAACGGTCATGCACGTGTTGACGAGCCACTCCCTCTACTCTACTTAACATAATCTACTCTTATAAAAAACAAAGTTGGTGATGATGGTGTGCCTGCCATCCTGCAATATAGGTCATCCGATTTATATCTGACAGATAGGAAGGAAACTATGGCAATTTTGCAAAAAGATACCCACACCCCTCTCCACATTTGCAAATAAGGCCTTCCCTCGTTCATCCTTTTCTCTCACAAGATAAACTACTCATACAAATGCATCTTGATGTTACGTGCAACGCACGGGCATCTTGCTAGTACTGTATAAAATCAAGTTATGCGACAAAGCCAACAACCGTTGCTGTTTCAGGCTATCGACTTACGCTTTGTTGTCCAGGTTGCCAATTCAAATCTCATCTTTCAGATTTGTTAGTTTGGGTCCAAATTTGATCAATGACAAGTGGGACCCCCGTTTGTTGTTCCGATATTTCAGTGTAGGATGGTTTTTTTGCACAAACACTTTGCACGGTTAGACAAGTAATGGCACCAGTTACACGTATGTTGCAAGTTTAGGAACAAAAATGATAGTGGCATAGAATATCACATCCACCCAGCAGCTTAGATGGTATGGTGATACGAGTTTTTACGTCGTTGGATCTGAGATCCAATGGCTTGGGAGTAGTCTTTGTAATTACGCACAATTTCCAAACTCTCCAAGGTTTTTTTTGCAATTAAAACATTCAGGCCTCGTGTGTGCCATTGCATCTTGGATCCAATGGCTCCCAGTAGCTCTTATTAGGTGCTCCCAGTAGCTTAATTAGCCGCTACGGTGATACGAGCATCTAGGTCGTATGATCTGTGATCAGATGCCACATGCGTAGTACTTGTACTTTCTGCGCAATTCCCAAACTCTTTGAGGCCTATATTGTGAGCCGTTCGATCCCCCGGGAACTCGTATCACCATAGAATCTACAGTGCGGGAGCACCTCATATTCTCCCATTGGAGAAAACATCAGGTGCTCTCGCAGCTTGGATGCTACGGTGATACGAGCTTCGAGGTCGTTCGATGCGAGATCCAATGGCATCTGAGCAGTCTTTGTGCTTGTAAGCAGTGGCTGAACTCTTTGGGGGCTTTTCTGCAAGAAAACATTCGAACCACCAAGGAGTTGTTGGATCACAGATCCAACCGCTCCGAAGAGCTTGTATCACCAAAGCATCTAAGGTGTGGTAGCACATGATATTCTTACATACAGGAGAATATGAGGTCCTCCTTCATCTTAGATGCTACGGTGATACGAGCTTCGAGGTCGTTGGATATGGGATCCAAGGGCATCTGAGTAGTTTTTTGTACAAATTGTGAGTAATTCTCAAACTCATTAAGGTTTCCTGTAAAAATATTAAGACATCCTGTGAGCTGCTATATCTCAGATCTACAAGCTCCAAGGAACTCGTATCAGCATATAGCATCTAAGGTGTGGGGGCACCTGATATTCTCCCGGGGAGGGGGGGTGCACAGCCAATCGGTGTTTGGGAGGGTGGGGACAAATATAATGTTCAAAAAATATAATCTAAACAATCCTAAACAGAGCTTCACAATTTTATCTAAGGTCGAGGGGTAACCCCCAACAATGTACATAGCTCCGCCTATGCAAAGAGGTGTAGTGCGAGCGTCTATGTGTGAGAGAGACGACGCGAAAAAGCGAGGTCAATCGAGTCATTTATAGAGGGAGAGATCGAGGGAGTGTGGCCTAGCGTACACTCAAATGTTAAAGATGATACACCGAGATATTGTGCGGCGAAGCTGTGGTGAGGGCTGGAGGGAGATAGTTACCGAGAGAGTGTCCTAGATAGACTTTGTGTGTGCGTGCACGGTGATGGTGTTTTACAAAGGCAACACATGTGTCTTGAGAGAGAGAGAGAGAGGGAGCGTTTGTCATGGAGGGCACGACGAGGTTGTGTGTGAGAAATACATTTGTTGAGGCTGTGTGGGTGGGAATGACATAAATGGAGATCGAAACGTGAAGAGCAATAATGAGAGCACGTGTGTCGGATACCAATAGCTCTATTAACAAAGAAATGAACATCAATCGATACATGAAGTATGTGTGTGTGTGCGTGGGGGGGGGGGGGTCGATGGAGAGACCTAAACACAACATTTGCATGTATGTAGTACTAGACTTAATATTCATGTTTCAGTTTCCTGTTCATTTTAAATATTGAATTAAGGACCATGCATGGCTTACATTTTACTCCCTTCGTTCCTAAATATTTGTCTTTTTAGAGATTTCAAATGGACTGCCACATACGGATGTATATAGACATATTTTAGAGTGTAGATTCACTCATTTTGCTCCGTATGTAGTCACTTGTTGAAATCTCTAAAAGATAAATATTTAGGAACAGAGGGAGTATTTTTGAATTCATGTCATACATGCATGGTTTGGAAAAATAGATGCACTATACTTACTGGATTGTTGTTGTATTCGTGTGTGTGTGTGTGTGTGTGTGGTCATATAATTGATACATACAAAGTTTTCTCTCCACCATATCGTTCGTCTTTTAAATTTACTAGGGATACCATGAAATGTGAAATCCACGTTGAGATCACTATATCAAAAACTCACTCTAATTCAAGAACTCGTCATAAATCATTTACCGTGACTTTTGGAATGACCAGTAATTTGCTAGGAAAATACGGGCATTGTAATACATATAGATTTGTTTGGCAATTTAAAAGATTCCTTTCGTATTCTCGAATGGTAGCTCCCAACGACATACCAGCCAGACTAGGGCTCGTGTTGATCCTAAAAAAAACCCGGGCTCGTGTCCTTTTGGTGGCGTGCAAGGTACGCACATTAGCCAACCCCAACCACTCGAGCCTCCGCGTTTCGAGTTGAAATATCTGGCGGCCAGAATTCCTGCACTAGGAAATTCCCCTCATGTCTCCGGTCCATAATGACTACTGATGAACAATGGAGGGATGCTTTAGTAACTAGACAACGTTACCTACCATTCTGAGCACGGTTCAATTCCCTCGGTTGCCACTACCCAAGGTCACCCGTCAACTCCATTGCCTAGTATTAATAGGAGTACTACACCAGGATGAGCACAGAATTGAGCCCCGTTTGTTCGTGCCTAGTACTTGAGTTAATATATCAGGCAATGCACTGGTACGGAGGGATTATCCTTTTACTCTACATATATAACTTGTCTGAAGTCTAACTAAGCAAAATGTTTGACCAAATCCTTTCTTAAGAAATATTAACATCTACAACAGTAAAGATGTATCGCTTGAAAATTTATTGCATGATGCAGGTTATGATATTGTTTCGAATCCTGGATTTTAAATTTCAGAAAATCCAAAAGTGACCTGAAATTCATGAAACTGAGCATGGTCTCATGATCTGGCACAAATATGCTGTCGTAATTTTTTGTTCAATTTGAGACAAGCTGCTTATGAAAAGTTGCACAAATGAAGAGCCAAGGTATTTTGGAACAAAGACCTGTCACGTTAACGCAAACGCTTTCACTATTCAAACTGTGGGCATTTACGTGCCGCCATGAGTCCCGCTTCTCATCGATAGGTGCCGTCCGAGCAAGCATGTGAGTCGATGGGAGGCGTGCGAGCAGACCGCTGCGCCGGCTGACCGGGAGGTGTGCGAGCAGGCCACTGCGCAGACTCACCGGGAGGCGAGCCCTTTGACCAGGCTCCGTCGCCACCTTCATCCCAACTGCCCCCACTTTTAATGGCGCCGGCGCCGTAGTTTAAAATCACCCCCGCACTACCCGGTATCGCTACAATCTTCTCTCTTCCTCTCCGATTCTCCTGTCGTCTACCTCCAACCAGCCTGACCTAACCGTACACCATGCCTCATCATGATGGTCTGCCCTTAGTCTTCCAGTTTCCTGAGGAAGACACCCAGCCGGAGTCTCAAGAACATAAGGCGCTTTGGGACTAGCTTGAACTGGCCTTGCGGGAAGACGCCGCGCCTGTCCCTGCTCCCGTTCTGGCTCCCGTCGCCCGACTGCGCCAGCGCCCATCCCCGTGGCATTGATGGGCTGGGAGCCGCACATTGTCGCCGAGCTTGAGGCCACGGGGTTCCACGAGATCCCCGCCGACATTCACGCACCCGTGCGCCTGCCAGCGCATACGCCTGCGCGTGCACTGACACGAACGCCCGTGCACATGCCAGCGCATGCGCCTGCGTGTGCACTGACGCGCGCGCCCGTGCCGGTGCCTGTGCACACGAATATCTCCGCCGCACCGTTGCAGGCGCCTGTCCCCGCACGGGTTCCTGTGCCCCCCTTAGCGGCATGGATCGCCGCCATCGACCATTTCCTTGCACCAACGTCAGTCGCCTCCTCCCGCCAGTTGACTCGCTCCTGGAGACCAAAGTCCAGAACATTCTAGCCTTCCTTGAAGCTAGGGCCAACATCCAGGAGTACGCCAACAACGGCGCAAGACGCCGCCGTCGCCGTCGCTGTCAGTCAGTGGCCTGACGGCACATAGAACACGACAGAGGAGCCGCTTCCCACAGCAAGACACCCACGCCGCCGCCGCGTAATCTAAATTTGCCATGAAAAACGTTCGGATTGCCATGCTTAAAATCCGAACGTTTGGGATTCATCATTTCCGTTTATTTTAGTTCGATCGTCGTATGAATGTAAAGTCGGGTTCAGACTAAATGAAATCTATGGTTTGATCAGTTGAATGTTCTGCTAGAGCCGTATCAAATTAAATATAAAACGTCATCAAGCCACATGTATTCATTCTCATCGCAAACATTTCATATTAAATACCATGTCAATTCCAAATATTTTTTTAGGGAAGTCAATTCCAAATGCTTGTAGGGCGCGACCAGTCCCCTTGTTCGTGCACTCGGCGATACATCTATTTATCCACACATTTAATTATGACGGAGTAGTAGATAAATAGTACTACAACTAGCCTAACTTGTCCGTCACGGTCACTTTTGTTCCTAAACTTGTTACATGTATAATACTACTAGTACGTGAAACTGGTGCCGTAACTTGTGAACGCGTCCAGATATGGTCAACAGCAACATCCCCCGCGTGTTCTTCGTGTTTGCCCGTGCGTCTAAACATAGAAGGGGAGGAGAGAGAGAGCAGACATGGAACCCACCAGTAAGTGAAGGCAAATAGTACGTGCTAACGAGCCGGTCCCACTAATGTACTAAAATGAATATTAAAACATGTTATCCATTAAATAGGCTGTGGTAATATAAAAACGTTATATCAACAAAGGGGGGTACAACAAACGTTGCTACTATGTTGCCTATTGACGAGCGGCTTGAAGGCCCGGGTCGCATGTTCGATCCTCGTCCTTTTTCATTTTTAATTTATATATGGGTCCAAATTTGTTCCATGACAGGTGGGCCCCTTGGTGTGTAGTTTGTAGCACTTTAATTTGTTGGTCGAAATTTGTTCCATTACAGGTGGACTATCGGTGTGTAGTTTGTAGCTTATCTGTAATAATTAAAGAGAACAACCGAGTTTTTTGCAAAAATACCATGGTGCGACGTGGAAGGTGAGAAAGGACGTGCGAGAGAGCGGTGACCAAGCCAGAGGGAAATCAATTGGGGGAGGTGCGGGCGTTGCAACGATGTTTGGAGTAGTTGTGGGCCGAATGCTACGAAAATATAATCTAAACCCACCGGAATAAATGCCTTCGCAAATTAATCCAAGGTTGGAGTCACCCTCGCAATGTAAATAGCTTCGGCTTTGCAAGGGATGGAGAGGTAGCTTCAATGTTTGGAAGATACGGCGTGAGAAAGCGAGGTCAATCGAGACACGGATAAATAGAGAGACAAAGTGAGTGTGGTCCGGCATACATTGAAAAGATATATATGCTCTGGAGAGATATTGTCCGGTTGAGCTTTTGTGAAGGGTGAGGGCTGTAAGATAGAGCTTGAGAGATGATCCAGTCACAGACATGTAGATATATTTTGTGCGTGGGAGGAAGCAAGGTCAATCGATACATAGATAAAGGGAGAGAGATTGAGCGAGTGTGGGTCGTCATGCGATCGAAAGAGTGAGACGGGTTGGAGAGAGCGACCTAGATAGACAATGTGTGTGAGAGCATACAATATGAATATGTCGAATTGGGCTCAAACATGGAGATATATCATTTGTGTCTGAGAAAGAGAGAGGTCAATCGAGACATACATAGAGAGAGAGATTGAGCAAGCGTGGCCCGCCATGAGGTCGAAAGAGTGGGGGCGGCTTGGATGGACTGACCTAAATAGACAATCTGCGTGAGAGAGTATAGAGTGTGTTAATCAAGGCCCGAACAGGGAGATATATCATTTGTGTGTGAGAGAAAGCGAGGTTAATCGAGACTTAGATAAAGAGAGCGAGATTGAGCGAGTGTGGGCCATTGCGCGGAAGAAAGAGTGATACAGTCTCGAGAGAGTGACCTAGATAGACAATGTGCGTGCATGCGCACGAGGGGGGATCTAGATAGGCAATGCATGTATCCAATGAGAGAGGGTGGGAGGGAGAGAGAGAGCTCGGCATGGAGTGCAATGGCGGGTTTGTGAGAGAGATACATTTGGTAACAGAGTGGAAAAAGGGGGCTGTGTAGTTGAGAGAGTTAGAGATCGAAACATGGAGAGAAAGAATGAACGTGTGTCGGAAACCGATAGCTTTCTAAGGTGGTTAGGAGAGGAAGATTGATCGATACAGGAAGTATGTAGCGTGTGTGCCGGGGGGGTGGCTAAAAACAATATTTGAATGCAGATAGTACGAGACTTAATATCGACGTTTCAATTTAGTTTAGATTATAAGATTTGAATTGAGGACCATGCATATGGCTTCCATAATTATTTCGAATTCGTGCCATACCTGGTTTGGAAAAGTTGACATTGAGTCGATTGTTGTGCTATTTTGTAGGTCATATGTTTGAATCCATCCAAAGTTTTCTCCCTACCATGGTGTTCATCTCATACATATGAATTTGTATTAAAAAAGTAGCGTGGATACCATGAAATGCGAAATCCACGTCAGAATTGGAGATCGCTATGTGACACACACTCTAATTCAAATAACTCCTCAATAATTAATTTATAGTATCTCGTTTCGAATGACTAATTATTTGCAAGGAAAACACGGGCATGGTAATACATACAGATTCGTTTGCAAATGAAAGAAGATTCGTTTGCATTCTCAAATGTAGGCGCTCCAGGCAGACCAGGGTCGTGTCGTGGTGGTCGCGTGTGTCGTACGGACGCTAGCATCCAGCCACCCACCCCCTCCGTCCCTCCCCCCAGCGACGACAAAAAAAGTTCGCGCTTCCACGTTTCGGATTGAAATATCTGGCGGCCCTAATTCCAGCCCTACAAAACCTCCCTTCTCCACCATCCCCTTCCGCGCCCAGAGCGCTCAAATCCCTAATTCGCCACCAACCCAAGTTCGAATCGCCCCTCGTCTCGTCTCTTTCCCCATCTCTGTGTCGGACGATGATGAAGAAGATGATGGTCGCGCTTCACCACCGCACCAGAGCTACCTCATCTACGCCCTCGTCCACCGCATCGGGTGGTCCACCGACAATGTCGGCAGCCGCAACCGACGTGCCTCACAGACACTGACTTCCACCGCATCAGGTGCGCTTCACCGATGCTGTCTCCCACCTCACTGGGGCTACTTCACTGAGCACATCGTCGCACCTCCACCCCCCGAGGCCGTTGGGGCTTCACCAACGGTCTCGTCCACTGCATCATAGCGCTCCGCTGCCGCTCAAGATCTGCATCCGTGCATGGCCAGCCAATGCCAGCGCATCACCCTCAAAGGCTCTGAAGTGACCTGCACTCTAGCTAGGCAAGCATGCCCAAACGCCGGTCCGAACTAGGTATCCACATATCACTCCCTTGTGCACTGTTTCGACGATGTATGGATATCCTTTACTGCTCTCTTAGCTTACACACCTATGCAACTCTGACTTTAACTCTTATTTCTTCTAGATATATCATCTGAAACAAGCAAAACCATTTTTTAGCGAAGCATGACAGCGCTACGGGATCTGGTACACATCCAGCACACCGATATAACCTTGTAAGTACCTGTCCTCCGGTACAACAGCAAGGTCGATTCCTCTTATTTGATCAACCATTCGCCGTGTCAAAAATGCAGAGGGGGATGCAAGGAGCACAAGGCCTGCACATCCAAGCAAGTGGTAACATGGACTTGTACATGGAACATCCCAAGCGCAAGTAGAGCTATAATGAGCCTGTACAATGAGCTAGCGTAAGTCCCTGCATTTCATTTAATTCGTAATGGTCTGTGTGTATGATTTGTGTGCAGTGGCGGATCCACGAATTCAAGTTATCAGGGGCGAAAATTTAACTTAAAAAATACGAAGGCACTTGCACTCCAGAAATCGACATAACTTGAGAAATGTTAAGCTACATGCACTTTGAAAACTAGCTAATGATCCAAAGTAGTTCCAGATTATAAAACACTAAATGATGTAAGCACCAAAAAACACAAAATGCAACATGGTGTACAAGGACTACTAACATGGACTATACCTGCTTGAATTATTTGTTCTCTGGCTGAAAATATCGAAGTGTAATTGCACCTATAACCAGTGCGCAAACTGCATATCAATATATCTATCCAGTACAAGTATGCCAATAGTTTCAAACAACAGATTAGGAAAGTATTTATGCTACGTTGTCATGATACGGGGACTTTCTGGTAGATGGCCTCGACATTTCCTCAAGCCATGAAAATGGACTATAATTTGCTTGTCATCAATTCCTGCAAATCTCTACCTCTCTCTGAACATAGTAGATCATCATTAGACACTAAATCCTTCAATGGGAGCTTGCAAAATGCTTGCATTAGATCCCTCATTAGACAGTATATGTACATCACCAGGAGCATGTAAAATGTTTGCATCAAATCCTTCATTAGCAGTCTGTTCATTAGACACTTCAGGCTCAAGAACAACATGAGCTTGTATGTTTGCACCGGAAACTTGATTGGACACATCAGGTTTAGTCAGTTCAGTATTGATTGGCGGAGTTATAAAATAAGCTGAAATTGGTTTCATTTTCTTATAGATTCCCTACATACAAGCAGTTTTACAACACCGTCAGGTTTAACTATTGGCCAGAAATTGAATAGTTAAATTAGATATAATCAGGGATGTGATGTACCTGCTCGTTGCGCATGCTGCTCTTGCAAGCTGTGACTGTCCATTTGCGCAAGCTCGATGCCATGCCCGTGCTGCCGCCGCTGCCTCCCACGCAGGCTACACCCAGGGTTGCATCTTCATCTTCTTGTCCTTCCATTTGCTTGAAGCCTGGCGACCGGCGTCCAACGAGGGTGCGAGGAAGTGCGGTGTCGATCTGTCCAGCGGCGGCTAGGTTAGGACCGGACCAGACTGGAGGCTGGAGCGAACGAATTGGGATTTTTCCTGTTGTCGATTGATATGGGAGGCGCTTGTTTGGGCCGCGAGCCTGCTATAGGGCCTGCCTTGCACTTACATTATTGGCCCATCCAAATTGAAACGTTTTTCTTCCTTGTTTACATTGCCTACTCGTGCGCTGGGACAAACAAAACTAGCCTGGGCCAACCTGGATGGCTCAAACTAGGTGCACACTTTCCAGCCACCCGAGGCGGCCACCCATACCAGCCCCTATGGTGGCATTGCCCCTTTCTGCTTGTATGATTGGGGTAGCGAAAAATATTCCAGTGGCGCTTTTGATTTACCCACAGAATGGCTGAATTGCTTGTTTCTATGAACTGAGTTCGCCAATAATGTGAAGGATGCCAGTCTTTTCATCCTATTGTAGATTGCTTAGATCTCGATATGCCAAATGTAATCGCATGAAATATACAGTAAAAGCCAGTGTGATGTGTGTTGCTACAACTAGTCTGCCAACCCGTCCTCATATAACATATCAAGGACGCACCATCTTATCAGGTTAACCATTCGACTTACCAATGCAGTGTGGGAAGAAAGAAGTATTGGCACTGCGTATCCAAGCAATTGATGCCATGGACTCCTTCGTAGAACCTTGTAAGCAAAAAATAAGTTGCAGTCTGCCTGTACAAAGAGCTAGCGTAAGTTCAGTTACCTGCTTCTCAGAATTTTAGTTAGCCACTTATTGCAAAATTGTTCAATTATGTTGCTTGGCTTAATTTAGTTTGCTACTGATTACATAATGCCATAGCCTGTTAATCCTATTATAGACTGCGCCTATCTATGTGTTTGATACTTACTGTTAAGAATTACCTGTTTGCCCGAACTTAAATAGCTACTTAAGCACGTAGATAGCTGGTCATATGTACTTCTAGGGTGCAGCAAAATTCACGTGTAATTTACGTTCAGATACCCTGTTTGTTTAAATGGTTTGCTGTTATCACTTGTAGCACTAGTAATGTTTGCATGTTCATGGATAGACAACTGTCAGGTTTATATGAGGGACACCATCTTATTAACTTATATATATATATATGTGTCGGAATCATTTTGCTTACATCAAAGAAATTTACAGATGTCTGTGTTGTTGGTAAACGGTACCGACTTGTTACTTTAATACGTTGCCAAGAACTTGTTAGTTTTACTAGTTCATGTGTAATTAAATACGTTGCCAAAACTGGTTAGTTTTACTAGTTTGATGTTAGTTTCTTATGGCTCTTGCAACACTTTATTTATGATTGCTAACATTCAAGTTTGTAGGATCCAACTGAAACTCCGTTGGCACAACAGGTATGTTTTCAGAAACTTCCTTGTTTACCTGGTTTGCTGCTGTAACTTGTTGCTGTAATCATCTTACCAACTTCAAGTTTTAGGATCCAATTGGAAGTCCAATTGCACAACAGGTACATTTTCAAAAATATATTTGTGTAACAGGTTTGCTGCTGTAACGTGTTGCTCTAATCAAGTTACTGTCTACTCAACTTTTCAGGGTCCAAGAGAAACTCCAATGCCACAACAGGTTCCTTTTGCAAAACTTGTTTGTTTATCTTCTTTGCTGCTGCAACCGGTTGCTCTAATCACGTTACTGGCTACTCAACTTTTCAGGATCCAAGAGAAACTCCAATGCCACCATAGGTTCCTTTTGCAAAACTTGTTTGTTTATCTGCTTTGCTGCTGCAACCGGTTGCTCTAATCACGTTACTGGCTACTCAACTTTTCAGGATCCAAGAGAAACTCCAATGCCACAACAGGTACCTTTTGCAAAACTTGTTTGGTTAACTGCTTTGCTGCTGCAACCGGTTACAATGATGTTAATAACTACTTTACAGCATCCAATCAAAACTCTTTAATTCCTTGTTTGTTTAATTGGTTTGCTGTTCTAACTCCCAGTTGAGATGTTTTGCTAACTTCAACTTTTCGGAATCCAATCGGAACTTTAATGGCAAAACAGGTTAGCCCAAGATCAAAGAGCGAGGTCCCCATTGACATTGTATCACTCCACAGCAGTGGCACCGGCCCAATCGTGCATCATGAATTGCCAACTGCTGATGCTCTAGAGGCTAAACTATTGGTAAAAAGAGATTCTGCTTCTGCACTTAGAGATGAAGTTGACATGTTGAGGAAGCAAACAGCACAATCACAAGCAGTACTCAAGACAACCATTAAATATTTGGTGGATTTCAAAACAAAGCAAGCTGAGACTGACCGCATTGTTAAGGTCCTGAAGGAAAAAAGGAAATTAAATTCCCACTTGGTAAATCATAGGTGAAATGTTTTTTCCATCGTTGAATAACCTTTGTGTTGTTTATTCATGTAATCGATCAAACCATTTGTTTTAGAGATCATGTAATAATTGTTTTTTGTTTTTTGGTTTGTAATTTTTTAGCATGAGTCTGTATTAATTGATAAGACTCTGAGACATTTCGTTTTGATTGCTGTGCCAGACCTACAAATATGCCAATCGGGCTGAATGTGCATTCAGCAATAATAGTAGTATAGATGGTCCTTAAGTGGCACACATCTGAAAGGGCCAAGATGCTGTACTAGCTTCGCTACAAAATGATGCTCTTCTAGCAAAAAAAAAGTACAATGTACTGGCTTATGTATGTTAGTTGATATTATTGATCCATATACTCTATAAGTGTTTATATGTCTGTTAGTTTTGTACATTATTGGTTGATTGACTCGGTATTTTGAATCTTGAGACATCGCTTGTGTACATATCTAAACGGGAGTACACATTATGCTGCATGTGACACTTGAGTTGGACATAACGTGGTTTCAAATATTCGAATTCACCTTAAACTAGATTCTAGCTTCTGAATTCGAGTATCGGCGTTTGTAAATCATATTCATATATGATAGTGGAATACATCTTTGTTGTGCTTTTGAAGATATATAAAAACAGATAGAAAGATCTATAAATATTTGTATAAGAATACAAAATGGATTCGAATTTAGTTGCCAGGGTAAACGTGGATGCTTATTGTCCCAAAATTCGAAAGAAGCGGCAAAATATCCACTCCCACGTCGGCTGCCCGAAGCCAGTGTTTGCGAGATGGAAATTACTGTCTACCCCTTGCACGGACAATCCATCGGCCCGATTTCCACAGCTCTCAATAGGGGGTAGGTTAGTAACTTCAATTAGACGTGACATGACCGCCTCTGAGCCCATTCATACACGGTGGGTGCCAAACGTGGGCGGCAAAACACATTTGATTCAAGCTCGTCCGAAAGACCTCTGTCTCTCCCTCCATTTCCCCATTCATACACGGTAGGCGGCAAAACAAACTCGACTCGGCCGAAATCGATGTAGGCAAATATTTTCAGTTGGGGCAGGTTTGTACCTTCACTCAGACATGACACAACCACCCTACCTGTCAGCCCCGTTCATACACCGTGGGCGCCAAAACACCCTCTCGTCGCCCGAAATCGCTCTGGACAAATATTGGGGAGATGCGAGATTACCGTCCTATCCCCAACCGACGAGACATCCAAATTTTAAATGGGTCTAAGTTCTTAACTTTCCCATATTTCAGACAGGCGCGTCCCAAAAACATGGTTTCCCGTACCTCTCCCTCCATTTTCCCATTCATACACCGTCCGCGCTAGAACACCATCCCCACACCAGCCTCCTCCGTCCGCCATCCCATCCATTGCCGCCGTCCTCCACCCCATCCATCGCCGCCATCCTCCACCATGCCGGAGCGCCTACCAAGACCGCGTCGTCCACTGCTAGAGATGGACATTTCTCATCCACGGTGACGGACCAGGAGCCTTGCATCGCGTCCTCTCGCTTCATCGCCGTCGTCGTCCTCCTTGCCGGGGCCGCTCCCACGACCTTCTCGTCCACCGCAATGGGACTTATCCCCCGATGCACCCGTCTACCAGCGCAAATCTGCTTCAATGCCACCGACAACCATCGCACCCCCGATGCCTACCCGGCGCCGCAAGAGAGGTGGTACTACTTCATATCTGCTCAACTTTTTGATCTCAACCAGAAAATAGATCGTAACTATTTACTGTACTTTCTTTTCAGCTCTTAGAATTTAGTTCGAAGCAAACAATGGTTGCTAAATAGCATTTCTGTGGTTTACAGCTTCAAATCTGCCATGGCACAGTCATAATAGGGTTTAATTGATCATGCTTGGGTTTTCCCCCCTTTTATTATCACTATACGATCAGCATACATGCTTTGTGTCATAATAGCACTGCTCCACCCATCAAGCTAAACAAGCTTAGTTGTTCAAATACGAATCTGATATTATTAAAACAGAGTCATTTAATCGGTCAGCTAAATGTTCCTAATTTAGTTTCAAAAATGCATATACGCCGCTCGGGTGTGGATCTACAAGGTGCCCATGGTTGGCCGCGGCCCACCCTGGGATTTTGGGTCGGCCCAGGCCCCGATTCCCCTCTGTTCTGCTGCGCTTCCGATCTCTACTCGCCACCAGCCGCCTGCCTCGCCGGCAACTTGCCGTCCCCAGACGACATGACTCTAGGAGGAGACGCCGGACTAACAGGAGGTCAGGAGCCGCTCGCCCAACAACGTCACCGCTGCCCGGGCGCGCCGCCGTGCCTACCTTCCCAGTTCGTTCAGGGCTCAGGCATGCAGCAGGCACTAAGCCAACCTGATTTATCCTAAGATACGTCCTCAACACTCAGCAGCCACTCCTCATCACCCATTTTCTAATTGATTCATTACTCATTAGGCAGGACTGTCATTAGGGTTTGTTGTGTACTGAGTGCTACCTACACTTAATGGTTCAGATGTATTTCAGTAATCTTTAGTACATGTAAAGTTCATAGGGTTTCAAAATTCCAGCCCTAGGAACAGACACTAGTCATTTTGGATTGTTGGTCATAGTGATATTGACCCAGATTTCTACTGCAGGCTAGGTTTGTTGACAATTTTACTTGTCTTTCTTACTCATTCGATATGATATCCAATTATTCACGTCGATTAGTTGCAAACAATAAGTGCTAAACCAACTTCTTGATTCAGATTTTGGACGGTCTCTTAGTGCAGTTACAATTCTGCATACTTGTCCTAGTAAGCTCACAAGTAATGATTGATTCACTACCTCTATGCTCGCCTTGTCATATTTGTTATCAATATTCTTTTAGGGTGGACCACCCTGTTTCAAAATACTGGAACCGCGGACATGAGTGAATAGTATTTCTCTGTGTGATCTCTTCCATCATGTGTGGGGAACGAACACTGCATTATATAGAAAGAAAGTGTCATTTCCACCTTTTACATAGACTATGATCTTTTACATGGAATACAATCTGCCTACTTGCTTTGTGTCGCCCTACCAGCACTCCACCAATGAAGCTAAACATTATGCCACTCATAGTTCCTTAGATTATTTGTTCAAATACAAATTTGATATGATTCTAATGTTCCTACTTCAGTTTTGAAATGTGTGTCTGCCTGTTATAGAGACATAAGAGGTTTGTATTTCTGTGTGTGGTCTGGTCAGCACGGTTGGGGGGTGAACTTTGCATACGCAGGGGTTTATAGGGAGACACTCTTCGAGTTCAATCCGCAATGCATTCCATAGATAATCTGACTACATTTTATGTTTTCATGAATCTCAGATACTTAACAACATCATAATGATTATGAGCTTGCACGCATGAAAAGAATAAAGCAGAACAATGCCATGGCTGTCAAACTTGGCATTAAGGGACAAAAATCAAGTCTGGATGAAATGAAATGCAAACGCTCTCCACCTACAGATTCATCCACAGAATATGATCCTAACACTGATTCTGAGCTAGAGGGAGACCTAAGTCAATGTAGCTCCCTAGTGGAGGAGTCAGAGGCAGATGCCCTATCTTATTCACCCATGAAGGTGCTTGCTCTAACTTTCCAAGGTTATATTGGTCGCACATATCTTGCAACTGATGTTTTGCATTGCTTCTACTTTGTTGCACTGCCATTAGCTTAGTTTACACATTGTGTATGTGATTACGCCCTGCCTATCCATTTTCAGTACATATTCCATCTGTTATCATACCATGTTTATCCATTCAAATGATGTTCTTGTGTATCAGATGTTCAGAAGGAAGAGGGAGATTGCTGATCATGGAGGAGCACGAACAAAGTATTTGGAAAAGGTAGTGACACCTGATAAATCAAATAGCCCATTAGGTGTAGTTGCAATATCACCAGACCCAGAAAACACGGCCACAACTCTAGAAGACTCTAGCCCTACTACACTGGCCATCTCTGATACCCCAACTCAGCAGACCCCAACTGCCGCAAACAGTATGATGATGCCAGTTGACATAGCACCAGCTCTACGACGCAAAACCCCCATTCCAGCAAAGAGTACACCAAATCCAGTTGCCAAATCTCTTTTCCAATGAGAGAGAGCCCTAATTGCAGCAAATAGGACTCCTGTTCCACTTCTTCCCAGTTTACAAGATGAATCTTATATTGTTGTCAGGAACTTTGTGCGCATCTTTCCTTCATGGAAATATTATACCACAGACAAAGAACAATTTCCAATCTTCCTCTGCAACTTACGCGTAAGTAATGTACTAATGTTATTCCTGGTAATTACTGCATATGTTTCTGCTGATAGAAGACACAAGATTTCATTCTTTAAAATAGGCGAGGACCAAACTGGATAGTCAAGACGAGCAAGGGTTAGTTGCGCTTTTCAAGCACTCATTGATGAAGTATCATTCCTACCTGAGGCAAGCGCACTTTGATGGCAAGCCTCTAAATGAAATTTCTGTAAAGTCTCCAGTGCTACATTTATCAGACAGTGACTGGAATAATCTTGTTACACATTGGTCTCGTCTGCAGCGTAAGGTACTGTCTATGATATCACATGACAATTTGAACTACATTTCTGCATGTTCCTTAACGTCTCACTTGTACGAAAACTGTTTGCAGAAGAACATTCATTCTCAAGGGACCACATAATCTCACAACTATACTGCACACTGCATTGCCCCTGTGAGTACCTCTTGCCCTGTATGATCATACTTACTTTCATAGCTGGTTGATTATGTAGCATGACTGCACATGTTAGCCTCGTTATCCTCCATTTGGTGGATATTATAAGATCTGTATCGACTCTTACATAAATTTAGAATCAACCCAATGCTTTTGAAGTGGTTTAGCTCTGCAGTCCTCTTGTAAGGACTGAACGTCGTCTATCACTATACTTACATTAATAGCTACTCCCTCTGTCCCATAATATAAGAGCGTTTTGTACAGTACACCAGTGTTCAAAACACTCTTATATTATTGGAAGAGGGATTGGTTCATTGTGTAGCATTCTGCATCTTATCTCCCTCGTCCACCATTTACTAAAAAATATCACATCTGTTGGGGATATAACTACTGGGTATGACCCGCCAGGAGGGGCCGGGTCATGTCACCAGCGGTTTAAAGATGAAGAAGCCCGATAAGGTCCAAGAAGATATGTAGATGGTGGTTCATGAAGCAGGCTTATTGAAGGACCAAGACCTAGGGGCGATTAGAGGCCCAAAGGGATGAGCTGCCATATGTTTAATTTGGTTTGTAAGGCAAGCTTAGTTAGAAACCGAGCCGGTCACGTTTGTGTGAGCCGGCCGGGACTCTGTAAGCCGCCGGGCATCAACCTGTATATAAAGGGGGTGACCCGACGGCGGGTTAACTCAAGAAATGATCAATCGAAGACTAGGTCAAGCGTATCCGCTCCCTGGTAATCGAACCCCAAGCAATACAACTGAAAGCAGGAGTAGGCTTTTACCTCATTGAGAAGGGCCGAACCTGGGTAAACTCTATGTCCTTTGCCCCATTCAACCCCTTCAAGCTAACCTAGTTGCGATGGCTCCACACCTAAGTCCTTTAGCTAGGGCATCTGCCGTGTTAAGTCCACAACAGTTGGCGCCCACCGTGGGGCCAGCGCATGGTGGTTTCGAGTTCTTGAAGGGCAGCTTCTTAGGGATCAAGGGATATGTCGTGGGCTGGATGACCAAGAGTTGCCACGGCAAGCTCTACATCGATGACGCTGGCTGGGGCCCCGAGGCCGGCTCAATCGAGTACGGGTACCGGGTCCCCTTCGGCGGAATCCACGTCTTCATCAGCAAGATCGGCGAGTTGGAACCTGAGCCGGACACCTGCACCGACATCGTCGAGACGTCTCAGCGTGCACGACCCACCAAGGTTCAAACCGCCAGCACGCCTTTGTTGGTTTCATCCACGGGGCGGCTCTCGAGGAAGGATCTATATCCGGTGGAGAGACGGCCATCTACTCTGATGATGAGCCTTCAACCGGTGAGACCAGTGACGGTGTCCTGGACTAGGGGGTACTCACCACGTTGTCTCCCGACCAGTGGGTCGGGCAGAGGACCCCCATGGCGATTCACTAATGGGCCAGTTCGGACAGCCGATGACATATACGAGGAAGATTCCACAAGACTTGATGATCAAGATAAGGACTCCTCCCCACCGACGTATTCGACTAGGACTCTTGTTATCCTAGGCCTCTGGTATATTATATAAGCCGAGGCCGGGTTAGTCGATAGATCATTATGACATTACTCATCATACCTCTAGGGTTTAGACCACAACATATGATCTCGAGGTAGATCAACTCTGTACTTGATACTCCATCAATATAAACGAGAGCAGGACATAGGGTTTTACCTCCATTAAGAGGGCCTGAACTTGGGTAAAACATCATGTCCCTCGTCCCTGTTACCATTGATCCGAGAATCCACAGCTCGGGACCCCCTACCTCAAGGTCTGCCAATTTTGACACCGACAATGGTGCTTTCATTGAGAGTTCCACTGTGTGATCGACAATGGATCAATGGCTGGTCTGCAGATCAACTGCGATGTCGGCGTCTTCATCGCCGGCACGACTGGTCACCTCGGCTGGGCCAAGGACCAGGCTCCTCTTCGGATCGTCAAGATCGGACATATATCCTCGTCATCATCAACTCCGATCTCTATCAAGATCATGGAGGAATCATCCATGGAGCCCGGGGGCTCAACGTCAACATTGCCCTCGTGCAACCGTGCTGTTTTTCCAGATAGCGAACTTGTATCCGCGGCCACCGCCTCCTTGAACATCGCTTTGACGATTCCTTTGGTGGAATTGTGCAGAATTGAGTCTATAACAACCTTGTAAAATTTCGACGCGTTCCGATGGAGCAATCTTTGATAAACCGGAGCCCTGTCGAATCTGGACGAGAATCCGGACGAGTTTGGAGCGTAGTGTCCAGCATCTAGCTCGGATGTCCTTTCGAAGATCCAACCGTTGATCGGCTACGGAATTCCTATATCTACCGCCCCTCAAAATTTCAGCTTGATCCGACCGTTCAAACTCCAGGAAACCTCCGATAAGCGCATTAATTTTCAGATCTGTTTTCTGCGCGAATACGAGTCCGACCCGAGTTCATCTTTCTTCATGAACGGGATATTGGACAACCTTTTTGAGGAATCTCTTTCTAGGGTATTGTGTTTTGTTTCTAAACACATGCTCACAAATTTTCCTCCTTTTCGGAGGTAAACTTCACCGTTGCACCGGTGTCAAACCAGTCCGACAACATTGCTGCACGGCAGCCGACTTGCGCCAGACGGGTCGTCGCTTCATCGAGCCGAACTCAACCTCTTCGGATCATTATCTCGGCAAGCCGAACAAGAGTTCGGCATCATGAAGGGTAAATCATCACCAACATTGTCGCCCCACGAATTATACGGAGCGGGCACACCGGCATCGCCGCATGGTCACTTCATCAAGCGGACATCGACCGCGTCACAAGATCCGGCCCGTGTCGGCATCGCCGCACTATTGCTTCTTCAATCCTGGACGCGACTTCGGCGTTCGAACATCAGGAGTCAACCTTGGCCGGACTCGCCCCTCGCACCATAGTACCGGAGGACGATTCTGAAGAAATCCCAAATACTAATCCGTCTGACCAAGCCGATGTCCACCACGCCGACCTGCTTCGACACCTCGGCTGGCATGGGGCTGCAAACGTCATACCAACGACCTGCCCCGTCACCCTGCCTAGACCGGGGGCTTCGCCATCTCTTCATCAACCTACTCCAGGGAGTTCGGCATCACCAGCCGACCAACTTCGTCACCTCGGCTGTACCAGGGGCTTTTGCCTCACAATGTCGACCATGTTGCATCGCCACATCGTCAAGCCGAGCTCTCCGCTCGATCAACTCGGGCTTGGGGGCTGGTACCTCGGCCAGGCCGAGGACTACTTCTTCGTCCCGCCACAAGCCTAGACCTCTTCATCAACGATCAAAGTTCGACCGATGTTTCTTTATTTATTCTGGTCCTCCGCGATCATCGGCGTCCAGGTTTTATTTTTCTTAGCTATTTGTTTAGCACATAAATTAATATACAGAGAATATTTTCTGTTCTTTTGTACTGCACTAATTTTGCAGAGCGGCGGCGGCCGTGTGCGCCGTCCGGTTACACATCGGATCTAAGGTCCGCTATGACGGACTAGCAGCAGACGCGACTTGTGAGGACGTGCTACGCATCATGGGAGATCCTGAACGGCTGTGTCCCAGCCGAGATCGTGCACGCAACATCAAGCTAGCGCTGGCACTAGTACTATTACTAGATGCAAATCCATGAACGCCCGCATGTGTCTCTTTGGATTGCTACAACAAATAAGCCAAGTGCTATTAATCCTACTAATTTTTGCTTGCATGGGTTTATTTTTTCTGAGGAATATTACTCTGGTTTGTTCCATCCCCTGTACACAGGACTGTCAAATGGTGGCCGCATTAACGATGGTTGCGTGGCGGTTCGGTCAGCTTCCCGTCTGTAGTTCGGCAAACGCCACATCGGGGACTCGGACCACCTTGCGAGTTCAGGCTTTGTCACGCCGACGCCCCGCATCGACATTCGCTTCGACGCCATGCCACATCTCTTTAAAAAAATATTTTGCGTAAATTAATTATGCGAGGATTTTTTATATATTTATATTATTATTTTTTGGACTGCACTATTTTACATGTGTAGGTAATCGACTTTGACTGCGTCACGCGGTCACTTCGGCAGGCCTACGTTGTCGTCCCAATCGGCATAAATCGGCTCGCGTGATCACCTTGTTGGCCGAATTGCCATACCGACATGTTCGGTTGCCTCGGGGACTTCGGCATCGCTGAGAGAGTTCTACCTCATCGAGTGTTCGGCACACGGGCCATATTTCTTTATTACTCACTTTGCATAAATTATTAATTATGCAATGAGTTTTTTAATTTATTATTATTACTATTATCTCCGGCTTGCACTATTTTCTGTGCATAGGTAAATGATCCGGGTTGGGCAGCAATGTCACCTCGGCGTACCGACGTACCACGTCACCTTGGCTGGACTGGGGGCTTCATCATCACTTCATTAACCCACGCCGGGGACTTCGACGTCATACTGCCAGCCTACTCCGTCGCCTCTGTCGGACTGGGGGTTCCACCCTGCCACATTGGCTGCGCTATGTCGCCACTTCGGAGTGCCGAGCTCTTCGCTCCGCCACCTCGGGACAGGCTTGGGGGCTGGGACCTCGTCCCACCGTAAGCTCGGGCCGCGCATCGACACCGAGCACATTAACCAGCTAAGTCACTTCCATGCCCAGTTTTTTTTTAATTCTTGTTCAGTTCGACCAAACATTATATTTGTGTTAAAAACTTAGTTTGTCAACAAACATTGTTTGTTAAAAACACTTCGTTTCCCATGTCTACTGGGGGCTCTTAAATTTATATGAGCTGTTTTATAATAAGTGTTCTTCTTCTAAGTCGTTGCAAAGTTTTTTTCTACCACTCTTTTCTCGACTCGAGTGTGTGGTCAATAGCCGGATAACCTATTTTCTCTCTAATGCCACTCGAGTTTAGTTCGCTAAGCTGGCCTAAAGAGCAGTGCTCCGCCTTCGGGATAGGAGGTTGCAGCCGTAGCCTGACCCGTTTGAAGTCTTGAGATCGGATGTGTCTTATTAATCCACGATAGAAGCACAAAAGTAAGACCAATTTTCGGATTGGCACCAAATGACTTGATTTAGTGCGGGCATAAAGTTTTTACTGAAGTTTTTTTGGTTTTCCAAGCCTATGGCACTTTTAAACTATTTGTGTGTTTCCAGCATAACTCTCGCAGTGAACGTCGAACACCTTTAGAGATTCGGCAAAAACATTCTCGGATATTGCTATATATGCATCGGTTTCGAATTGTGTCTTCGGTCAATAGTTGGGTTGCCCGGCTCCTGTGCTTGCCTCCTACGTTTCGCTTTGTTCGACTAGGTGTGCAAAGGGAGAACCACTGCGATTGTGCTTCCAGCTCGAATGGTTAAGCACCTCAGTGGAGAAAGCCGAAAGCTGACTGTCACAATGGGTGTAAACTGGTCAGCGATCCGATGACGGTGTCAAACTATAGATCGATACCGATTACCCCATGTTAAACGATGGGCCTTTCATAACATTGGCCGAAGTGCTAATGGCTAGACTTTTTTCGGTGCCGAACACTAACCGGGGGCTCATAGCTAGCTTCCCCAGTTTAAAGCTCCTATGACTAAGTGAAAGTTATAAAGCCCGCATATCTGATTGCCTTATTCCCACTAACACAACCGCCTCCGGGCACCGAGACATCGGCTAAGGGTTGTCTTGTTACTGCGGAGACACCCTGCATAGTATCTACAAAGGGGTAGAAGCCGATGATGGGCCACTTTCAACTGATAAACGGTCGCAACAGAGTCAAAATAAACATATATCATTAGTGTTTGTATTCAGTATACAAGCGCTGCCTTCCGTAATTATCGTTATAAAGCCATAAATATGCATCAAAATTGACTTAAGATTTTGGCCAAGCTGGGTTGCCTGGCTCCTGTGCTTACCCCTATGTTCCCGATTGTTCGGCTAGGCGGTAAAGGGAGCACCTCTGTGATTGTTACTACCGGGTCATCCGGGTTAGTACCTCAGACTGGGTGAAGCCGAAAGCTAGCTATCTTAAAGAATATAATTGGTCGGCAACGATGGAAGTGAAAATTTCGATTCATTAGAGACCACAGAGTTCGGGAACTTTCCCCGAACTAAATCCTCAATATTTTTCTCCCACAATGATCGGAGGCGAGGTTTCATGATCATGGTCGGCATGACAACCAAAGAAAGGAACCGATAGTGGGACTATTTTCTTTGGAAGATGTTTCTTATGTTAAAAAGTAATATAACATATCTCTCCGCATACCTTTGTTTATAAAACCATATGACCGGATTGCCTTGTCTGTCGTAAATCTTTGCCCTTATAAAGGCTTTATAAAGTAGGACAAACACTCCCTGGCTACTGGCCGAGGAGGTTGAAGCTGATGGTCGGTCAACAAAGTTTTGTACACTGCGGATCCGTTTATTAATGATGTAGAGTACATGGATACATAAAATCATTATTTGTGATTTTACTCCGGATATTGATCCTTAATTCGGCCACCCGTGCCCAAATTAAGGCTCGGGGGCTACTAGGCTTCGGGCTTATCATTTACAAATATTAAAGGGGTACATCGATCCCCTGATCTGGTGTTTCCACCCGACCAGTGGCTCGGGGGCTACTGCATTGCCTATTCAATGCAGAAAATTCAAAGTGCTTAGTGTTCGGCTTGTCCGAGCTATGGGCAAACGCGTCTTCGGACAACAATAGGTACCATCATGGACCTATTCGGCATCAAGCTGATATATTACGACAACTTTTCAAGACCCTCTCTCAAGGGCCCGTCTACCGATCACTATTTCCTCTAATATATTACACCGCATTTCTATTCCTAAGTATGCTGCCGAGCTGGGAATTGATCCTCAGGCCGATTTCGTGAATCGACCTGAGTCTCAGGGGCTACTGGGATCTGCGATTTTATGCTATCCTTCAGGTGCATGCCGGACATTCAACGGACACACACCTTGAGGGCTACTGGCTATATATCTCTATAGAGAATACATTGCACAAATCGGAATTAAATTCATAAAAATTAGCACATGGCCGAGGTGGTGCACCACCTCGGATGCAGTCCGGCGTTGGAGCTCAGGTACAGTCCGGCGTTGGAGCTCGGGTACAGTCCGGTGTTAGAGCTCGGATACAGTCCGGCGTTGGTGCTCGACTGCAAAAGATACTTCGAAAGTAGTCCGGCATAAAGCTCGGATACAAGTAGTTGGCTCCATAAAGGGCATTTCCAGCATTAAGCTCGGCTGAACTCCTTCAACTTTTTTGAACCAAGGTGATCTATGATACCTCGGATACAGTCCGGCGTTGGAGCTCGAATAAAGTCCGGTGTTGGAGCTCGGAAGCAGTCCGGCGTTGGTGCTCGGCTGCAAAAAGATATACCTCGGATGCAATCTGGCGTTGGATTTCGGATGCAAGAGGGCACTGCCGCACGGGAAACACTTTAAACCCGAGGTGTGGCGTAAAACTAACAAGGCATTGATAAAGGCCGAAGACTTAAAGGGCTCCTTGGATGCCCGACGTATAAACTCTTCAGATTTAGCTCGGCAATCCTCAAGATCAAAGATGGAAAGATTTGTTGAACCAGTTTTCAAGGCCGACGACCGAAGATGAAGAAAAGTTTGGAAGAACCGAGGAGCGTCCCCAACTTGAAGACTGGTTCAGGGGGCTACTGACGGTGTCCTGGACTAGGGGGTACTCACCATGTCGTCTCCCGACCAGTGGGTCAGGCCGAGGACCCCCATGGCGATTCACTAATGGGCAAGTTCGGACAGCCGATGACATATACTAGGAAGATTCCACAAGACTTGATGATCAAGACAAGGACTCCTCCCCACCGACATATTCGACTAGGACTCTTGTTATCCTAGGCCTCTGGTATATTATATAAGCCGAGGCCAGGTTAGTCGATAGATCATTATGACATTACTCATCATACCTCTAGGGTTTAGACCACAATGTATGATCTCGAGGTAGATCAACTCTGTACTTGATACTCCATCAATATAAACAAGAGCATGACGTAGGGTTTTACCTCCATTAAGAGGGCCTGAACCTGGGTAAAACATCGTGTCCCTCGTCCCTGTTACCATTAATCCGAGAATCCACAGCTCGGGACCCCCTACCCCGAGGTCTGCCGGTTTTGACACCGACAACTAGTTCAATATATCAACTGCAAGACGGCGGGCTTAGGGGCTATTCTGATGGCAACAGTATTCCGGACTCTTATGAGCCACCGAACAGAGTCACGATCTTCATGGCCGGCACGCAGCCGGTGCTTAATTCATCAACTGCAGCAGCCATGACTTCCGGTTCAACGGCCACGGCAACGGCCGTGGTGAGTGGCTCTGCGCGCCCGCCGGCTCAAGTTCTATCTGAGCTCTTGGAGGCTTTGGCGACCTTATTAGCCGCAGAGGTAACGCCTGAGAATCAAGGACATCATAAGGTTGATGTTGCAAAGTTATGAGATGAAGTAGCTCAGGCCAAGGAGGAGTTTAATGCTGAGAATGCTAGGATGGCGACTGAACGAGCCGCCCTGGACGCAGCGTCACAATGGATTCAAGCGGAGAACTTCCGGTTAAGCTTGGATCAGAATGCATCTAATGCCGTTCTGCAAAGGAGGCACCAGAGTCGTTTACCTTTGGAGTATGATGCGAGGAATCTTTTCAACACACCTGGGGCTGGGCCGAGTAATCCTCCCGAGATAAACCGGGCTGGCGAGGCGCCCGTGACTGGGGCGACATCTCAGCCACATGTTGCAGACCTGCCTTGTTTGAATTTGACCCCGCCTCAGCAAGTGCCGACACCGCCGGGTCATTATTCTAACCCTTTGGATAACATGATTGCTGCGGCGACACGACTGGCGGCTCTTCCCGTGGAAGGAGAGTCTCCTGCCGCGATGGAGATACGAAGGGTAGGGGAGCTTCTTCAGACAGCAGTAGCCCAGCAGGCGGCTTACTCATACAGTCGTGATCGGATTCATTCGACTCCACGCCCCAGTCGGAGTTATAGCCGGCATATTGATTCCCCAGCGGTTTCAAGCAGTGAGCGGCACCGTAACCAGCCCCGTAGGATGACCCGCCGCGTACTGATAACAATGCTCAGGCTTTGGTGGATCAGGGCAGGGCAAGGCACATCGGGAGGCTGAGCTGGCGGCTCATCAACAATCTTCGTTTTACCCATCGGTGTCTGTGGAGGCAGGAATGACCTCTAAAACCCTTGGTGTGCCATGCTTAGTGCCGGCTTTACGTAATGAGCGCCTGCCCAAGGATTTTAAGGGCCCCCACAAGGTGCCTAATTACACAGTGGATCAGTCCCCAGAGGCTTGGATTGAGAGCTACGAGCTAGCCATGGAGATGTTGGATGTCAATGACGCTGTGTGCGCTAAGTATTTCACCATGATGTTGGATGGGCCGGCTCGTACCTGGTTGAAGGGGCTGCCCCCTAATTCCATCAGATCGTGGGCTGAATTGAAGACGCGCTTTATTCAGAATTTCAAGTACGCGTGCAAGTAGCCTCTGTCGATTCTTGATTTAGACACTTGCGTCCAGGAAGAGGGCGAGTCAATCGCCCGATGGGTGCACCGGATTTCGGCTGTTATCCACTCATCGGATAGTATCAACGCCAGATCAGCTGTCCTAATTTTGGAGAAAAATTGCCATTTCCTTCTTCTCAAGCTGAAGCTGGGGCGGCTTAAGCACCACTGCAACGATATGGGAGAGATCATGGCGGCTCTTATCAAATACGCCGACTCTGATAATACCATGGACCCTGAGTCTGATGAGGAGAAGGCTGGCAAGGGGAAGAAGAGTGGCAATGCAAAGGGACAGCAGCATAATACGGCGGGTCAAGGTAATAATGGTAAGCGCAAGCAGATGGACGGCGGTTCAGACTTTGTGGCCAATACCAACACGCAGAGTAACAATCGGCGTTGGAAGGGAAAATCATCAACGCCCCGGTTTGGTGGGCCAAAGTTCAATCTTGAGGAGATTATGAATCAGCCTTGCCCAAAGCACAGTACGCAAGAGAAGCCAGCCAATCATCTGTGGAAAGATTGCTTCATCATGAGGGAGTATAGAAATTATGGTTTCTTCCAGAATAATCATGGCCCGCATGGCGGGTTAGGATCCGGCTCTCACGGACCTAGCTTTGGAGGTGGCGGCTCAAGCTCTGGTTTTCAGGGCCAAGGCAATCAGGCGGTTTCAATCAGCAACCTAATCAAGGTAATCAACAGCAGCAGTCCGGTTATCAGAATAATCCAAAGCAGCTGAATAATGGTCAATATCATGTGTTTACTACAAGTTTGTGCAAGCGAGACTAGAAAATTCATAAGCGGGCAGTGAACGCGGTTGAGCCGGCGGTCCCTCGATACTTGTGGTGGTCTGAACAGCTCATTGTATGGAGCCGTGAGGATCACCCGCTCCGGGTTGACAACCCGGGTCAGCTGGCTTTGGTGGTGGCTCCTCAGGTTGGAGGATACATGTTTACAAAGGTGCTTATGGATGGAGGCAGCAGTATCAATATCCTTTACTATGATACCTTTCGCCGTATGAATTTGACTGACAAAGATCTTAAGCCGTCTTCTACTATTTTTCATGGGGTGGTGCCTGGTAAGTCGGCGTATCTGGTGGGTAAGATATCTTTGGAAGTAGCTTTTGGCGATGATCATGACTACAGAGCTGAAACATTGACTTTTGAGGTGGTTAAGATCAAGAGTCCTTATCATGCCTTGTTTGGACGGCCGGCTTATGCCAAATTTATGGACCGGCCTTGTTATGTTTATTTGCAGCTTAAAATGCCGGGTCGTAAGGGCACCATCACAGTGCATGGCGATAGGAAGATCGCTTTGGAGTGTGAAGAGGGCGATGCTGCCTATGATGAATCTGTTTGTGCAGCAGAGGAGTTGAAGTTCTACAAAGATAATGTTGACCCGGCGGATATGACCCCCTTGAAGAAACCAACCATAGAGCATGACCCTTTGTTGAAGTTTATGTCGGCAGATGACACTAAACAAGTTGATTTCATTCCTGGCGACTCATCCAAACAGTTCAGTATCAGTGCCAATCTAGATCCGAAATAGGAAAGCGCGCTCATCGAGTTCATCCGTGAGAACCGGAACATCTTCGCATGGAAGCCTTTAGACATGCTAGGTGTACCGAGGGAACTCGCTGAGCACACTCTCAATGTTGATCCAAAGTTCAAGCCGGTCAAGCAATTCCTTCGTTGTTTTAATGAGGAAAGGCGCAAGGCCATTGGTGAAGAAGTGGCCCGGCTCTTGGCGGCCAGGTTTATTATTGAAGTTTTTCATCCTGAATGGTTGGCTAACCTGGTGCTGGTACTTAAGAAAAATGGCACTTGGCGTATGTGTGTGGATTACATAGACCTTAACAAGGCCTGTCCGGCTGATCCCTTTGCTCTCCCCCGCATTGATCAGATTATTGATGCTACAGCGGGTTGTGAGCGTTTGAGTTTTTTGGATGCTTATTCTAGTTATCATCAGATCAAGATGGCAGTTAAGGACCAGGAGAAGACAGCTTTTATCACACCTTTTGGAGCCTTCTTCTATGTGTCTATGCCTTTTGGGCTCAAGAGTGCCCAGGCGACTTATCAGCGCTGTGTTCAGAATTGCCTCCACAACCAGATTGGACGCAATGTTCATGCTTACGTAGATGATATTGTTGTGAAATCTAGGAAGAAGGAAACCTTGTTAGAGGATTTGAAGGAGACCTTTGACAACCTCTGGGTCTACAAAATGATGCTTAACCCGGCCAAGTGTGTTTTCGGTGTGCCAGCCAGCAAGCTGTTGGGCTTTTTGGTTTCTGAGAGAGGCATTGAAGCTAACCCGGAAAAAATCAAGGCTATCACTTCTTTGGCTAAGCCGGCATGCATCAATGACGTCCAGCGTTTGGCGGGTCGTATTACGGCTTTCAGCCAGTTTATAAGCCGCCTGGGAGAGAAGGCTATCCCTTTATACCACATGATGAAGAAGACAGATCACTTTGTATGGAGTAATGCTACTAATCAGGCTTTTGAGGCACTAAAAAAGCAGTTGGCTGAGCCGCCAATCCTTGCAGCTCCTGTTGATAAGGAGCCATTACTTTTATATGTGGCTGCTAATAGCAGAGCCGTCAGCGTAGCAGTTGTTGTGGAAAGAAAGGAATCAGGCAAGGAATATCCAGTTCAGCGGCCGGTTTACTATGTCAGTGAGGTACTCATTGAATCTAAGTAGAGATACCCACATTGGCAGAAGCTGGTTTATGGAGTGTTCATGGCTAGTCGTAAGTTGAACCAGTATTTCCTTGGCCATCCAATCACTGTGGTCAGTTCTGCTCCATTAGGGGATATTATTCAAAACAGAAATGCCACAGGCCAGGTGGCTAAGTGGGCTATTAAGCTTGGACCCCATGGTTTGAAATATATGCCTCGGACAGCTATCAAGTCTCAAGCACTTGTGGACTTCATCAATGACTGGACAGAGTTGCAGATGCCTGAGGAAAAGCTGGATAACACGTATTGGACTATTCATTTTGATGTATCCAGGCAGTTGGAAGGCTCGAGGGCTGGAGTTATTTTGACTTCCCCACGAGGTGATAAGTTTTGCTATGTTTTAAGGTTGATGCTCCCTTGTACTAACAATGCAGCTGAGTATGAGGCCCTGCTTCTTGGTCTTCGGATGGCTAAAGAGATGAATTTAAGCCGGGTGAGGTGCTTTGGCGACTCGGATTTGGTGGCTCAGCAAGTTTCTGGAACTTGGGATTCCAAAGATCCGCTCATGGCGGCTTATCGCCGGGTGGTTGATGCTATTGCTGGTCATTTCAAGGGTTATCAAGTGGAACATGTTGATCGGAGGAAAAATGAGGTGGCTGATGCATTAAGCCGGCTAGGCTCTCAGCGTAAGCCAGTGCCACCCAGTGTTTTCCTTGATATTTTGAATAACCCTTCAGTTAAATTGCCTACGAAGGAGGATCTTGCTATCCTTGAACCGGAGGCATAGTTGGTGGCAGCTCTTCATGCTATTCCTGATTGGACAGTTCCGTATTTGGCTTATATGACCCGGGGTGAGTTACCTGAAGATGAAACTTTGGCCAGGCAGATAACCCGGTGGTCTAAGTCGATGACTATTGTCAATGGCGAGTTGCACCGGTGCAGTGTCACAGGGGCGTTTCAGCGTTGTGTTTCTCCTGAGGAGGGCCGTGAGATTCTACGGGAGATTCTTGAAGGAGATTGTGGCCATCATGCCGGCTCTAAGTCTCTTGTAGCTAAAGCTTTTCGTCATGGATTTTATTGGCTGACAGCTCATGCTGACGCAGAGGATTTGGTTAGCAAATGTGATGGCTGTCAGAAATTTTCCAGACGAGCTCATGTGCCGGCTCAAGAATTGAGGATGATTCCAATTACTTAGCCGTTTGCAGTCTGGGGGCTAGATATGGTTGGACCTTTTAAAAGATCCAAGGACAAAAAGACTCACCACTTGGTGGCAGTTGACAAGTTTACGAAATGGGATGAGGTAGAGCCGGTCAGCAAGTGTGACGCGGGAACAGCGGTTCAATTCATCAAAAAGGTGATTTTCCGTTTTGGCTACCCTCACAGCATCATAACTGATAATGACACTAATCTGTCCAAGGGTGCTATGAAAGAATTCTGTCAATGAGAACATATTCGTCTTGATGTTTCATCAGTGGCTCACCCCCAGTCCAATGGTCAAGCTGAAAGAGCCAATCAAGAAATCTTGAGAGGCATAAAACCCCGGCTTATGGTCCCTTTGCAGAGGACGTCGGGTTGTTGGGTTGAGGAATTACCATCAGTGCTTTGGAGTATTAACACTACCCTCAACAGATCCACGGGTTATACGCCTTTCTTCATGGTTTACGGAGCAGAGGCGTTCTTCCCAGTGACATCCGTCACGACTCGCCCCGCGTGGCGGCTTATGTTGAAGCTGATAATGAAAAGGCATGTCAGGATGCTCTTGACCTCCTGGATGAGGAGCGTGACCTTGCGGCGGCTCTTTCAGCAATCTACCAGCAAGATCTGCGTCGATATCATAGTCGTCGGGTCAAAACCCGGACCTTTCAAGAAGGTGACTTGGTGCTCCGGCTCATCGAGGATCAAACAGATATGCATAAGTTATCCCCACCTTGGGAAGGACCTTTTGTGGTCAGCAAGAATCTGAACAACGGGTCATACTATCTCATTGATGTTCGAGACCACAAGGACTCACGCACATCAGAGGAGGAGACCCGCCGGCCGTGGAACATTGCTCATCTTCGGCCTTATTACACCTGAGCCACCGGTTCTTGTGTTGTACATATTTTCATTATTGTATATATTATGATCAGTATAATAAAGCCGGCATCCCTGATAATTCAGGCCTCTGTCATTTCATTTCTGAGTATCTGAGTCTTTATTGTCAATTCATAAGATCACTTGGGGGCTTCCTACTCATTGAGCATAGCTATGACTACCCTCTTGATCCAGCTTGCACGCCTTGTTACAAATGACATGGGGGCTTCCTGCTCACTGAGCATAGCTATGACTACCCTTTGATCCGGCTTATATGCCTTGTTGCAAAAGACTTGGGGGCTTTTTTCCCAAGTTAAAAGGTTACCAAAGAGGCCTTGCTACAATGTACAGTTCAAACATAGGTAACCTGCCTTGATGGCTTGTTATAGGTCACTTGGGGGCTTCCTATTCAATGAACATAGCTATATTTACCCTTTTGATCGGCTTGGACGCCAGGTGTATTCACCAAAACTCCGGGTTATCCTGCCTTTGTATGTCTGCCACTCCGCCCAGGTAATTCTGGAATGACCCGCTGTACTTTGGACAGTCAATCTTATAGACCCTGAACTTGTCAAAGTTAAAACGGCGGTTGGTCATGTGAGGCCCGACTTACAGGTTTGAATAAAGGATTAACTCAGTGGCTGTGCGGCCCTTGAATAGCACTTGATATTGAGGTTTGGCAGCCTATGAAAGCCTTGTTTTTCTTGTTTGTTATTTGAACATTGTTTGGTTCATATTTTTGTACCATGTTGGTATATGGTTTAAAACGATTCAGGCCATGTAGCCTTAATCATTATGGCTCATACTTGAGTGTATCTGGAGGTTTGATAACCCGGTCTGGCTTTGGACGATAAAGTTGCCAGTATGATGTGATTGTGCACTTGGAGTTCTACGCTCTATGTTTTTTTGGGCTATTACCCTTGCTGCATATGGTACTATAAGCCGGCAGTATGAACAAATTTCATAGGTATGTTATTTACTTGTTATGCGAGGTTTTGATAACTCGCCCTGGTTATGGACTATATAGTCACCAGCAAATTTTATATGGGACATCATGACCCGCCCTGGCGTGACCCGCCAGAGCATATGCTATTTTCTTATGTATAGGGATTATGACAATATGATCGGCGTAATTGATAACATTATGAGCATAAGCAGCAGATCTTCAAACATCAGATTGGTGATTCAAAGTATTATGCAAATAAACATGCGCGATGGCATAGCAGATCATTGTTTTTACTACCATATTACACGGCTTTCCAAGCCCAAATGATTAACTATTTTTTCAAGAAGAGCCGTGAGGCAGTCTCGGAGCCACCTTATGGTTCAGTTGCCTTGTTCTTGCTGGGTTGAAGCTTCCGGTTTATCCAGCGCCGGTTCTTCCTCTTCTTCCACTGGCTGGAAATCAGGTGATGTCCAATTCAAGCTAGTTACGGCTTTGAATACAGCCTCATCATCTATGAGCGTGGATGGATCAATATCAGGAGCGAAGGTGTGCTTACGTGTTGGCGGAATAAGATCCATCACGGGATAAACCGGCGCTTTCAATTTTTTATTTTGAACGGTATAAGCCGCCTGATACTTGGAGAGCTCAGATTCTTCAGCCAGCTTGCTTGCCAAAGGTTGCATCTCCCTTACAATTTTGGTGAAGTCCTCTGCAGAGAAGGGAGACCCGTCTTCTTTTAAGCTTGGGCAGCCGATAGCCAACTCTTCCGGGTCAAGCTCTACCTGCCATGCTTTGGCCCGGCTCAGGGCAGTGATGGCACCAGCCCTGGCGACTGACCGTTTTATTTCTTCTGCCCTTTGGGGCACAACTGACAGCTTGTCCAGTGTTTCTTTGATAAGAGAAGGTAGCTGTTTGGTATACGAGATGGCAGCTATAGCTCGTTGTGCGCCGGTGTATAATTGCTCCACAAGAGTGTAGGTGGCTTTCAGTTTCATGCGCATGTCTGAGCCAAGGTGGGAAATCCTGGAGCCTACGTCACCAAAGATATTGATAAACCGGCTAAATGGTTGTTCAAACTTTGATGATGAAAGATTGAAGTACAATATTACTTACCAAAGATGGCGGCCGTCATGCTATTGATTTGATGCTTCAAGCCGGACAACTCGTCAGTCACCGGTTTAAGGGCAGCTTCAGCATCTTCTGCTCTTTTTAATAGAGCTGCCTTCTCGGTGTCCCAGCCAGTTCTCTCAGCGCTGAAATCCCTCTTCAACCTTTTGATCTCTTCTAAGGTGGTTTTCAGCTCTGATTTGGCCTTTGAAGTTTCTGATTGTTGGGACTGGATGTTCTACCACAGATCCACCACTTGGGATTCTTTCATACTTAATTCAGCCTGCAAGATAAAGTGATTAAGCAGCAATATGTGGTTATGATAATTATCTTATTTAAAGTCCCAAGCATAATACAAGTATTTTACTTGGCACTTGGGGGCTAATGTACATTGCTCTTTTTGAAGACAAATCTTTAATGACCCGGCTAAGTTTCCTCAACTATAGCCGGCTCATGGGGGCTACATATTTGGATTTGTTCATAAATATGGTGATAAGTCCTGGCTTAGCTATGCAGCTTAAGCTGGCCCTTGGGGGCTACCAAATGTGGATTTTAGCGCTACAATTTGAAGTCCCGGCTTAACTTTCTAGTTTAAGCCGGCCCTTGGGGAATAATTACAAGATCAAAAGATGCTAAGTCTACAGCATATTCAATTCTTTCATATTCAGTAGACTTGGCGGCTGATAGATAGATACTTATATGGGAAGGCTTTGTTAGTGCTTACCTCAAAGCGCTCCTTCATGAGGTTAACCAGGCTGGCTTCAAAGTCACGGTTAGTGTGAAGGCAGTTTAGATAACCCACATGAATCTCATGAGCGTTGAATTGGGCATAACTCTCCAAATCCAGTTTCCACTTGCCCTTGTCAGCAGCTGAGAATTCTTCTTTGGCGCTGTGTTTAGATAAGACAGTGGGGTTGCCTGGTGCTGTATAAGCCATCCCAGTAACTACTACGTCTTCATCTTCTTGAGCGGCTGAGCAGGACTGGGCGGTTTAGCATGAGCCGGGTTAACATCCATGGAGTCCATAGTGACATGGTGCTCTTCTGGCGGCGGATCATCAGTGGCTGCTTCAGAGGTTTGATGCAAAGATTCAGATATTGTCTGTTTTTCTGGGTTAGCAGCTCTGGGATCTTCAACCGGTTTATTCACTTTCAGCTTTTTGCTGGGCTTGGCTATAGCACTGAAAATAAAACACATGACGGGATTAGTATATCAATTGGATAAGTGTTAAAGCAAATAAGCTCAATGTTCTCACCCGGGTACGGTTTTGAAAAGAGGAATCTGAGTTCCAGTTGATTCGCTGGAGGAAGAATGAGGAGTTCCCTGATAGTTTGAGTCGGACGAATTAAGTGGTTGGCGAATAAGACCTGCTTTGGGGGGAAAAGAGATTGGGTTCTGAGGCACCTCTTTCTGACATTTGCGAGGAGCCGGTGTATTGGGTAAACCGGAGAAAAGTTCTCCACCTCCACTGTTCCAGGTTGTGTGGCGATCTTCATGCTGTTGTTTCTTCAAAATAAAGTTGGGATCCAAGTAAGCTAAAGGATGAGAAAATCTTACTTTCCGGCTCACTTTCCGAGTTCTCTGTCTTGGTAACGGCTCCGAGTCGGAGGAAATGATAGTTACCTCTTCAACATCCGCCTGACTTCCTTCCGCATCATCCTGAGAGTTTTCAGCGTCAATGTGATGTTTAAAAAAAGAGCCAAGGGAGTCAAGTTCTACCTCCGACTCATCATCGTTTAAAGTGAACAGTTCTGAGGTGTCTGTTTTCTTCTTGGCGGGCTTTTTTGGAGCCTTATTCTTTGCCCTGGTCTTCTTGGCTAGTTTGCCCTGAAGTTTCTTGCTCCAAAAGGGGGAATCAGCCTGCACAAATCAATTAATGGTGAGAAGGCAGACTGACAAATAATGATTTAGTGAAAAGTCACTTGAAAATACTTACAGCTGGTGGCTTATTGAGGGTGCAGAAGGGGTTCAGCCCCACCTTGCTGCAGTCCGCTAAGCTCTCGTTGAGTAGGGTCTTGGTCATATCGTTGATCTGTGCATCGTCCAGACGAACTCGAGAGTAACGCAGTGGATCTTTAACATCGCCGGTATATTCACACATTAAGCCGGATCGGCGGCTTAAAGGTAAGATTCTCCATGCAACCCAGCACCGGACTAAATCAATTTTGGTCAATCCATTGGCCATTAAGGCTCTGATCTTTGAAAAGATGGGCATATATTTGGCCCGTTCTTCTGTGCTGATCCGTTCTGGTAGAGGATGTCTATTGCTAAGCTGGTTTTCACGGTAACCCGGCAGAGGATTTTCACCTTCTGGAGAGGTGTCTTTGCAATAGAACCAAGTTTGGTTCCAGTCCTTAGGATGGCTGGGAAGTGCTGCTGCAGGAAACGTGGCTTCTTTCCGCCTCTGAATAGAAATGCCACCTACTTCTAAGCTGGGCCCGTCCGTAAATTCGGTCTGGCGGTTCAGGTAATAGAATTCCCTGAACAGTTCTACAGTGGGCTCCTGTTGAAGATACACTTCGCAAAAGACTTGGAAGTTGCAGATGTTTGAAATAGAGTTGGGCCCAATGTCTTGCGGATGAAGTTGGAAAAAGTACAGCCCATCACGGAAATTTTTTGAGCCGGGTGGACTGAACCCCCGGAGCATGTGATCAGTAAACACTACAACTTCGCCCTCTTTGGGATTGGGAGTGGTCTCGGTTCCTGGGGCTCTCCAGTGGATAACGTTCTTCGTGGCTAAGACGCCCACTTGAACATGTTCGTTCAGCGTCTGCTCGGTAACCCGGGAGGCGATCCAATTGCATGAAGTAACAGTTTTCATCATTTTATTGATGAAGACCTAGAAAAGAAAGTTTTGCTGGATTAAAGTTATGCTCTTAAGCCATCCAGTGATCAACAAGTAAATGCATTTCTGTGAGGCCAATTCGTGTAACAAAGAATATGTGCAGTAAACAGTGGCATGGGTAAACCGGAAGATGATGCCGGGTTATACAGATTTTGGATGTATACTAATGGCTTAAAAAAGGGGACTAATGCTATGTGGCGGGTTACGGTTATCATATAAACCGCCCACATGATTGCAGTACGACAGATCTATAAGTGAAAATTTTGCTAAGTGATGGACAAACAGGTTCCACAGATCAGTTCTATGATTTTGGATCTACGGCAGTTCATAAAAGAAAATAAATTCTAAACCTAAGGTGGCGGCAGCAGAAGAACTCGTGTGCTCAGATGAGCTATTGTACAGAGAAGGTATTCTTTGCGATTGAAAAGGGATGCTACAACTGGTACCGCGCAAATCCAGTGTTGTGTTTAGATCTAACCACGCGTTTTAAGGAGAGAAGTGAAGAACAGCGAGGAACACTGATGAACGGCAAAACCCTAATGCAGATCTGTTATGGGGAAAAAGGAGTGCTTACTGATGCTGATGAACAGCGGAGGCGCGCCGCGGTTTTCTAGTCCGTTCAGGTTGATGCAGCAGCCGGAGTTGAGGATGCGGGAGAAAGATGGCGGCGGCGGAGCTCGGGTCGGCTGAGGCGTCGTAAGGAGGAAGATGAAGACGCGGGGGCAGGGTTAAAGTGAAAAGAAGGACCCCCTACCCCTATTTATAAGGGAGTGAACAGATGGTATGCGCGGGAATCGAGGAGGCCAAAAAAATGATTATGTGGCTACAAAGACGCCTCGATTTTCGGAAGTCCATTAAAGATAAGGATCTATTAAGATATTCTGGGTTTGTGCGCAGTTAATGTGCTTGATGTCATGGCGGCTTACCGCGTTTCTGTGAGGTGACGTCATGGCGGGTTATAGCAAGCACATGAGGCATTGACGATGGAAGATTCTGCGAAGACAAGTAATGGAGATTGATGTGAACAAGTTCAAATCAACCTGGGGCCTAATGTTGGGGATATAACTACTGGGTATGACCCGCCAGGAGGGGCCGGGTCATGTCATTGGCGGTTTAAAGATGAAGAAGCCCGATAAGGTCCAAGAAGATATGCAGATGGTGGTTCATGAAGCAGGCTTATTGAAGGACCAAGACCCAGGGACAATTAGAGGCCCAAAGGGATGAGCCGCCATATGTTTAACTTGGTTTGTAAGGCAAGCTTAGTTAGAAACCGAGCCGGTCATGTTTGTGTGAGCTGGCCGGGACTCTTTAAGCTGCCGGGCATCAACCTGTATATAAAGGGGCTAACCCGGCGGCGGGTTAACTCAAGAAACGATCAATCGAAAACTAGTTCAAGCGTATCCGCTCCCTGGTAATCGAAACCCAAGCAATACAACTGAAATCAGGAGTAGGCTTTTACCTCATTGAGAGGGGCTGAACCTGGGTAAACTCTGTGTCCTTTGTCCCTTTCAACCCCTTCAAGCTAACCTAGTTGCGATGGCTCCACACCTAAGTCCTTTTGCTAGGGCATCTGCCGTGTTAAGTCCACGACAAGATCTATATTTAATCTTACCAAAAAGTTGAATACACAGACAATGCTAGTGCAGAAGTGTAGCCCATTTCTCTTGTCAGTACGTTTTGTCCTGTAACACTTGTACTTCTAGGGATTGGTAGTTGATTATGTAGCATCAATCTGCATCTTATCTTCATTATCCTCTATCCCTTCCAGCATTATCATATCTATAATTACTCTCTACAAAATGTAGAGTACAGCCAATGCTTATGAAGAAGATTATGTGCTGAAATTCTTGAGTTATCCTTCCCTTGACATGGAGAAGGGCATTATAGTGTTAATTGTTAATGTAACTCAGTCCTTCTAAAGCCTTTATCCTCAACTGCTGTTTAATTTGCTCATACTCCCTATCGTTAACTGCTGTTTAGTTTGCTGTTTCTATCAAAATGCATGTGCGCAACAACTGTAAGTTCCAAGTTTTACTTGTAAAACCAAATTCCTTATTCATACCATGCACATTACTCAATACTCCCTATATGTATGCTTGTTTTTGTGGATCTATAATCCAGTGTGTGGTGAAGCAGCCCACGTTTGCACCTTGTCATCTCCTATTTTATCTTACTGATGTGGCTGATGATATGAACAACATGCCATGCACATTAACCAAAATAGATACAATGATTGCCTTTCCCTTCATCTATGCTTGTTTTGTTGACATGGTAATCCAGTAGTGTGGTGAAGCTCCGCGCATTATGTACAATGCCAAATTATGCTATTGATATTTTGAACTTACTCTTTATTTTCTAATTTGAAATTGGATGGAATTGACAACACAGTTATCATCTTTGTTTATACACGTGCAAAACCTGTGATCTCTTTGCTTGTTTCAGGGTGATATGCCTGATGGCATGCACAAGTCTGCTGAAGGCTGTGAGACAAACCCAACATATATTGCAGCAAAGAAGGCAAAACATCTTGAAGATAGCGAGACAACCCCAAAGTCTTGTCTTGATGCAGTGTTCAAGTTACTTGAGACTAGCAGTCACACAAGCTCACAAAATTCGCTGTCTGAATCAGTTCGACTTCTTCAGTCCTAAGTTCTAGCAGAAAGGCATTCTGCAACTCAACTTCGACTTGAAGTCCTATCTCTAAGAAAGATTGTGGAGAACACCAATGAGAACCTCATTGCTAAACAGCTACACCTGGAAGCTATGACCGACATGCTAGGCCGGTCTCACAGCCTTGCTCAGCAGCTTGCGCAGCAGTTCCCGCGCAAGGCTAACCTTTCTTGAACTGTCTTGGAAGTGGTCTTGGTTCAGTATTATTTTGTTACGCTGCAATGGCGCCCTGTTTTTGTAATCTGCTTCTTCGTTGCGCTTTATGATCACTGGTGGCGAACTTCGATGCCCAGTGGATGTAATATACCATAAATCCTTTATTGTATAGTGTAGGTTTATTCTAAGTTACTATGCCATAATTTCTTTATTGTATAGAGTAGGTTCGTTCTTAATTCCTACTAGTTACCGTATATGCCATCGTTTGCTATCTGAAAAAAGGGGCAAAAATCTGATGTAGTCGACCGGGCTGAAACATTCGCCTCTAACGGGCCTGCATTTTAGCGGGCCACAATTGGGCCGGCCTGCAACTTTCTTGGGCCTAAAAGGCCATTGGGGCCTTCACACATTGCGCCAGGCCCACAACTTACACGGGCCTATATTCGGCCCAAAGTTTAGTTGGGCCTTTAGTGGACCCAGCGCTTAGTTTGGCCCATGTAGCTTCGGGCCATTAACAGGCTGAATATTCTGCTAGCCTGTTACGGCCCAGAAGAAATCATGGGCCTTTAGCAGGTCGAAATGCATGTTGGGCCTCAATTTTCACTAGACGTCGACGGGCCTTCAGTAGGCTGAAATGTTGACCGGGCCATTATTGGCCCAGTTATATGACGGGCCATTACTAGGCCGAAACATATCTCGGGCCTTAGTTGGCCCACTGATATCATGGGACTTTAAGAGGCTAAAAGCTTAGTAGAGGCATCAACGGGCCCAATTATACGACAGGCCTTTAACAGGCCCAAAGTCACGTCAGACCATATATGGCCCATGGGCAGCATGGGCCATTCCCGGGTTGAAAGACAGACCAGGCTGAAATGGGCCTATGTCTACATCGGGCCTCCAGCAGGCCGAAATGTCACTGGGTCGTAATTGGGCCCAAATATTCGGCGAACAATTAACGGGCCAGATCTGGTTTCGGGCCGTAAATGGGCCAAGTTTAAACAGGACGTTAGTGGGCTGGCCCACTAGTACCTGAGTAAATACTATGGGCCTTTGATTGGGCCGGCCTATTGAACCTATATGGGCCTCTGTTGGGCCCTGCCACATGTTGACATTTCATAGGCACGTCTCCTCCATTGGACGGGCGACATCTGGCCCACCGAGAAGTCGACATGTGTTTCCTCCAGCCAATGATGATTTTACACGTGGAAAATCCCCATTGGTCCTGGCTGTTAACGGGTTGTCGGATCCAAACTAGAACCCGATAGCTTAATGGTGACCCGTTATGGTGGATGCCACGTGTCGGTTACCCTTGACGAAAGCTCTTCCATGACGCGCCATTTATCGTCATGGAAGTGGACACTTCCGTGATGATAATTTTGGTATTGTCATGGAACACTTCTACGACAGCACAGGTATGACTATCTTGATTCTGTCATAAAATCGTCATGGATGTACATGCATGACAAAAAACGCGACCTACTGTGACAAACACATATCATCACGGAAGTGGTTTTTTTTGTATTGTATCTTAGGGGTGTATGGGGCCTAGGAGCTGCTCGCGCCCGATCTGGAGGTCGGCCGGGCTTAAAGAGATGGCCGGGGGGCGCTGCCAAGCACGGCGGTGGTGTGAGGTCAAGGGGAGGGCGGGGTGGCGGAGGCAGGGGTCTGGGCCGATGGTCGCTGGCGATTCAAGAAAGATTGTCAACAGTGACTGGCAGGAGGTAGACAAAGGTCATCTGCCCATTCCTTGTAGATTGGACGGTTCATAAAAAAAATCGACTAACCTATTTATTTTCTGTCGACTGTTATTTTGATAGGACTACATGTGGTGGTGTGCTGGAGGAGTACATGCATTTCCCAGCCATCCCTGTGCTCATATATTACAAAATCATATGGAGTAGTATCTAATTTTGTTTGCCATGCAATGCTATAGAGCTATCATATGTCTCCTATCATTTATTTTTCAGCCACCTGCTATCTGCTACTTTTACAGTGCACTTGTTCTGCACGCACTTCACCCATACTCTCACTATTGTTTTTTTATGCATGGGTATTTCAGCCTCTGCCAAACTGTTGAGAGAAGCACAAAATAAAAGAGAGAAGTCGCTCCTACTTTCTTCGTGGCCAGGCAAGACACGTTTGGGCGCTATAAAGAGTGGAGTGTCAGCAGATGGAGACGGTAAACGTAGCTCCGGAGTTGATGATCTCGCTCGCCATGAACCACCATCCCAGGTGCTTGCTTTAACTTCGCGGTGTCATATGTGGTTGCATGTTGCATATGGTGTCTAGCTTGTATTCGAAAGGCCGAAGTCGGTCTTTATTAAGATAAGGAAATATATTTGTTACATGAACCACCATCCCGGGAGCACCAGAAGCCAAATAGCTAGTCAGGGCACTGGCCGAGCCAGTGACAAGCCCAGCACAGACAGGCATCACCTGCAAGCCAACTAAAAAGCCACGGTGGTGGCGAAGCAGCCCGCCTCCCACCAGGCTCTCAGGTCCTCGATGATCATGCTCACCACTGCAGCCGGGTGTCTAGCTTGTATTGCTTCCAATTTGGTTAAATTGCATCTTCTTAGCTTACACATTATACCTTTGAATATGACATGCCTTCTTGTTTTTGGTACATACTACTACATCTGTCTATTAACCATGTTCTTACATCAAACTAATGTTCTTGTTTATCCCTCATCAATCATTTATGATGAGATAGTCAGGCTCGTGGACTGCTGTAAGAAAAGATCCTCTTTTAAAGAATGCAGTGTCAGCCTCCCCACATGATTCTCAAGAAACAACAATGCTAGATGAAGATAGTCAACGTAGCTCTGTAGTTGATGACCGCATTTCCCCTACACCACCATCGCAGGTGCTTGCTCTAACTTGGCAGCGTGATATGTGGTTGCATGTTGCATATAGTGTCTAGATTGTAATTCTTCCAACCTGGTTAAATTGCATGTACTATTTTGCTTAGTTTATACATTATACCTGTTAATGTGACATGCCTTCCTGTTTTTGGTACATAGTACATCTGTCTATTAAGCATGTCCTTACATAAAACTACTATTTTTTTGTATCCCGCATCAATCAATTATGACGAGACACCTTTAGTATATGTAGAGTGATATTGGTTGCATCTTTCATATGATTTATAGCATGCAGTGCTTCTAATTTGTTGAAATGCCATTTATGATGGGACGCTTTTAACTTGCCAGAGTCATATTGGTTACATCTTTCATGTGGTGTCTAGCTTGCATTGCTTCTAATTTGTTGAAATGGCTTCTGCTTAGTTTACACAAATAGTTGTGATATGCCATGCCGTCCTGTTTTTCATACATATTCCATCCTCGTATCACGTGTTTGCCTTACATCAAAGTAGTGATTGTCAGTATCATGCATGAATGAGTTCTGAAGAGTGAATTTTATTGCTTTTTCTTGTCGGTTTTACTTAACAATGCAAAATCAATACAGCGGAAGGAAATTAGCAAGGCAGTGGATAAAGGTGCTCCTTCCAAACAACTGAAATGGAGGGCCTCTACAGATTCTACTCCGGCATCCCCCCAAGAAGATTTGCAAGACAACACATGCATAGACACTCAACGTAGCTGTGTTGATGATGAGCACATCTCCCCTAGTCGACCATCACAGGTGCTCCCTCTAACTTGGCACTGTTATATGTGGTTGCATGTTATGTATGATGTCTAGCTTGTATTGCTTCTAATTTTGTTGAATTCCATCTGCTTACTTTACACATTATACTTGTGAATAAGACACGTGTTCCTGTTTCTAGAACATACAATATCTGTCTATCTCCCCATGTTCTTACATCAAAGTACTACTGTTGTGTAACCTGCAACAATCACTTATCATAAGACATGTTTAACTTGGGAGTGTGATATATGTTACATCTCGCATTCTTTTCTAGCTTGTACTACTTGTAATTTGTTGAAATGGCACTTGTGATGAGACAGTTTTAACTTGGTAGAGTGATATTCGTTGCATCTTTCATATGGTGTCTACCTTTCATTGCTTCTAATTTGTTGAAATGCCTTCTGTTTAGTTTACACATCATAGCTGTGAATATGCAATGCTGTCCTTTTTTCTTACACATTTAATCGTCCTATCATGCGGTCGCCTTACATTAAAGTAGTGCTCATCAGCATCCTGCATCAATGAGTTCTAAAAAGTGAATTTTCATTCATTTTTCTTGTGGGTTTGACTTGACAAGGCAATAAAATTAAGTAGGTGGAAGGAAAAAAATTAAGGAAGGGACTGATGGCGCTCTTCCGGCGAAACCGGCATCCCAGGTGCTTTCTCTAGCTTGGCAGTGTGATATTGTCTTGCATGTTGCATACTGTGTCTAGCTTGTATTGCTTGTAATTTGATTAAATTACTACTACTTAGTTTACACAAATAGTTGTGAATATGCCATGCCGTCCTATTTTTCGTACATATTCCATCCTCGTATCATGTGTTTGCCTTACATCAAGGTAGTGATTGTCAGTATCATGCATGAATTGAGTTCTGAAGAGTGAATTTTATTGCTTTTTCTTGTCGGTTTACTTGACAATGCAAAATCAATAAAGCAGAACGAAATTAGCAAGGCAGTGGATAAAGGTGCTCCTTCCAAACAACTGAAATGGAGGGCCTCTACAGATTCTACTCTGCCATCCCCCCAACAAGATTTGCAACACAACACATGCATAGACAATCAACGTAGCTGTGTTGATGATGAGCATGTCTCCCCTAGTCGACCATCACAGGTGCTCCCTCTAACTTGGCAGTGTTATATGTGGTTGCATGTTATGTATGATGTCTAGCTTGTATTTCTTCTAATTTTGTTGAATTCCATCTGCTTACTTTAGACATTATAATTGTGAATAAGACATGTGTTCCTGTTTCTAGAACATACAATATCTGTCTATCACACCATGTTCTTACATCAAAGTACTACTGTTGTGTAACCTGCAACAATCACTTTTCACAAGACACGTTTAACTTGGGAGTCTGATATAGTTTACATCTCTCATTATTTTCTAGCTTGTACTACTAATTTGTTGAAATGGCACTAATGACGAGACAATTTTAACTTGGTAGAGTGATATTCGTTGCGTCTTACATATGGTGTCTAGCTTTCATTGCTTCTAATTTGTTGAAATGCCTTCTGCTTAGTTTACACATCATAACTGTGAATATGCAATGGCACTAATGATGAGAGACCTTTAACTTGGTAGTGTGATGTTGTTTCCATCTTGCATATGATTTATTCCTTATACTGCTTCACATTTGTTTAAATGCCAGTTATGACGAGACAATGTTAACTTGGCAGAGCGATATTTGTAGCATCTTTCATATGGTGTCTACCTTCCATTGCATTGCTTCTAATTTATTGAAATGCCTTCTGCTTAGTTTACACATCATAGTTCTGATTATCTCATGCAGTCCTGTTTTTTGTACATATTACATCCTCCTATCATGCGGTTGTCTAACATCAAAGTTCAGTTCATCTGTATCACGCATCAATTTGTTCTGAAGAACTAAATTTTTATTCCTTTTTCTTGTCGGCTTGACTTGACATGGCACAGAGAAAGAGGAAGGAACACAGAATGGCAGGGGATGGTGTTAGTACTCAGAACGCATGCAAACAGAAGCGAAAGAAATATGCAGATTCTGCTGGTACTGATGGTGCAATAGAAGGTCAAAGTCCACCAGAAAATTGTACAAACACAGTATCCCATGCTACACCAGCTGCAAAACAATCCAAACACAAACTAATAGCTGCCACCAAACAAGCAGCGACAGCCCTAGTTGTTGCAACACCTTCAGCTGCATGAGTTACTTGTTTCTCAACTCAGCAAGCGGCAAGTTCCCAAGATCCCTTGCCACCTGACACTACTTCCGAAGCACTCTTGACACAAGACAAGTTGGCAAGATCAGATGAACCTTGTGAGCTTCAACAACAAGAAGGTAGTTGCTGGAGTCAAGTTACAGTTGCATGCTTCTTTATATGTAGTCTCATAGTTTGATGTACCCTAACACTTCCTATGTTCGTTGTTGGACTAGCACCTAGGCGCAAGAGGAAACAGACATCAGGGATAATGCTCGATAGGTTAAGTAAATCTAGAGGAGGAAGAATGGAGATCCGTTTTGAGGCAGGTTTAAAAAGGCCACGTGATGCTACAGAGTGCCAAGTTAGTATCAGAGGCAGCGGTTGCCGTTAGGTGTCATGTACGTATCCTCCCAACATGGATTCAGTACAGGAATGACAAAGACGAAACCCAGTTCAACACCTTCCTCGACCATTTAACTGTAAATATGGTTATGTATGGAAATTAGTAATATCATCTTGCTCTGTCCCATACTTTCTAGGTTGCTGGTAATGACACTCCCATAATTTTCCACAGATGAGGTTCAAGTTTGATAGCCAATATGATGCAACCAAAAAAGCATGCACCCATGATTTCAAGTCTTCTCTGCGACAGTATCGGTATAACTTGAGGAAAACTCACTTTGAAGGCAAGGCTAACAGTGAACTTACCCAAACATCTCCAGTGGAAAATATATCGGATGAATACTGGAGAGGGCTCATTAAACACTGGTCTGATCCAAAGTATCAAGTACGTTATATATATGTGATCAGATCACATGTTGAACTCCTATTGACGCATGTGCCTCGCAAATCTATCTTCTTGTAGGTGAAGTGTTCAAAGAACAAGGCCAACCGTACGAAAGTGAAATTCCAACAGACGACAGGATCTCATAGCTATATTGCACACTGCGAGGCTCTTGTAATTAGCTGCTGTTTTACTCTTTTCGTTGTGCCATATTATCAGATATATATTGACTTGTTCCAAATGCAGAGGAAAGCCCGCAAGGACCAAAAAGTACCTGAACCAAATCCTGTGGAAATCTTCAAGGACTGTCACACCAGCAAGACGAAGGGCATCACTACACCAGTCAAAGCCGCTGTTGTAAGTCCTTAATCCTCATGCCTTTTAACTACTACTTACTCTGACTTGTGCATTGAACTGCATGGTTTGCAGCCAATGTCTATTACTCTTTTCAATTTTATACACAATTGTCTTAGCGTATCATTGCACCTTACAAGGTTTAAAAGAGAGGAGTGATGTTCCTTTGATCTTGATCTGTAATCTAGTTCCATGCTGGACTTGTCTACACAACCTTACAATTGCCTGTTTGTCTGTTCTTAGTTGTTTTGTGATATGAATGATGTCATACTATGCTTATCGTATTATAAACTTTGTCTCTTTATCCTTAGCTGTCAATACAATGTGAAGAAATAGACATTACATTAGCCATGGTACATGGTCATATGTTTGGAACCTAGTTTTATTATGTACTTTGCAGTAAAATACAACTAATAATTTACACGGGTTCACTAGAATAAGTTATGTATATAAACCAAAGCTATTTTGTTTGGTTTTGCTGCCTCCTTAATATCTTCTGTTCTAGTACTACTAATGTAAAAACTCAACTTTTCAGAAAGCTATGGAACAAATGGTGGAACCGCCACCTTCTGAAGGTGACGAGGCAACTATAACCGCAATATCACCTCTTGCTGAAGTGGGTCAGTACCTGTCCACTAACAGTGCCAAAAGCACGTTCCCGCGTAATACTGGGTTGGTTGTTAAGGCAATATCGTCCAAACTGCCTCATAATCAAGATATGCAAGCTCAAAACAATGTTATATCTGCGCTCCAGACACAATTCCATTCTCTAACAGAGACCCTTTGTGAAACAAGGACAACCATTGTTCGATGTCGTCAAGATATGCATGGTTTTGAAACGAGACTATCAGACATTTGCTATGTTGTTCAGGAACCTAGGAGAAATGAAGACGAAGGTTATGGTGCCCCATCGGACAGTACAGCTTGAAAACTTAACAATCAGGTCAAATGAACTGAGCTTCTGAACTTCTGGTGGTGCATTTATCTGCCGGACTGTTAACTTTTATGCCAACCTTCCTTTTGTTTTATGGTTGTAATTTGTTTTGTTGCGATACAAAGTTTGTTCTTAACATGCAACGGCCAGCTCAAGAAAGCAGCAAGCCATTTTTGCATAGTGTAGGGTGTTCCCCATATTTGCACTGGTGGCGAACTTTGATGCCTAGTCGATGTATTCTGTGCAATCGCCTTAATAGGATAGCATTAGTTTTTGGCTTATTTATTTCCCTAGTCTTCTTTTTCCTTGGTTTGCTAGTGACCGCAACAACCATGGGCCATATACGGACCGTGGTAACCTTGAGCCTGCTACAGGCTGTAGGATCCATGGGCCTCCTATGGGCCGTCGGATAAATGGGCCTCCAAAGGGCCATAGAAACAGTGGGCCTCGGGCCATCAGATAAATGGGCCCACAGGGGCAGTAAACAGGCATAATTGGTAGTGGCCAGCATGGTAACGGGCCGTTAACAGGCCGAAGATAGCAAAGGCTTAATTCTGTCACAGGCATAACGGGTTGTTAATGGGACAGAATATAGGACGGGCTGGAAACGACGCAACGGGTTAACAGGCCACAAACGGGCTGATTCTAAACACGGGCCGAAATTGGCCCATTGGGGAACAGGCCAGTAACGAGCCAAAAGTAATCGAGGGCCGAAAAGGAGCCCAAGAATGTATGGGCCGTCAGTAGGCCGAAAGCTAACACGGGCTGGAAACGGCCCATGTGAATCATGGGCCATTACTGGGCATAAAGAAATTTACTATTTATTATGGGCCAGAGTCACTGCCGCCCATTAAAGGGCCCAAATATACGAAAGGCCACGTATTGGCCGAAAGAGGTTGTGGGCCATACATGGGCCGAAAATGAAATGGGCTGGTATTATACTGGACGGCCCACATTACGCTGTTGGGCCGATTTCGGGAACGCCATAATGGGCCGTGAGTTACCGAGCTGTAAAATGGGCTATATGCGAACAAATCATTAACTGGCTTTTCATGGGCCGGCCCGCTAGCTTTTGACCAAGTCAAACGGGCCGGCCTTTGTAAGCTAAATGGGCTAGGGTTAGGCCATCGCACGGGTCGACATATCATATGTGCCTATCTGACCCAATGACGAGCTGACACGTGTTTCCTCCGGCCAATGAGAATTTTACACTTGGAAAATCGCAATTGGTCATTGCTGTTAACAGGTTATCGGATCCAAAACTGGACCCGATAGCTTAATGGTGACCCGTTACAGTGGAAGCCACATGTCGGTTACCCTTGATGAAAGCACTTCCATGACGTGTCATTTATCGTCATGGAAGTGAACACTTCCGTGATGATAATTTTGGTATTGTCATGGAACACTTCTACAACAGCACAGGTATGACTATCTTGATTCTGTCATAAAATCGTCATGGATGTACATGCATGACAGAAAATGTGACCTACTGTGACAAACACATATCATCACGGAAGTGTATTTTTTTTGTAGAGTGTATGGCAAACCCTCCTAAGAAGGAAATATGTGGGTGCCAAGGCAGTATCCCAAGTATACTGGAAGCCTGGGGATTCCTACTTTTGGGCGGGTCTAATGGCTACGAAGAAATACTTCTTCCGCTATGGATCCTTCTTCATTAAGGACGGCTCAGAAACTAGATTCTGGGAGGACAAGTGGCTAGGAAATGCCACACTCCAGGAACAATATCCGGCTCTATAAAACATTGTGCGCCACAAGGGTGATACTATCGCCACGGTAATGGAATCATTTCCACCAAATGTGACGTTTAGAAGGGATTTAATTGGAACTAGACTCCAATCATGGAACATCCTGCTCTAGTGGTTGGCCACGGTGCATTTGTCACATGGATCTGATGTATTCCGATGGAACCTCCATGGAAATGGACAATTCTTAGTGGATTCCATGTATAGAGCATTAATCCAATTTGATGTGCTAGTTGATAATAACAAGAAGATCTGGAAGATGAAGATACCTTTGAAGAATAAAATCTTTGCATGGTATCTTTGTCGCGGAGTCATTCTTACTAAAGAAACCTTATTAAGAGGAATTGGCATGGAAGTTCGCAATGCATATTTTGTCACCATGATGAGACAATAAAACTTTTATTCTTCCAATGCAAATTGGCTCGTTCTATATGGTTAGTCATCCAAATAGCTTCTGTCTTGTATCCCCCTTGTAGTGTTGCTAATGTATTTGGCAACTGGTTACATGGGATTGATCATAGGTTTAGAACTATTCTCAGGGTGGGAGCGCATGCCGTTATTTGGTCGCTCTGGCTATGTAGAGATGATAAGATTTTTAATAATAAAAGTACTTCTCTGATGCAGGTTATCTACAGATGTATTGGGACTCTTCATTTATGGTCCTCTCTACAATGTGTGGAGAATCGAGACCTATTTACGGAGGTGTGTACACGATTGGAAGCCACGGCGAGGGATACTTTTACCCAACATGGGTGGCAGCATGATCTTAGGATTGCCCCCCTACGCTTTAGGCGTTATACAGACTTTACATGTCTATTTGTATTTCACCTTTTTTATTTTTCATTTGTGTGACAGGACCTTATTTGGCTGTGTGCATCTTAGTTATGTAGAGGTCGGGTGTAATGCTTAAGTATTTTAAGTAATAAAGCACCCCTTTTCAAAAATCAAGGGAAAAGATTATGAAATAACATATGCTTTAGGTGATATCTGCGAATCTGCTCCGGCTTCATCGTTAAAAAGATGTTACTAGTAAAACCATAATGTACAACATTTCAAAATATATGTTTTTTAAATTCTTCCATGTCATACAATGTCAATTGATTTAATATGCTATGCAATATAGATTATCTCTACTAACTAATATTTCCCTGTTCTAGAGAAATATGAGGGTTAAAATCTAACTAAAAATGTGTGACTATGAGTTGACATGTATTGAAATGATAATTTCTCTTATCTACTTCTAGTTAAGAAAAAGCGTACCTTTTCTCCATCTCTACATACCAAAATCAACAATTATATATCTTGTGTGGTATCATGAAGAAAAGACTAACATCATGTTATTTTTTTAAAGGAGGATAAAATTTCATTCATTTGCATGGGTTGACGCACACATCCATCTGCAAACAAAGCAATACTAGATGCAAGAGGTTCAAAATGTATCATACATGGTTATTCATGTAGAACGGGGATGCCTTGGGCATTCCCAAGCTTAGCCTTTTCAGTCTTTTTAGAATTGAGGTGGGAATGTGTGACGACCCCGGCTTAATCGTGCACTAATCATACACGCAAATGCGCACGATCAAGCCTAAGGACTCACTTGAAGATATCACAACACAACTCTAAAACATAAAATAAAGTCATACAAGCTTAATATTACAAGCCAGGGCCTCGAGGGCTCGAATACAAGCTCAATGGCATACAAGCGTCAGCGGAAGCATTAGATATCTGAGTACAGATATATTACAGAGAGAGAGATAAGCCTTCACAGAGGCGGGGTAAAAATAAAAACTACGATCGAAAGGCGTAGGCCTCCTGCCCTGGACCCTCCGATCCTACTCCTGGTCGTCAAACGGCTCCTCGTAGTAGTAGTACTCGCCAGGCGGATAGTAGTACTGGTCGTCGGCTGGGGCTTCTGGCTCAGGGGCTCCGTCGTCTGGTGGCATCAAATGGAAAATGGGGGAAAAAGAAAATAAAGCAAACGTGAGTACTCATCCGAAGTACTCAGCAAGCAAGGATCTACACTACATATGCATCATTGTCAAAGGAATGGCTGTATATGTGGACTGGGCTGCAGAAATGCCAGAGTAGAGGGGGAAAGCCTAGTCCTATCAAAGACTAGCATCTTCAACAATCTTCGACAGTCTTGCAGCATCAGGAGAGAGCAGATGAACATAATGTAAAGTAGTAGTAGTAATATCATCAACCTCGACCTGAGATCCTTTCTCGACTCCCTGCGAGAAAGCAATCCCAGAGCCGTACTATCCAATTCTCATCACATGTTCTAGTTGTACCGATCGGGATACAACTCCGAGTGTCCGTTATCGTAGGACAGGCTATCGATAGAAGTTTCTTCCCTGCAGGGGTGCACCAACTTACCCACCACGCTCACTTAACTCTGGCCGGACACACTTTTCTGGGTCATGCCCGGCCTCGGCTAAGCAACACGCCGCAACCCGACCTAGGCTTATAAGAGAGGTCAGCACGCCGGACTAAACCTATGCCCCCAGGGGTCTTGGGCCATCGCCCCGGGAACTCCTGCACGTTACGGGGCCACCGAGAGCAGACCTAGCAACCCCTTATACAAGCGCGGTTGCGTTACCAGTCCAACTCGGCGTGCGCCGCTCCTTACTGACGTCAAACAAGCTTTGGCTGATGTGTACGACGCAGAACGCCCATACTATGCCCACGTGATGGTTAGTGCTATCGGGCCAGAGGCCCCTCGGATCAAATATCCAAACCGTAGTGGAATAGGAGCGCGCGGAAACGAGCAGAGACTCACGATCGATGTGACCCCGTCGCCCCGTCTCGAGGACTTGCGGCAAGGGCTAAGAATGCCCGGCCACGCCTCGTAGTTATCTCGCGGGCACCATCCAGGTCAACCCGACTCCACATCACTTCGCGTTAAGCTCGCGCGGGTACCCCTCAGGGCCGACCCGTCTTTAGTATCGTGGTTCATAGTCAAGTCATAATATCCAAGGTAACTGTGTGTCGGACACCGAAGGGAACCATGAGGAATCACCCTCGATGGAATTCCCGCTCGATGTTATCATCAAGGTGAACGAAGGAGGAATCACCCTCGAGGTCCACACTTGAGAGGTTGCGCGACGATGTCGTTATCGGGGGTGGTGTAGGAGGAATCACCCTCGCTTACCACGACCGAGTAACTAACCTACAAGGTTAACATCAGAAGTGCTAACGAGGTATCACCCTTGGCACTCGACGGTAACCCAGCAGTGTCGGCAACTAAGGGGTAGTGATGTGCGGTGCCAGGGTCTGGTCCTCAATCCCGATGATCGGGTCTTCTGATATCCAGCAGGGCAGTCAGGATCAAGTGGAGGTCTCTGTCGTGTCTCTACCCAGCCTATAATAATCAGTCTAGGATAACCAGTAAGGTAACAAAGCAGGGTACAATAATCAGGCTATGCAGCAGATATAGGAAAACAGTAGCAGTAGCAGTTCTAATGCAAGCATAAGAGAGAAAAGAGTAGGCGATATAGGCATGCTCAAAATGGGGGTGCTTGCCTGTTTGCTCGGGGGCAAGGGCAAGGTCTTCAGTAGTATCGTCGGGGACATAGTCGTACTCCTGTGCGGCGTCTGCCTCGGGAGCTACGTCAACGTCGGGGGCTACCGAGAGAGAAGAGGGGGAAGAAACAGGTAAACATAATGCAAACAAATGCAACACGGTACGTGTGATGCTATGATGCAGTGTAGGGTTGCCTAAATATGCATCTAAGTCATTTTAGTTATTTTTAGAATTATTCTGGGATTTAATATCCGACGTGTGTGCACTATTCATCTATCGGATTCGGGTCCGGAGTTACGAGTTCTTCTACGTAGGAGGTTCCGATGGAGAAACAGACGGCACGATCAGACTCGTCTCGTCGTTCTGAGCGACTTTCATGTTTTAACTTTTTCGATCCGAGCTACGGTTTAAAAGTTATTAATTTTTAAAGATTATTTGAATTTCTGGAATTATTTTATTTATCAGAAAAGGAAATATGACGTCAGCATGATGTCATGCTGACATCAGCAAGTCAGCAGCCGGCTGTACCGGTCAAACCTGACATGTGGGTCCAGTGGGACCCACATGTCAGCCTCTGTTTCTTTATCCAGTGAATTAGTTTAATTACCAGGATTAATTAGGGGGTGGACCCCACATGTCAGTGAGACATTAGGTTAATTAGTTTAGTTTTATTTCTAAAATGTTTTAATTAATTAATCAGGGAGGTGGGGCCCGCCTGTCAGCGGCTGGGCCGGTCCAGTCAGCACTGCTGACTGGTCAACTGGCCGGTCGGGCCCCTGGGGCCCACGGGTCAGTGACCCAGGGCGACCCACGTGGCGGCCACGTCGGCGGCCGGCGCCGGAATTGCGCCGGCGACCAGAAACGCGGCGGCGCGTCGCCGGAGCTCGCCGGAATCACGCTACAGAGCTCGTTTCGGGGCGCGCTTGGGCGCGTTCGATAGCTGGCGTCCTCGCGCATCTAGCTGAGGCACTCGCCGGACCAGAAGATGACCGGAGCTGGGCCGGCGACGAGATTTGGCGGCGGTGGCATTCGGGAGATCGAGGGAACGGCGTTAGGAGGCACGGGAGGGCTCGGGCTTGAGCTCACCGGGCTCCTGGGAGCATCAGGAGCTCAGTGCCGTGCTCAGATAAGCACGACAGTGGCTATGGCCACGGCGGCGACGCGAACGGCGGCGAACAAAGCTCGGCCTCGACGTCGGCTAGCTACGGCGTGCGGAGAAGTAAATGGAGAAGAGTGTGAGGTGGAGGAGCTCACCGCGCGGCTCAAGAAAGGCCCCTGACAGATTTGTAGCAGCAGTGGTCGCCGGAGACGAAGGAATCGGCGGCGACCCGAGGTGGAAGACGACTCGCGCGCGGGCGATGCGGGGCTCCTTCACTCCGTCTGGTTGTTCCCGAGAATGCAGACGTCCGCGGCGATCCGTCCTAGCACCTCCAGACGACACGGGAAGGCTGGTGGCCACGGCGGTGCCAAGACGCGGCGACGGCGGCGTCCTGTGCTCGGATCTGGAGGAAGGGGAAGAGACAGAGCGGCGAGGGAGAGAGATGGGGAATGCCAGGGGAAGCCAGGGGGGTTGAGTGGCTCCGGCCTTATCTCCTCCTCCTCCCTGTAGCGTCGGTGGCGCCGCGGTGTCGCCGGCCGACTGGCGCGCGCGCGCGCGGCCACGGCGGGGACGACACGGGGAGGAGGGAGACGGCATGGGCCGCTGTTGGACTGGGCCTGCACACTGTGCACTTAGGCCCAGCCAACAATGGCTTTCTCCTTTTTCTTTTTTTTTCTATTTCTCCTTTTCTTTTAACCTCTCCTGTTTTGATTTAGTTAGGAACTTTTAGCATTTGTGTAAAATATGGGACTAGGCTCAGATAATGCTATGCAATATTGTCCTTCACCAAAAAGTGAGTTGGACGAATTTTGAAACTCTTTTGGATTAGAAATGAATTTAATGGATTTAAATAGTGCTGTTTGGGTGCTGTTTCATGTTGTTTGACTCATCAATCATATTCCAAAAATGTTGGTTATGATTTTGCCATGACCACTGGATTATTTGATAATTAATGGACATTTTTCCAGCAGAGTTGGATCAACTTCAACTTACACTTTGAAATTTAAATTGATTTTCAGATTTGCATTTGAATTGAATTATTAACACATATGACTTGGCACTGCAAATGATGATGACATGGCATTATTAACAGCTGATCACTGTGGTCATTACAAGGGGGTGTTACAGAATGCCTTGCGCACCCCAATCTTGAACCTCCAAGCCTCTTTGCTGCTACTGATTTTGATGACATCCATAATGAAGTTAACCTCATAAAAATAGTATATCTCAATTGAACGGTGAGTGGCTACAACAAAGGACACAATCATAGGCTCTCTTGATCAAAGAGAAACATAAAACTATGCAATTCTATAGCAAATACAACAGTTGCACAAGAATCTGTCAAAATAGACCAGCTGGTAGAAACATAATTCTCTATGAAACTTACAGAACTCAAACAATTACGCAAAATAGGATAAATGTAACACCCCAAAAATTTAATCATGTTTTTACTAAATAAAATTTGGCCAGAATTAAAATTTTGAATTTTTGCTAGGTCTTTTATTAATATCAGAACCATTTTCTGTTTCTGTTTTTCAAAATTCTTCCCTCCATATAGCAATTTTTGGAAATAATGTTGTGGCTTTGGGTAGTTCTCTTAAAACATTTCAATTATAGTTTAATAATAGTAAAAATTACTTTCATAATAAAAATTGCCCCAAAACAATTCTTTTAATAGCTATTTCTATATTTTAAATGCTTCTGTTGCACTACAACTACTTTAAATAATTCTTTCAAAATTCCACAAAAATTATGAGGGGTCATGTGATGCCTATAAATCACTTTTATGCAAACACCAAACTTGGTCTTTTGAAAATTTTGAGTGAAACAATCTCTTTTCAATTATGTCCAGTATTTGAGTTTCTACTACAACCCCAATTTTCCTTGCCCCAAAAATCCTGAAATTTTTCCCACTTATAGTGCTTCCAACCAAACCCTTAAGTCCAAAATTTTAGCCCCATTGAAAACTTTTTAGTTCACCAAATATTCCTCTGAAGTTTCTGTCCAGAAACGAATTTCTCTAAAGCTTGCACTGGCAAGTTAATCTTTTTGTCCATCCAACTCCACCACCATATATATCATCTAAGGAGACACCATCCTGCAAAAATTCAAATTCATCAGAGCCACCTAGACCACCAAAGCATTCTGTCGAGCACCATGTGTGCATGACAAAAAGTTTGTCTCTTCCTAAACTACATTGAGGACTTGATGCTATGACTAAACCACCATGCCCATAATCCCTATCAGAGAAATATCAGCCACTCTACCAAAAATCATCTCATTTGGAGCACCCTAGGATGCCCTAGCATTCTGCTGAACGCACTGGGTGCGTGCACAGAGCGTGCCCAGAGCGCCGTGGTTGCAGGTGTCGGCACCGCCCGGTGCTAGACTCCCTGCCACCGCTCCGCACACCAGCCACCTCTAGGAGCTTCGAGAGACACTCACGCACCTCGTCAACACCTTCCCGCGTTGCCTAGCGCTGACCACCGCCGCCCACCACCATCCAGCGTCGCCGCGGCCACTGCCGTATCGGATACGCCGCCGCCCAGGACACGTGGTTCGCCTCCGAGCCAACCAGCATGCCCCAGCATTAATGCGGACGGCCACCGTCCTCACCGACCCTGGCCACCGGCCACACCAACTTCTCCGGCGCAGTAATGGCGCCGCCGCCGTGCCCTGGAAGCCTCGGAACCGCCTCCTTCTTGCTATAAAAAGTTCACCTGACCCTCCCTCTACCACCACCGCATCTCCTTCACCCCCTCGATGAGCCCCATGGGCAGCAGAACGAACGGAGGAGCCATCTCCCCCGACTCTGGCCGCTTCTGCCGCCACCACTGACCGCCAGTTCCCATGCCACCAGCGACTTCCCCTTGCTGTTTTCTTCACCACTCAACTCCTGGAGTGCTCGCCGAGCCGTTCCCCTCGCCAATTCCACTGGAGGTGCCCCATGGGAGAAATCCCTCTACCACCCGAAGCTCCTTTCCGCCATGGTTGAAGCTCTGCTCAACCTCGAGCTTTCCAGCGACTCCCTTCCCCTCCAACGGACGCGGTCCGACCTCCTGAGCATGTTGTTGTGCCAAGCGCCGGGAACGGCACCTTCCACCGCCGGCAATCATCGCCGGAGCACCTCCCCTGCTCCTGTCCAGGCGCACGCGTGGGAGAAGATAAACCCGATAGGTGGGCCCCACCTGTCGGTGAGCCACCGCTCCCCTCCCTTGCGTGGCAGCATCTTTGGGCCCGGCCCAGTGGCACGACGCAACTAAGCAGTGCTCAGGGCGCGCCTCTGTCCTCTGCTTGTTTCTTTTTCTTTTTCCAGCTACTCTCAATTAATTTCCATAGACACCATTTCTAGCCCAAATTTGATGATTCAAATTTGTAAATACTCTAAGAATCATGCTCTATTTATCTAACTTAGGTGAACATTTTTTTCCCAAGCTTTATCTCCCCCGGATCAATTAAATAGTACTTTTAATCATTTATTCCATCCTAGAAATTCCATAACTAATTCATATGAACTCCAAATAAATTGATTCTTTTTCTGTTATTTTTAATTTTTCATCTAGTTTATTTTAGTATTTATTTCAAAATTTTCAAGATAACTTTTTAGCACTGTTATTGCTATATGTGGTAATTCAAATATTTTTGAAAATAGGAAATGGAGGGGAGATAAATTTTTTCAAACTTTTGGAATGCACCCAACACTTCTGCATACTCAAGGCAAGCATCTTGAACACTTGATATGGTGATTGCATGGTTGGATTATTTGTAAGAATGATTAAATCATGAGTATGTTGAATTCGAATAAATTTTGATTATAGCTAGTTGTGCATGCAAGATCCCTTGATGATATTGCATCTTCATGAAGCATGAATAAGGATGGTTACTTTCACATGTCACATATGTCTATGTGATCCGGACTAATCTGCAGGAAGGAATCAGTCACGAGAAAAGTGACCGTGAGACTGAAAACTCGTTGTGACGAGAATGATCACTGTGGGCCTGTTGGAGCATGCAAGGGTTGTGGCCCTGTTTGGTGTTACTATTAAAAAGATGCTTTGTTGAGCTAACCACTGCAGGAAAAACTTGAACCTCCTGAGTCGATCGTAGATCGAGTCTTGTTCCGGTAACCCCCATACTTGTTCCGTGCTGCCACAGGTCCCTGCCACAGGTAGGGTATGGTTCAGTAAGTTGATAACCCCTTTCCATGCACACATCATACAGAGGGCCACGATGAGGGTTTCCAGGGCCTTGGACTAAATCCTGTCATCGGGTCAGAGGGCATGGGTGTTCTGGTTGTGACTAAGAGGGGGGCACCCCTTGGAATCCGCGCGTATTAATAGTGATCCCATGCAGGACGTTGGTCTCTCCATCTCAGAGTGTTACTTGAACGATGATTTGGGTGATTCCTGGCATCTGGAAAGTTAATCTGGTGTGTGCTGGTTAGGTGTGTTTTCAACCCAAAGACCGTAATGGGAATTAGACAGTGTCATGGTACTGACTAAAGAAATCCTTTACTTGTGGGTAAAGAGCACACCCTCTGCAGAGTTTTAAACCTATTCGAATAGCCGTGTCCGCAGATAAGGGCTACAGTCTGGGTTGGTCAAGTGTCGGTCTTCGGAGGAAAATAATTAAATTGTGCCTGAAATATTTTGCAGGATAATTATTAACACCCTGATGCTACCATGAATATTTTATGCATGTTAATATTATTATGGTTGTGCTTATTATTGAGGACTAACCCGTTTCTCTTATTTTGTATTTCCTGAGTTTCTCAGGGGCTGGCTAGACTACCCCGGGCACTCAATTTTATTTTCAAGACCTCTCGTGGCGTCCCTCGAGTTCACAGGCGGTTTATCGCGCCACTACTCTTGTGGACACCCGATTGGCATTTCTCTTCAAGTCAGACCGTGGCGTCACTTTTGACACCCGACTGGCATTTCTTTTCAAGACCTCTTCACGGCGCCCCTCGAGTTTACAGGCGGTCCCGCCACTACTCATGTGGACACCCGATTGGCATTTCTTTTATTTTGCTGAATGTCACTTGGGCTGGCTAGACTACCCGTGGCATTCATTTGCTTTATTTCTAATAAAGTTTTATCATAACTAACATGCTATGTTCACATCATTTTATTGTCATGATTTAAATTTCAGTCAGCATGAGCATATGCATACAGTTTGGCTCATCATGATCATATTTTTTTTTATCTGCTGCATTCGGTATATCTTTTGTTCATGATGTTTGCGAGTACATTCAAACGTACTCACAGGCTTGTCCCTGGCTATTTACTTGGCCAGGTCAGGATTTCCTGCGAGGAGTATTACCTTGACGTCCGTGCGGAGCCTAGGATGGCAGCCACGCGGGATAGGATTTATCCGGGTCAGCTGTTCCTGCGGGAATGGAGCCCCATCGACGTTGGAGAACCACGAGTCAATTCCGTCATCCACCACCAGACATCAGTGTTGTATCATTGGACCTTTATGGTCTTGTTTCCAATTCTTGTAATAGCTTGGTAATCCGTAACAAGGATGTGTCCACCGGTAACAGTAATCCTGGGCTGGTGATGACACAAGGGGTAAATTTCTGGGATATTTGTGTTCCTGAAATCCGGCCCCGACAGCCTTGGTATCAGAGCCAGGCTAACCATTGGCTAATCCTCTCTTAGCCTGGTTGCTATCTCTAGGTTTCCACACCATTCACATCCTTTCTTATCAATAGCCAAGCCCATGTCATCCGATAAGCCTGCACAGTGGCAGCCGACATCTTTTGACAGTCGGTGCCCAACCTATCAACCTAGCCCATAGGCTATGTGCCTGTGGTTGACACCTGAGTTGTCCCATCCGCAAGCGTGCGATGGAAGACTCCGCTGGCTTATAAGAGAAGCCTTGCCTTGACACAGCACAACACAGCCTCACTCTCAGCCTAATATCCAACCCCCAAGATGCCTGGCCCCATCTTGCACAACGAGACCACCGCAGCCGAGCTTGAAGGCTTTGTAGCCATCCTCGCAAATCTCACCCATCGTGCTTTCAGCATCGAAGAGCCGCCGGAGTATGTTGTGTACCAAGAGCACGCGAGTGATGCCATCCACCACTTCTGGGCCACGGTGCACACCTACGGGAGGGGCATCACCGCAGAACGCCCCTACCAGTTCACCGGGAGGACTACCTCCGATGAGCCCCAAGCCATCCAACTTGCGGCACGAGAGGTTGTAGTTCAACTCCGGCACCTGTCGCCGAGGGTTAACTGCCGTTCTTTCTACTACTACCCTAGTCGTGAAGGCTACGGTAGACCGACCCAAGTCGCCAATGGAGACCATGAGACAGACCCAGCTCTGGTGCACCTGGTGCGCTACCTGAGAGCGCAAGAGGCACTGTTCGATCAGGTCACCAATGATCTAATTGAGACCCGGAGGACGCTTGCTCTCCTGACCCCGATGAGAAGTGAAGCTGCACCTGCCGCTGACAACCCGATAGTACTGTTTGGGAGACCAATCGAGCCTGCAAGGTCTGCCCCTGTTGCCCACCCGGGCAATGCATTTGTTACCCCGGATGAACTCCGTCGTCTCTTTGGGATTTCCTCCAATGGGACTGTAGCCACTACACCCCGCGTGGGTCATCATCGCTACCCCAGTCCTGTAGCTCCTCATAACACTCCAGTCAACTCCGACGTTGAAGCCACCGGAGAAGCCTCGACGTCCGCGAGACACGCCCGTCTGGATGTCGATGAAGTGGACTGAGTCTGCCAGAGTAGTTGCCATGTCCTTAGGAACCCTGATGCCCTGTAAATTCCACCGTTATGCCGTAGACGAATATGTGTATATTTCTAGCAGTGTGTAGTGTTTGATTGAATGATGTGCTTGTGTGTTATTGTCATGATTGCTTGTCTGTTGTGATTTGCATTTAATTCTTCCGTCCTTAACAAATCTCGAGGACGAGATTTTCTTAAGGGGGTAGAGTTTGTAACACCCAAAAAATTTAATCATGTTTTTACTAAATAAAATTTGGCCAGAATTAAAATTTTGAATTTTTGCTAGGTCTTTTATTAATTTCAGAACCATTTTCTGTTTCTGTTTTTCAAAATTCTTCCCTCCATATAGCAATTTTTGGAAATAATGTTGTGGCTTTGGGTAGTTCTCTTAAAACATTTCAATTATAGTTTAATAACAGTAAGAATTACTTTCATAATAAAAATTGCCCCAAAACAATTCTTTTAATAGCTATTTCTATATTTTAAATGCTTCTGTTGCACTACAACTACTTTAAATAATTCTTTCAAAATTCCACAAAAATTATGAGGGGTCATGTGATGCCTATAAATCACTTTTATGCAAAAACCAAACTTGGTCTTTTGAAAATTTTGAGTGAAACAATCTCTTTTCAATTATGTCCAGTATTTGAGTTTCTACTACAACCCCAATTTTCCTTGCCCCAAAAATCCTGAAATTTTTCCCACTTATAGTGCTTCCAACCAAACCCTTAAGTCCAAAATTTTAGCCCCATTGAAAACTTTTTAGTTCACCAAATAATCCTCTAAATTTTCTGCCTAGAAATGAATTTCTCTAAAACTTGCACTGGCAAGTTAATCTTTTTGTCCATCCAACTCCACCACCATACATATCATCTAAGGAGACACCATCCTGCAAAAATTCAAATTCATCAGAGCCACCTAGACCACCAAAGCATTCTATCGAGCACCATGTGTGCATGACAAAAAGTTTGTCTCTTCCTAAACTACATTGAGGACTTGATGCTATGACTAAACCACCATGTCCATAATCCCTATCAGAGAAATATCAGCCACTCTACCAAAAATCATCTCATTTGGAGCACCTTAGGATGCCCTGGCATTCTGCCGAACGCACTGGGTGCGTGCACAGAGCGTGCCCAGAGCGCCGTGGTTGCAGGCGTCGGCACCGCCCGGTGCTAGACTCCCTTCCACCGCTCCGCACGCCAGCCACCTCCAGGAGCTTCGAGAGACACTCACGCACCTCGTCAACACCTTCCCGCGTCGCCTAGCACTGACCACCGCCGCCCACCTCCATCCAGCGTCGCCGCGGCCACTTCCATATCGGATACGCCGCCGCCCAGGACGCGTGTTTCGCCTCCGAGCCAACCAGCATGCCCCAGCATTAATGCGGACGGCCACCGTCCTCACCGACCCTGGCCATCGGCCACACCAACTTCTCCGGCGTAGTAATGGCGGCGCCGCCGTGCCGTGCCCTGGAAGCCTCGGAACCGCCTCCTTCCTGCTATAAAAAGGTCACCCGACCCTCCCTCTACCACCACCACATCTCCTTCTCCCCGTCGACGAGCCCCATGGGCAGCAGAATGAACGGAGGAGCCATCTCCCCCGACTCTGGCCGCTTCTGCCGCCACCACTGACCCGCCAGTTCCCATGCCACCAGCGACTTCCCCTTGCTGTTTTCTTCACCACTCAACTCCTGGAGTGCTCGCCGAGCCGTTCCCCTCGCCAATTCCACTGGAGGTGGCCCATGGGAGAAATCCCTCTCCCACCCGAAGCTCCTTTCCGCCATGGTTGAAGCTCTGCTCAACCTCGAGCTTTCCGGCGAGTCCCTTCCCCTCCAACGGACGCGGTCAACCTCCTGAGCATGTTGGTGTGCCAAGTGCCGGGAACGGCGACTTCCACCGCCGGCAATCATCGCCGGAGGACCTCCCCTGCTCCTGTCCAGGCGCGCGCGTGGGAGAAGATAAACCCGACAGGTGGGCCCCACCTGTCGGTGAGCCACCGCTCCCCTCCCCTCGTGGCAGCATCTTTGGGCCCGGCCAAGTGGCACGACGCAACTAAGCAGTGCTCAGGGTGCGCCTCTGTCCTCTGCTTGTTTCTTTTTCTTTTTCGAGCAACTCTCAATTAATTTCCATAGACACCATTTCTAGCCCAAATTTGATGATTCAAATTTGTAAATACTCTAAGAATCATTCTCTATTTATCTAACTTAGGTGAACATTTTTTTCCTCAGCTTTATCTCCCCAGGATCAGTTAAATAGTACTTTTAATCATTTATTCCATCCTAGAAATTCGATAACTATTTCATATGAACTCCAAATAAATTGATTCTTTTTCTGTTATTTTTAATTTTTTCATCTAGTTTATTTTAGTATTTATTTCAAAATTTACAAGATAACTTTTTAGCACTGTTATTGCTATATGTGGTAATTCAAATATTTTTGAAAATAGGAAATGGAGGGGAGATATTTTTTTTCAAACTTTTGGAATGCACCCAACACTTCTGCATACTCAAGGCAAGCATCTTGAACACTTGATATGGTGATTGCATGGTTGAATTATTTGTAAGAATGATTAAATCATGAGTATGTTGAATTCGAATAAATTTTGAATATAGCTAGTTGTGCATGCAAGATCCCTTGATGATATTGCATCTTCATGAAGCATGAATAAGGATGGTTACTTTCACATGTCACATATGTCTATTTGATCCGGACTAATCTGCAGGAAGGAATCTGTCACGAGAAAAGTGACCGTGAGACTGAAAACTCGTTGTGACGAGAATGATCAGTGTGGGCATGTTGGAGCATGCAAGGGTTGTGGCCCTATTTGGTGTTACTATTAAAAAGATGCTTTGTTGAGCTAACCACTGCAGGAAAAACTTGAACCTCCTGAGTCGACCATAGATCGAGTCTTGTTCCGGTAACACCCATACTTGTTCCGTGCTGCCACAGGTCCCTGCCACAGGTAGGGTATGGTTAAGTAAGTTGATAACCCCTTTCCATGCACACATCGTACAGAGGGCCACGATGAGGGTTTCCAGGGCCTTGGACTAAATCCTGTCATCGGGTCGGGGGCATGGGTGTTCCGGTTGTGACTAAGAGGGGGGCACCCCTTGGAATCCGCGTGTATTAATAGTGATCCCACGCAGGACGTTGGTCTCTCCGTCTCAGAGTTTTACTTGAACGATGCTTTGGGTGATTCCTGGCATCTGGAAAGTTAATATGGTGTGTGCTGGTTAGGTGTGTTTTCAACCCAAAGACCGTAATGGGAATTAGACAGTGTCACGGTACTGACTAAAGAAATCCTTTACTTGTGGGTGAAGAGCACACCCTCTGCAGAGTTTTAAACCTATTTGAATAGCCGTGTCCGTGGTTAAGGGCTACAGTCTGGGTTGGTCAAGTGTCAATCTTAGTGTCAGTCTTTGGAGGAAAATAATTAAATTGTGCCTGAAATATTTTGCAGGATAATTATTAACACCCTGATGCAACCATGAATATTTTATGCATGTTAATATTATTATGGTTGTGCTTATTATTGAGGACAAACCCGTTTCTCTTTTTTTGTATTTCCTCAGTGTCTCATGGGCTGGCTAGACTACCCCGGGCAATCAATTTTATTTTAAAGACCTCTCATGGCGTCCCTCGAGTTCACAGGCGGTTTATCGCGCCACTACTCTTGTGGACACCCGATTGGCATTTCTCTTCAAGTCCGACCATGGCGTCACTTTTGACACCCGACTGGCATTTCTTTTCAAGACCTCTTTGCGGCGTCCCTCCAGTTTGTAGGCGGTCCCGCCACTACTCTTGTGGACACCCGATTGGCATTTCTTTTATTTTGCTGAATGTCACTTGGGCTGCCTAGACTACCCGTGGCATTCATTTTCTTTATTTCTAATAAAGTTTTATCATAACTAACATGCTATGTTCGCATCATTTTATTGTCATGATTTAAATTTCAGTCAGCATGAGCATATGCATACAGTTTGGCTCATCATGATCATATTTTTTTTATCTGCTGCATTCGGTATATCTTTTGTTCATTATGTTTGCGAGTACATTCAAACGTACTCACACGCTTGTCCCTGGCTATTTACTCTGCCAGGTCAGGATTTCCAGCGAGGAGTATTACCACGACGTCCGTGCGGAGCCTAGGATGGCAGCCACACGGGATAGGATTTATCCGGGTCAGCTGTTCCTGTGGGAATGGAGCCCCATCGACGTTGGAGAACCACAAGTCAATTCCATCATCCACCACCAGATATCAGTGTTGTATCATTGGACCTTTATGGTCTTGTATCCAATTCTTGTAATAGCTTGGTAATCTGTAACAAGGATGTGTCCACCGGTAACAGTAATCCTGGGCTGGTGATGACACGAGGGGTAAATTTCTGGGATATTTGTGTTCCCGAAATCCGGCCCCGACAATAAATACTAGACATAGGTGAATCCGCTGTGTAAAAATTCCAAGTCCAAAACACATTCCAGTAAGCCGTACCAATTGTTACAATAACAACAAACAACATAAAACAGGAAAGCAACTACCATGAAGTCTGAACATTCAAACTAATTGCATAAACTGGCACTTTATTGAAAGCAAACAAGAAATGACTTTGCTACAGCAAGATAGAAAGTCCTACTTTACTCAAGCTAAACTAAAACCTAATTCCGGGTTGCTTCCCAGAAGCGCTTTCTTTCATGCCTTTGAGCTAGGAATGATAATTTTTGGAGGATAATCAAGTTTTGTCTTCTCCACTTCCTCCAGAATGAGGATAATCCTTTTCTTTCTTTATCTCGTTAAAAGGTAGAGGATCACCTAAATGTTGAACTCTTTCTTGTCCGTTGCAAGTCATATCAACACTTAGAACAAAGTAAGAAACATGTACCCCATCTTTGCTTGGAGGCCATCTTACCTTTTCGTAGGGTTCTCCAAAGATAAACAATTAAACCTATTTGTTCTAGTTTACCTTTGGTTGTAATCGTAGCTACTGGGATCTTTCTGCACCGCTTAGTGCCACATCGTGGCATGCCCGGCAACCCTTGCCGGGCCGTTCGGCCACCTTCTCGTCTGTCTGCTTGACACGTCTCTGGACGGGTGTCATTTGGAGGTGATTTCCTTCGGAAATGGCTGCCATGTGTCAAATAGCAGCCACTTAGTCACTTGGGGGCTTGACACCGCACCGATCAATGACTTGCGTTGCTTGTGAGGTGGAACGGTGGAGCCTTGGCGGGGTAGGCCGCCCTCATTATGCCCGGCAGGCCTGCCGGGGCGGTCTTGAGACTTGTCTTTGGCGTAACCTCGACTTCGCCAGGCGCGCCTACCCAGCAAGGGAGGTTTTCCCTTAGTGGTGTCTTGCTCATTTAGCTTGTCTTGGTCTTCTTGATCCGCCCTTTGATTTCTCAAAGAGCTAATTTCTTCTTGCTTGGTCTTGTCTCGAATGTTGAGAGTTGCCGGGCCGGTGGTTTGCTGTCCGTGCACAAGTCAGGGGAAACATACACCCCTGTTTGTGTACCCCGATGATACGTCTCCAACGTATCTATAATTTTTTATTTTTCCACGCTATTATATTATCTGTTTTGGATGTTTTATATGCATTAATATGATATTTTATATTATTATTGGGACTAACCTATTAACCTAGAGCCCAGTGCCAGTTTCTGTTTTTTCCTTGTTTTAGAGTTTCGCAGAAAAGGAATACCAAACGGAGTCCAAATAGAATGAAACCTTCGTGATGATTTTTCTTGGACCAGAAGACAACCAGGAGACTTGGAGATGAAGTCGGAGGAGCCATGAGGCGGCCACAAGGATGGAGGGCACGCCCACGGGGTAGGGCGCTCCCCCCACCCTTGTGGGCCCCTCGTGCACCTCCTGACCTAATTCTTTAGCCTATATATTCCCAAATATCCCCAAACCACTAGAGGCATCCATGAAAACACTTTTCCACCGCCGCAACCTTCTATAACCGTGAGATCCCATCTAGGGACCATTTCCGGCACCCTGCCGGAGGGGGATTCGATCATGGAGGTCTTCTACATCAACACCATTGCCCTTCCAATGAAGCGTGAGTAGTTTACCTCAGACCTACGGGTCCATAGCTAGTAGCTAGATGGCTTCTTCTCTCTCTTTGATTCTCAATACCATGTTCTCCTCGATGTTCTTGGAGATCTATTCGATGTAATACTTTTTTGCGGTGTGTTTGCCGAGATCCGATGTATTGTGGATTTATGATTAGCTTATCTATGAATATTATTTGAATCTTCTCTGAATTCTTTTATGCATGATTTGATATCTATGTAATTCTCTTCGAACTATCGGTTTGGTTTGGCCAACTAGATTGGTTTTTCTTGCAATGGTAGAAGTGCTTAGCTTTGGGTTCAATCTTGCGGTGTCCTTTCCCTGTGACAATAGGGGCAGCAAGGCACATATTGTATTGTTGCCATCGAGGATAAAAAGATGGGGTTTTCATCATATTGCTTGAGTTAATTCCTCTACATCATGTCATCTTACTTAATGCGTTACTCCGTTCTTTATGAACTTAATACTCTAGATGCATGCTGGATAGCGGTCGATGTGTGGAGTAATAGTAGTAGATGCAGAATCGTTTCGGTCTACTTGACACGGACGTGCTTCCTATGTTCATGATCATTGCCTTAGATATCGTCATAACTTTGCGCTTTTCTATCAATTGCTCGGCAGTTATTTGTTCGCCCACCGTATTATTTTCTAGGGACATTTACATTTATGCCCCTAACTCGAACTCACTACTCAGTTTTGCCCCTATTTTTCGGGTATGCTCAGTTTTGCCCCTCTGCCATCAAGTCACCTTATAGAAATGCCCTTCCGTGCCTTTACCGTCCGGTCAAAGGGCTTTGACCGTCTGTGAACAGTATCAAAAAATTCTGAAATTTTTTGGGATCGAAGATACTCAGGTGCGCAAGGTGCGTGCAAATTTTCGTGCTGTTTGGACATTCCAGGAGCTCGTGGCAAAGGAAAAACAGTAAATCTGTACGCCTGTGAATAGTAAATTAAAAAAAATAGCAAGAAAATTTGAAAAAATATGAAAATTTTTGGCATCAAAGAGGCTTGGGTGTGCAAGGTGCTTGCAAGTTTTTGTGATCAAATGACATGCGAGGAGCTCTAGCAAAAAAAACAAAATAGTGCATTTTTTCAAAGTCTTTTTCTGAGCCAAATTTTGTTTTTTTCTCCATGAGCTCCTACAAAGTTTAAACACAACAAAAATTTGCACACACCTTGCGCACCCGAGCATCTTGGATGCCAAAAAAATTCATATTTTTTTGAATTTTCTTGCTATTTTTTTGAATTTACTGTTCATAGGCGTACAGATTTACTATTTTCCTTTGCCACGAGCTCCTGGAATGTCCAAACAGCACGAAAATTTGCACGCACCTTGCGCACCTGAGTATCTTCGATCCCACAAAATTTCAGATTTTTTTGATACTATTCACCAGATGGTCAAAGCCCTTTGACCGGACGGTAAATGCACGGAAGGGCATTTCTATAAGGTGACTTGACAGCAGAGGGGCAAAACTGAGCATACCCGAAAATTAGGGGCAAAACTGAGTAGTGGGTTCGAGTTAGGGGCAGAACTAGAATTGCCCCTATTTTCTATCTTGAGAGAAGCCTATAGTGAAACCTATGGCCCCCGGGTCTATTTTCCGTCATATAAGTTTCCGATCTACTATTTTGCAATCTTTTACTTTCCGATCTATAAACCAAAAATACCAAAAATATTTAATTTATCGTGTATCTATCTCTATCAGATCTCATTTTTGCATGTAACAGTGAAGGGATTGACAACCCCTTTATCATGTTGGGTGCAAGTTGTTTGATTGTTTGTGCAAGTATTCGGTGATTTGTGTGTTGTCTCCTACTAGATTGATACCTTGGTTCTCAAACTGAGGGAAATACTTATCTCTACTTTGCTGCATCACCCTTTCCTCTTCAAGCGAAAAACAAACGCAAGCTCAAGAAGTAGCAGGAAGAATTTCTGGTGCCGTTGCCGGGGAGATCTACGCCAAGTCAAGACATACCAAGTACCCATCATAAAACACTCATCTCTTGCATTACATTATTCGTCATTTGCCTCTCGTTTTCCTCTCCCCCACTTCTAAAATGATTTTTGAAAAGATTTGCCTTTTTCTTCGCCTTCTTTCCGTATGTCTTTTTGTTTGTGTTTCCATGTGCCTTCTATTTGCTTGCATCTTTGCTTGCTAAAAATCTATTGATATGGATCCACTTAAAGTGTTCTACTTGGATCATCTTCGATCTATATGTGCTCGCGCTGAAACCCCAAGTAGTTTAGTTGAGGGAAAATCTTTAGATGAGCATGCTCATTTTGTGTGTCACCGTTTGTCTGAAAAAGGGAGACTCTTATGGAATCAAATAAATAGTTTGCTGTGTTATGCTTGGAATCTTTGTGAAATTTATGATTTTACTTGTTGCTCTAAGAACCCTAAAAAACACCTTCCCTACCTATGTGAGTTTAATGATAATGAAATTTTATCTTCTTATGAAAAGGGTGTTTATAGTTACTATGATGGCGAATAAATCAAAGAATTTGTTGCTTTTAAGGGTGCTCATGAAGTTGCTTCTTTGATTGAAAAGTATGATATTACTCTCTATAAATCTGAAAATTCCGACATACTTAAATATTGCTATGAAAACTATGCTCATAATGCCTATGTTAAGGAATTTATTGAGAGAATGACCGTTGCTTTGGAAGAAAATAATGATATGCATGAATCTATAGATAATTATGATTCCGATGATTTGATTGAAATATCCCTTGATGAACATGATGCTTGCTATTCTTATGGCCATGTTGCCAATATTTATGGAGATGAATTTGCTATAGTTCCTTATGTTAAAAATGAGATTATTGCTATTGCACCCATACTTGATAGTTCCTTGAATCAAAAGCATGATTGCAATGATGTTATTATAAATTCTATTAGTGTTAATTGTGCTAATAATATGGAAAACCCTAAGCTCGGGGATGCTAATTTTGCTATGTCTACTACTTGTTGCAATGACCATGATTGGGGTGATTCTTCTTATGATCCTGAAAATTTATTTAAGCCCCATGATGAATATGAGATTGATAATAATGTTTGCTATAATATTGAAAGTGGGTTTGGAGAGGTCATGACTTTAGTTAATGTTAATCCCACTATTTTGGAAGAGTGTCAACTTCGCATGCATGTGGATCATGTTGAGAATATGTTATGTGATAACTGTATTGTTGAATTTGCTTATGATCCTACATGTAATTATTATGAGAGAGGAAAATATGGTTGTAGAAATTTTCATGTTACTAAATTACCTCTCTTCATGTTGAGATTGCTATCGTCTCTTTCTTCTTCCTTGCATATGCTAGTTTTTGCTTGTCTTGATAATTTGTTTGCTTATAAAATGACTATGCATAGGAAGTATGTTAGACTTAGATGTGTTTGTCACGTGTATTATGATGCTCTCTTTGTGCTTCAATTCTTCTCTTTTATGTGAGCATCATTGAAATTATCAATGCCTAGCTAAAAGGCTTTAAAGAAAAGCGCTTGTTGGGAGACAACCCAATATTTTTCCTTGATGTTTTGAAATAAATAATTCATCTAGACTCTGGTTAGATGTGGTTTTGTGTTTTAATTAGTGTTTGTGCCAAGTAAGACCTTTGGGATGGCTTACGGTGATAGTTGATTTGATCTTGCTGAAAAACAGAAACTTTTGTGTCCGGTCACAGAATTGTTTAGATTCACTGGAGCGTGGAAAAACCCTGAATTTTTTACACAGGATTGATATTAAAATTGCCTATGTTTTCCTTATTTCTAAGAATATTTTTAGTTACACAATTGTTAGAACAATTCCGATCTTCTCAGACTATTCTGTTTTTGACAGATTCTGTTTTCTTTGTGTTGTTTGCTTATTTTGATGAATCTATGGGTAGTATCGGGGGGTATGAACCATGGAAAAGTTGGAATACATTATATATTACACCAATATAAATAAACAAGGAGTTCACAACAGTACCAAAAGTGGTGATTTATTTTTTTATACTAACGGAGCTTATGAGATTTTCTGTTGAGTTTTGTGTTGTGAAGTTTTCAAGTTTTGGGTAAGGATTTGGTGGACTATGGAATAAGGAGTGGCAAGAGCCTAATCTTGGGGATGCCCAAGGCACCCCAAGGTAATATTCAAGGATAACCAAGAGCCTAAGCTTGGGGATGCCCCGGAAGGCATCCCCTCTTTCGTCTTCGTCTATCGGTAACTTTACTTGAGGCTATATTTTTATTCACCACATGATATGTGTTTTGCTTGAAGCGTCTTGTATGATTTGAGTCTTTGCTTTTTATTTTTCCACAATCATCCTTGCTATACACACCTTTTGAGAGGGACATGCATGAATCGTGATTTATTAGAATACTCTATGTGCTTCACTTATATCTTTTGAGCTAGGCAATTTTGCTCTAGTGCTTCACTTATATCTTTTTAGAGCACGGCGGTGGTTTTATTATATAGAAATTGATGAAATCTCATGCTTCACTTATATTATTTTGAGAGTCTTTAAACAACATGGTAATTTGCTTTGGTTATAAATTTATTCATAATATGATAGGCATCCAAGAGAGATATAATAAAAACTTTCATATAAAGTGCATTGAATACTATGAGAAGTTTGATTCCTTATGATTGTTTTGAGATATAAAGATGGTGATATTAGAGTCATGCTAGTGAGTAATTGTGAATTTGATAAATACTTGTGTTAAAGTTTGTGATTCCCGTAGCATGCACGTATGTTGAACCGTTATGTGATGAAGTCGGAGCATGATTTATTTATTGATTGTCTTCCTTATGAGTGGCGGTCGGGGACGAGCGATGGTCTTTTCCTACCAATCTATCCCCCTAGGAGCATGCGCGTAGTACTTTGTTTCGATAACTAATAGATTTTTGCAATAAGTATATGAGTTCTTTATGACTAATGTTGAGTCCATGGATTATACGCACTCTCACCCTTCCACCATTGCTAGCCTCCCTAGTGCCGCGCAACTTTCGCCGGTACCATAAACCCACCATATACCTTCCTCAAAACAGCCACCATACCTACCTATTATGGCATTTCCATAGCCATTCCGAGATATATTGCCATGCAACTTTCCACCGTTCTGTTTATTATGACACGCTTCATCATTGTCATATTGCTTTGCATGATCATGTAGTTGACATCGTATTTGTGGTAAAGCCACCGTTCATAATTCTTTCATACATGTCACTCTTGATTCATTGCACATCCCGGTACACCGCCGGAGGCATTCATATAGAGTCATATTTTGTTCTAAGTATCAAGTTGTAATTCTTGTGTTGTAAGTAAATAAAAGTGTGATGATCTTTATTATTAGAGCATTATCCCATGTGAGGAAAGGATAATGGAGACTATGATTCCCCCACAAGTCGGGATGAGACTCCGGATGAAAAAAAATGAGAGAAAAGAGAGAAGGGACAATGTTACTATCCTTTTTCCACACTTGTGCTTCAAAGTAGCACCATGATCTTCATGATAGAGAGTCTCCTATGTTGTCACTTTCATATACTAGTGGGAATTTTTCATTATAGAACTTGGTTTGTATATTCCAATGATAGGCTTCCTCAAATTGCCCTAGGTCTTCATGAGCAAGCGAGTTGGATGCACACCCACTTAGTTTCTTTTTGAGCTTTCATAAACTTATAGCTCTAGTGCATCCGTTGCATGGCAATCTGTCGGTGTACTAGAATAGAGGTACCCTAGTACCCCGTACTTGTGCACGGGCAGTAGTAGCATCCCGCGGCCAGGCTTGCGGGAGGACAGCCAGAGAGAAGCTCAAGATTATTAAGCCATTCAAGAACAAAGTATACAAAGCAAGAGTTAAGGCCCCGGCAAGAGGAGCTTGCCGGGAGGGACAGCTGAGGCCCAGCCTGGGCATTGCTGTAGCAGAGTACTTGCCGCGGCAAGGTACTTGCCCCGGCAAGTCATTGGCTGCGGCAAGATAGCGGCTGCGGCAAGGTACTTGCCCCGGCAAGTTACCTTGCGCGGCAAACTATGGGCTGCGGCAAGCTGTCAGGTGCGGCAAGGTCTTGCCGCGGCAAGCGTTACTGTACCACTGTGCTACTGTGCTGCTCCGGTGCCTCTACCAGCGTGGCGCTCTGGGTCCTTCCAAGCGTGTGTGGCAGGGCACTGTGTAGACGGCGGTACACTGTAGCTAGCGGTGCAGGCGCAGGTGGGATAGGCTTTTCCCATGTCCAAGACGTCCGGGTACATGTATGTGGACAGCAAAGGCATGGGCATTTAATGCCCTTGTCCCCTGTCGTCAGTGGTAGGTAGGACATGTCATCCTGGTAATAGTGGCCTTACTGTAGCAACTTTCCACCTCTACCTTTACTGTTTGCCACCTGTTGGTGACCCCTTTGTGCGTATAAAAGGAGGCCCATAGGCAACGTGGAAAGAAAAAAAGAGGAACTGGGAGATGGAGAACTCCAGTATTGTACGCAGCTACTCGGTACTGTAGCGCTCCTGGAGCTAGAACAATCATACAGATAATAAACCAAAAAGCAGGAGTAGGGTTTTACGCATCCGTGCGGCCCGAACCTGGGTAAATCTCTCTCGTGCACTGTCGTGTTCTTCGCTAGATTTGCTCTTCGTGCGACCGTCTCTCCCTGCCGAACGTAAAGGTGTCCTTCCCTGGGTCCCATAGGTGATCGCGGATTCGTCCCCGACATCTTTGGCGCGCCAGGTAGGGGTGAGAAGGTTGTGTGAACCTAATCTAGCGATTTGCGCGTTAGTTTTTGGGCCATCCTCCGTCTTATGGCTCCAAAAAAGAAGACTTCAGCCATCGGTGCGTCTACGTCCAACCCGCCTGCTCCCATGCAGGAGGGTGCCGACGTTATTGCGGCTGCTGGGGGGACTGGAGAGCGAGAGCTCCTATTACCTCCACCTGTCCAAAACCGGGTCAGCAACGCCAATCTTGGCGCTGCTGGGTCTGGGAACGCAGCGCTGCTCGCTGCTGCTGTTCCTGCAAGCTCCAGAAACGGTGCTGCGCGTTCTGGAACGCCTGCGCCGGTTCAGACGCCACGGCCTTCGCAAGAAGCCCGTGACAGGCAGCGTCCTGACGCCCCAGGTGCCAGGCGCTCCCTGGATAATGAACTTGCGCATCGATCTCGAGATGCGCGGGGTCACCAGACGCAACAACACGTTGGCGGGGTCGAGGTGCAGTCGCCTGGGCGTGGAGATGCTCCTTCTAACACTGTTAGGAGTAAGAGCATCCCACAGTCCTCACGCCACTCGATACCTCCCTCACCAGCAGAAGCGTTGGCGCGTGCGCAGCTGCTCCTGAACTTCCCTCCACCAGCAGATAAGCTTGACGAGTGGAGGGCAACCATTCAGAGCCTTCTCAGCTTCGCTGATGCCGACCCGGTGCGCACGGCCGATAAGAGAACTGGTGACAATGCTGTCACCAACAAGAACGGCGAGGGGGCAACAACCATACACTCCCCACCCAGACGGCCTCAGTCGCCGACACGTCGAAACGACGCCCGTGGCGATGATTCCACGGCGTCGTCTGACCCGCGAGCTCGTCGTGACCAGCGCCTCGTTCTTCAGGAACGCAGAGGAGAAGACGCTCGTACCACTATCGAGCGAAGGAGAGAAGCGCATCGTCAGTCCGACAGACGCGTAGGGCCCGCTGTTGACATGCATGCGCCAGGGGATCCTGGCGACTTGCCGTACGCGGTAAGTTGTCCAGCGTTCACCCGTGAGCTGCGGCAGGTCCAGTGGCCCAATCGCAAGGCTTTCAAGCCTGACATGCCGGAGAAGTATGATGGCAAGACACACCCGTCGGAGTTCCTCAGCATTTACACTATTGCGGTGCAAGCTGCCGGGGGACGAGACGACAAGATTCTTGCTAACTACTTCCCGCTCGTGTTAAAGCGCAACGTCGTCTCATGGCTCATGCACTTACCGGAGAACTCCATTTCTTCATGGGCAGACCTGTGCCATCAGTTTGTTGGTGCCTTTACTGGCGGTCATCAACCTCATGGCCAGGAGAGTGATCTTCATCTCATCCCCCAGAAGGAAGGAGAGCCCCTGCGCAAGTACATTCAAAGGTTCAGCCGCGTACAGTACAACATCCCAGATGTTCACCCCGCTGCGGTTATTAGCGCGTTCCATCAGAACGTGCGTAACCGCAAGATGCGGGAGGAAATGGTGATGACCAAGGTCAGAGACATTGGCCAGCTATATGCTCTCGCCGACAAGTGTGCGCACGCTGAAGAGGGAAGGAAACTTCCCGGTGAAGGTGTTGGCGCGGGGGGAGCTCTGACAGCGAAGGTACCACCCCGGCAAAGAAGGGCCGGCGGCGGAACAACAGGAAGAAAAAGGGCAAAGCTGTGCTTGCCGTCGAGCAGTCCAGCGGCAACGGCAGCGCCGACAAGGCCAAAGTCGAGGGCTCCGGCAAGGAGATTGCCGTGTGCGCCAACTGTCAGGCCTTGGCGGCTGCCGACAAGCAGGACGGCTCCGACAAGCAATATTGCAAGATCCACCGCACCAAGGGACACGATCTCCAGAACTGTCGACGAGTCGAGCAGCTTGTCGAACAGCAGAAAGCTGAGTATGAGAGGCGCGACAAGGAGAAGGCCCCAGAAGGTGCTGGCGGGTCCGGCAAGAAGCGCACTGCCCGAGGAGGGCGTCGCGGCAAGGCCAAGCAGCAGCAGAGAGACAGGCCTCCTCGTGGCCGCGACAAAGATGATGATGATGATGATCTAGATGATGAAGAATCTAGTGAGCACGAATTTCAGAAAGCCGCAGAAGTCTTGTGTGTTGACGGTGGTGCTTCGTTGCATTCTTCTCACCGCCAACTTAAACAGTGGGCGCGAGAGATCAATGCGGCGGAACCATCTGTTGACGCCAGAAAGCTTCTGAAGTGGTCCGACACGCCTATCGTCTTTGACATTGAGGACCACCCTGACCGCACAACGGCAGTCGGGTGCTTGCCGATGTTGGTTTCACCAACGATCCGCAACCTCAAGGTCACGAAGATGTTAGTTGACGGTGGGGCCGGCTTGAATCTGATTTCGCCCGCTGTGCTCCGGAAACTTCAAATCTCTGACGGCGAGCTTGAGGAAACTGGTACTTTCCAAGGAGTCAATCCAGGAAGGAGCAAGCCGAAAGGTAAGATCACGCTGCCAGTGACATTTGGTGGCGAGCTGAACTACCGGACCGAGAAGGTCACCTTTGATGTTGCCGATATTCCATTGCCTTATAATGGGATACTTGGCCATCCAGCGCTCGCCAAGTTCATGGCAGCCTCTCATTATGCCTACAACGTGTTGAAGATGCCAGGTCCAGTAGGTGTTATCACAGTTCCCTGCGACAAGAAGGATGCGCTTATTTGCGCCGACAAGATCTACCGGGAAGCAGCTGCCGCAACTGCCGCCAAGGCACTTGCCGCTGAAGATCTCGGGCGGGAGAACAAGAGGAAGTCCGGCAAGAGCTCCTGTGCCCACTCCGGCAAGCGCACCTCTTCGGAGTGCTGCGCTGCCGTCGAGGACACACCAGAGAGCTCCACCGGCAAGTGCAAGAAGAACAAAGCCGCTCCGCCGGCAACAAAGAAGGTGCCCGCCAAGGAGGACGGCACTGGTGGTTCCTTCACCATCAGTGCCACACTTGACAACAAATAGGAAAACGCGCTCGTTGCTTTCCTGCGGGCGAATGTCGACGTATTTGCATGGCAACCATCCGACATCCCCGGTGTTCCCAGGAAAGTAATTGAGCACCACCTTGCCGTTTGTCCCCACACGAGGCCCATCAAACAGAAAGCCAGAAAGCAAGCTATGGAGCGGCAAGAGTTTATTGCGGAAGAAATCAAGAAGTTGGAAGCAGCAGGCCTCGTCAGAGGAGTGGTCCATCCTACGTGGTTGGCCAATCCTGTTGTCGTGCGCAAAGCGAATGGAAAATGGAGGCTTTGTATTGATTTCACTGATGTCAATAAAGCTTGTCCCAAAGACCCATTTCCTTTGCCCCGCATAGACCAGATTGTTGACTCCACGGCAGGATGTGATTTGCTTTCATTTCTTGACGCATATTCAGGGTATCATCAAATCTTCATGGCTGAGGAAGATGAGGAAAAGACCGCATTTATCACACCCTGTGGCACATACTATTTCGTACGTATGCCATTTGGTTTGAAAAATGCTGGTTCGACATTTGCAAGAGCCGTCCAGATTGCTTTTGAGCCTCAGCTGCACAGAAATGTGGAAGCCTATATGGATGATATAGTGGTCAAAAGCAAAGACAGGGCTACTTTGGTTCAAGATCTAGAAGAAACTTTTGTAAATCTGCGCAAGATCAACCTGAAGCTCAACCCCGAGAAGTGCGTGTTTGGAGTTCCCTCCGGCAAGCTTCTCGGGTTCTTTGTGTCTCAACGTGGAATTGAAGCCAATCCTGACAAGATCAAAGCCATTGAGCAAATTGAAGCACCGAAGCGCGTCAAGGATGTACGACGACTTGCCGGCTGTGTTGCTGCCCTCAGTAGGTTTATCTCCAAGTCAGCTGAGCGCGCCCTGCCATTTTTCAAAATCATAAAAAAGGCAGGTCCATTGAAATGGACTCCGGAGGCGGAGGCAGCGCTGCAAGACTTGAAGAGATACCTCTCCTCTCCTCCAATACTTGTCGCACCTAAACCACAAGAGAAGTTGTTGCTGTATCTAGCGGCAACCAATCAAGTGGTTAGTGCTGCGCTGGTAGCGGAGAGAGAGGTGGATGAGGAGGCAGTAACTGCGGCAAGCACGACCAGCGACAAGCTGGGGGCTCCCCCGACAAGTTTTGCTGCCGACAAGGATTCGTCTGCGCAGTCAGGCGAAGTGATACAAAAGAAGAAAATGGTGCAGCGCCCGGTCTACTTTGTGAGCTCTCTTCTGCAGGGAGCTAGGTCAAGGTATTCTGGTGTGCAGAAGCTGCTTTTCGGCCTTCTCATGGCCTCGAGAAAGGTGCGCCATTACTTTCAAGCACATGAAGTTACCGTCGTCACTCGCTTCCCGCTGAAAAGGATTTTGCAAAATCCAGAAGCGACAAGCAGGATTGTCGAGTGGGCATTGGAGTTGTCGAGCTTTGGTCTCAAGTTTGAGAGTACATCAACCATACAGAGCCGAGTTTTGGCAGAGTTTGTAGCAGAATGGACACCAACGCCAGACGAAGAAATCCCAGAGACGACTCTCCCCAGCAAGGAGACAAGCAAAGAGTGGCTTATGTACTTTGATGGTGCCTTTTCACTGCAAGGCGCCGGTGCTGGCGTACTGCTTGTCGCACCCACCGGAGAGCACCTCAAGTACGTGGTCCAAATGCACTTTCCCAAGGAACAGGCGACGAACAATACTGCATAATATGAGGGGTTGCTTGCCGGTCTCAGGATCGCGGCAGACCTTGGGATCAAGAAGCTTATTGTCAGGGGAGATTCGCAGCTTGTCGTCAGGCAAGTGAACAAGAACTACCAATGCCCATTGATGGAAGCTTATGTAGATGAGGTGAGGAAGTTGGAGGAACGCTTTGACGGCCTACAAATGGAGCACGTCCCACGTGCTGAAAATGACATTGCCGATGGTTTGTCAAAGCGCGCCGCACTCAAATTGCCTGTGGAACCAGGCACTTTTGTGCTCCAACTAACTCAGCCATCCGTGACGCCATCAGTAGGGCAAGGCAGGAAGAGGAAGTTGGCTTCTGGCGACTACTTCCCGGCAGAGCTCCCCGAAGCCGCCGGCAAGAAGGCTGCCAAAGCCAGCGCCAAAGATGCAGAGGGGCAACTTGCTTCGACAAGGCCTCACGCTCTTGTCGTTGAAGCGGGTGCTCCTAGGCAAGAGGCAAAGGGGCAACTTGCTCCGACAAGACTTCGGGTCCTTGTCGTTGAAGCAGGCGCTCCTGATCGAAGCGCTGAGGAGCAAGATGCTCCGACGAGGCCTTGGGCTTCCGTCGTTGAAGCAACCGCTCCCGACGAGCTTGTTGAAGGACAGCACGCTCCAGCAGGGCCCCAGGCTCTTGTCGTTGAAGCGGCTGTTCCCGCCAAGCTCGTCGGGGAACGGCCGGCTCTGGTAGAGCGACGAGCTCTTGCCGTAGGGCCTGATGTTCCCGCAGCAGAAGAAATGCCTTTAGTCCTCGTTGTCGAGCCACAGGCTCCAGCGTGGGCGCAGCAGATCGTCTGTTTCCTTCAGACAGGAGAACTTCCCGAAGAGCAGGAAGAAGCGGAGAAAGTAGCCCGACGGTCCAATATGTATCAATTTGTCGATGACATGCTGTGCAGAAAAAGACCAAACGGTGTGAAATTGAAGTGTATTCCCCGGGAAGAAGGACAGGAGCTGTTGGCGGAGATTCATGGAGGCATATGTGGTCACCACATAGGGTCAAGAGCCCTTGCTGGAAAGGCTTTCCGGTAAGGTTTCTTTTGGCCCACCGCCCTCCAGGATGCAACTGCACTAGTAACCAAGTGTGAAGCGTGCCAGTTTCATTCCAAGCAGATTCATCAGCCAGCTCAAGCTCTCCAGACAATCCCTCTCTCATGGCCATTTTCGGTCTGGGGGCTCGACATCCTCGGCCCCTTTCCCTGTGCCACCGGGGGCTTCGAGTACTTGTATGTGGCCATCGACAAGTTTACGAAGTGGCCAGAAGTGGAAGCAGTGAGGAAGGTGACAGCACAATCAGCCATCAAGTTCTTCAAGGGAATTGTTTGTCGCTTTGGTGCTCCTAACAGGATCATCACCGACAACGGTACCCAGTTCACGAGCCACGCCTTCATGCAGTATGTCGAAGACCTTGGCGCCAAGGTCTGTTTCGCTTTTGTTGCTCACCCCCGAAGCAACGGTCAAGCTGAAAGGGCAAATGCTGAAGTGCTGCGTGGGCTCAAGACGAGAACTTTCGACAGGCTGCGCAAGTGCGGCAAGAACTGGATCGAGGAGCTGCCAGTGGTTCTTTGGTCGATCAGGACGACGCCAAATCGAGCTACTGGCCAGACGCCTTTTGCTCTAGTTTATGGAGCAGAGGCAGTTCTCCCCACGGAACTCGTATACGGGTCACCTCGAGTGCTCGCTTACGATGAGCTTGAGCAAGAGCAACTGCGGCAAGATGACGCTGTGCTCCTCGAGGAGGATCGTCTTCAGGTTGCTGTGAGAGCTGCTCGGTACCAGCAAGCTTTGCGTCGCTACCATAGCCGCAAAGTTAATGCCAGAAGTCTCGAGGAAGGCGACCTTGTTCTTCGGCGCGTTCAGTCGGCCAAGAATTCAAACAAGTTGATGCCGAAGTGGGAAGGCCCTTATCGGGTGAAACGAGTCACTAGGCCCGGCGCTGTCCGCCTGGAGACCGAGGATGGCATTCCAGTGATCAATTCCTGGAACATTGAGCATCTTCGTAAGTTTTTTCCATAAGGCGCGGTTGCCGGGCCCTTCCCCGGCAACCACCTTTTGTACAAGTATTGCCGCTGTTGCATGTAATCCTTTGTACAAAGCCAGGCGCAGACCCTGTGCATAAATAAAGCTTTTATATTTCGCAGTTTTTGACGATTTCATGTTTATTTGATTTTGCTGATATTGACATAATGTGGCAGGAGAACCAAACCCCCCCCAGACTTCCCCGGTAGCATTAACGAGCCGCCAAGCTCCTATATCTTTATTTTCTCTTCTTTCTTTTTCTCAAAGAGACAGAAGCTTCCCTCGCGCACAAGTTTGGGGGGGGGGGGGGGGTGGGATAATGATATGGACCAGGCGTGGGACCAGGCGTCGTTCAAAGAAACTTTGCCTTGCCGGGAAGAAGGCAGCGGCAAGCAGTGACAAGACCTTTGCCGCGGAGAGATCAGCGACAAAGCTAAGTGCCAAAGTTTGAATAATCAAATTCTTTTTTATTTTCAAGGTTATTTTCCTTGAACGATACTACTCTTTGTATGGAAAACCTGTGCGCGACGGAACCTAAGCGTAATCGGTCGCGCCCTTACCTTGTTTCGAGTCCGCTCAACAACCTAAGTGGCTGCACTGAGCGCGACAAGGTTGCTTGCCGGCAGCGGCACCGCCAGCAGGCTGCTGGAGTCCCGCACCCAGCGCTCGCGGCGATGGTGCGCGCACCGTCAAGTTCCCTATAAGCGTAGGGCAAGTACACACAAAGAAAGAAATTTCTCAAGGGAGATGACATGCATTAACTTCAAAATATTGCAAGTTATATTACAAGATAAGTTGCCGCGGCTTAAACAGATTGTTCTTTAACATGTCTAGCGGCGGCAAGGAGGGAGAAGAATGGGCTCTCTAATTGCGGTGCTCGCCTTCGACTCTCTGGATTTGGTCCACCCTCTCCACGATGGGCGCGACAAGGGCCTCTAGTGGCGCGGGGTCGTATCCCTTCGGCAAGCTTTTGAAGATGTTGCTGAAGTCGACGCCCGGGTTTCTGTATGCTATCTTCACCAACAACCTCCGGAGAACTCCCCGGCAAAGCCTGCGTGACTCGTCGGCCAGTTGAGCCTTGTGATTGACTTGGAGCTGTTGGAGTGCTTCTACTACTCCGTCGAAGAACTCGGCTAGCTTGACGCTAGTTTGCGTGTTCTTGTCGGTGGAGTACCCGAAGTCCGGCACCTTCAGGGCAGTCAGCTCCTTGTCGATGTCCTCGGCGGCGCTGGCAAGCCTGTCTATGAAGATCCCCACGTTATCCCTGAACTTCTTGTGGGTTGCAATAGCGTCTTGAAGCAGACCCTTTTCCTTCTGGAGCTCTGTCATTAGAAGCCCTTCGCGCTTTCTGGTGGTGTCGAGCGTCTCCTTCAGCGTGGTCAGCTTCAGCTTCAGGTCTGCTCTGGAGTCGTTGGCGGCGGCAAGCAGATTGTTCTTCTTGGCTATGGTAACTTGCATCTCCGCCAAAGTGTGGGTCACCTTTGCCCTCTCACTTTCAAGTGTTGAGAGCTTGTCACCGTTTGCCTTGAGGGCGGCCTCTAGTCTTGCCACTTTCTCCTCCGTTTCCTTCCTGTTCACTTCTGCAGCAGCGACAGCGTTGGTGGCCTCCACCAACTTGCTGGCGTACTCTTGGGCCAAGGCTTCGATTTCCTTCTGGTGTTTTTGTGCCTGCCCCTGGGTCCACTCTGCGACAAGTCTTGCCACCTCCTCGTCTTTCTGTCGGAGGGTTTCGGCAAGTTTCCTCTTGCGCTCGGCAAGTTCTTCTTGGTGGGCATCAAGGTCCACTTTCTGCTGGTTCAGATCACCGGCCTGAGCAGACAACTCCTTGGCGGTCTCCTCCTGTTTTTGTTCAATGTCTTGCTTCATCAGGAGGAGGGCCTGCCGTTCTTCGGCCAGCTGTGCCCGCTTGACCTCTAACGCATTAAGAGATCGCGCGCGGACGTCCGCCAAGATCTCCGCGCACCTCAACATGTCAGCTTCGGCCTTCTCGATGAGCGCCTCCCTGGAAGCTAGCTTCTCCCGTCGGGCGCGATGAAGATTCAGCAGCTTTTGAAGCAGTTGCTCCTCTTCAGACGTGCTGCTGCTGCTGGCGCCTGGCGCATCCACAAGCTGGAGCCCGACAGCGGCAAGGATCTCCTCGTCCACAACATCCTCCTCGATTAGCGCTCTGGAGCCCACCATCCAGGGGAGGCTGACGTAGACGTTCTCGCCGACCCGGATGTATTTGCTTGGCGGAGGCGAGTTGGGCGCTGCCGCCTCGTCAGTGGTTGAAGGACCCGTGGTCGGAGTAGCGCCTGGCGCTCCTGTGGCCTCAGGGCCGTCAGTACGACCACCGGCTCCCTCGCCGGTCTCCTCAGCAGCCTTCTGGGTGGCCTCAGCTTCAGCAGCCTTGGCGGCTTCATCGGTGGGCGCCTTGGCGGTATTATCCTCGGCGGCCTTGCCGGCCTCTTCGGCAGCATTGGCAGTTTCTTCGTCGGCAAGCTTATCGGCTGCCAGCTTGTCGGCCTTGGCAGCGGCGGCCTTGGCGGCCTCATTGTCGACGGCCCCTGTGGTGTTCTCCTCGGCAGAAGAGTCAATGTTCATTGGCTCCACCGGGGAGGGCTCTGCCAACCCGAGAAGTAAGGCAAAAAGAGCTTCAGGAAGAAATTCAAGAAGACAAAAGAAAGAAAGCAGAAAGAGTTTTGCGGCAAGTGGGTTTACCCGTGTTGAGCTCAGGAGCGGTGGGCTCCCCTCCCCCGTCAACGTTTGTCATTGGGGTGGGGTCGCCAGCGCTGGTGCTTGGCACTTCGGCGCTGGCCGGCTCCTCTTCGTGGCTCGGCTCGCTAGTGGGAGCCCTTACCGGAGATCTTCTCCTTGGCGGTGTGGTCGAGGGGGGTGGTACTTCTGGAGCACCTTCAGATGGCTCCACTTGCTGCTCCTCTCCTACACGCCCAAAGATGTCAGTGACAAAATGCTTGTTCCTCAGCGACCGCCAGCGAAAGGTAGTTGAAATACTTACGCTGGGGGCTGCGCTGGGGGCTGCGACGAGGGCTGGGCTCCGAGCTGGTCGGCATGGTCTTAGACGCTCTCCCGGTGGTTGCCGTGGGCTCATCTTCGACGACCACCACGGTCTTGCTCGCCGAGACCTTAGCTCTCTTCCTTGTCCTCTCCGCCAAGGTTTCCTCCCTGCGGAAGCAAGGCCGGAGCGCGACAAGTGAGGACAGAAACAAAACCTTACAAAGATTGAGGGTCGCAGCAAGGGAACTTACTCTTCCTCGTCGTCCTCTTCGCTGACAGCGGAAAAATCAAAGTCCGCCTCCGTGTGAGGAGGGGGAGCTGGACTCCTTGGCCGCTTGGCGGGGGTAGTAGCAGCGGTCTTTGATGACCCTGCTCCAGTTGCCAGGGCCGCGTGAGACGCTCCCGCAGCACCAGCCCTTGCCGCGGTCGAGCGCGTCGAACGGCGCTCCGGCGGTTGTTGAACCTCTTGCCGCTTAGCCACTTTGCCAAGCCTGCGAAGGCGTTTCCTCCTCCGAGGGGCTGGGGACTCTGACTGCGGTGGGCTTTCGGTGCCCTCCTCGGAAGAGGAGCCCTCATCCTCCGAGCTGCCTGACTCATCGGCAGGCTGGCTTGGCCCGACATCCTTGCCGGGTGCGGCGAGCTCGCCCTTCCCGGCAAGCATCCCCTGCTCGGCAAGGATCTCCTTTTGTGCCTCGTCGAGCTCCGCCAAAGTATAACCAAAATCGCCAGCTTCCCTGGCGAGCCTGTCCTCCTCCACCCTTCGAGCAATGAATTCTATTTCTTGCTCAGTGGTGTTGCGGACGAGCCACTCCTCCTCCCGGACCTGCTTTTCGACCGTGGAGTCAAAGAATCGCCGCACGTCTTCTTCGAGCGGCACGTCCCAAGTTGCTTCAACGCTGTGCGCATTGCAGAGCGGCATCATAGCGATGATTGCACTCAATGCGGAGTTGTTGCAAAGGGGCACGATGTGCTTCGGCAGCGTGAACGCCTTGTCGCGCTTCTCTGGATCTGTCTCTTGCTTGAACAGTTCTCGCATGAAAAAGTCGTGCTGCAGAACTGTGAAGTTGTTGATCAGTCCAGGGCGCAGCCGCATGATATCGGCTGGGTTCTTCCAATCAGAGGCCGGCCTTCCTCTCTGCTGCAGAGGAGCAATGCGGCGGCGGAGGAAGTCTGCGCCAACCATCCCTATGGTGAGCCCGGCCTCCCTGAGCCGTATGATCCTGGTAGCGGCAATCTCCAACTTTTTGTCCTAGGGATCCAGATCGCTCCAGTCTGTGCCACGCGCTGCTGGGGTCTTGCGAAGCGCACAGTATGGTGGCGGCTCGTCGTCAATGATCCAACACCATTCAGACCGGATTTCTCCCCATCTTGGGCGGAGATCCCCCTTCAGATAATGCTCCTTGGCGCCCAATCTTGAAATGAACGAGACGCCAACAGTGAGAGGCTCCCCCTTTTCAGCACGGGGAGTGAAGTAATGCCTGAACAGCGCAGTGTTGGGTGCGACGCCGACGAAGTTCTCGCACAGATGCGCAAATATTGCCATGGTGGATACGGCATTCGGTGTGAGATCCAGCAGACGGAGGTTGAAGGTGTACATGACATCGCTAAAGAAATCCGAGTACGGTGGGCAGAGCCCGCACCAAAAGTAGCAAGCGAAGAAGGGGTACTTGCTCACTTCGCTCTCGTCGGTGGCTGGGCGAACGCGGGTGGCCGGATGCGCCTTGGTCCTCGCGGCCCACATGCCTTGGAACTTGGCCTTCAGATCCGCCCCCGTGAGCGTCGGAGCGAAGAGCGCGTACTTCTGCCTCTTCAACTGCGCCTGGGTCTCCGTCCTTGAGGACTTCCCCGTCTTCCCCTTTTCTCCTTTGGGACGCATGGCGAAGGCGGAGCTGAGAACCGAGGGAGATGCAGACGCGCGCGGTGGCGGAGGATTGGGAAACCGCTTTGTTTTAGAGCGGAGGAAGAAGAAGGCGGAGATTTGGAGATCGAGAATGGTGAGAGGGGTGTGTGAGTGCTTCTGCAGGTCCCTCCTTTTATGGGGAAAGATGCGGAACCATCCGCCCCTTCGTCATTCGAGATAGCTGCGCACGCTTCCCACGCTCCGCATTCAACGCGCGACGCGTGGGAGAGCGTGCAATTAAACAGCATAGGGACGTTTCGGCTTATCCCAGCCACGCGTGCCCGTGCACTGTTTGGGCCTGGCCCAACAACGCCCGGCACCTTGTGTGGCCCAGGCCCGGGGGCTCCTGTCGGTGTACTAGAATAGGGGTACCCTAGTACCCCGTACTTGTGCACGGGCAGTAGTAGCATCCCGCGGCCAGGCTTGCGGGAGGACAGCCAGAGAGAAGCTCAAGATTATTAAGCCATTCAAGAACAAAGTATACAAAGCAAGAGTTAAGGCCCCGGCAAGAGGAGCTTGCCGGGAGGGACAGCTGAGGCCCAGCCTGGGCATTGCTGTAGCAGAGTACTTGCCGCGGCAAGGTACTTGCCCCGGCAAGTCATTGGCTGCGGCAAGGTATTGGCTGCGGCAAGATAGCGGCTGCGGCAAGGTACTTGCCTCGGCAAGTTACCTTGCGCAGCAAACTATGGGCTGCGGCAAGCTGTCAGGTGCGGCAAGGTCTTGGCGCGGCAAGCGTTACTGTACCACTGTGCTACTGTGCTGCTCCGGTGCCTCTACCAGCGTGGCGCTCTAGGTCCTTCCAAGCGTGTGTGGCAGGGCACTGTGTAGACGGCGGTACACTGTAGCTAGCAGTGCAGGAGCAGGTGGGATAGGCTTTTCCCACGTCCAAGACGTCCGGGTACATGTATGTGGACAGCAAAGGCATGGGCATTTAATGCCCTTGTCCCCTGTCGTCAGTGGTAGGTAGGACATGTCATCCTGGTAATAGTGGCCTTACTGTAGCAACTTTCCACCTCTACCTTTACTGTTTGCCACCTGTTGGTGACCCCTTTGTGCGTATAAAAGGAGGCCCATAGGCAACATGGAAAGAAAAAAAGAGGAACTGGGAGATGGAGAACTCCAGTATTGTACGCAGCTACTCGGTACTGTAGCGCTCCTGGAGCTAGAACAATCATACAGATAATAAACCAAAAAGCAGGAGTAGGGTTTTACGCATCCGTGCGGCCCGAACCTGGGTAAATCTCTCTCGTGCACTGTCGTGTTCTTCGCTAGATTTGCTCTTCGTGCGACCGTCTCTCCCTGCCGAACGTAAAGGGGTCCTTCCCTGGGTCCCATAGGTGATCGCGGATTCGTCCCCGACACAATCCCTACTCACTCACATTGATATCTATTGATGGCCATCTCCATAGCCCGTTGATACGCCTAGTTGATGTGAGACTATCTCCTTTTTGTCTTCTCCACAACCACCATATTCTATTCCACCTATAGTGCTATGTCCATGGCTCACGCTCATGTATTGCGTGAAAGTTGAAAAAGTTTGAGAATATCAAAAGTATGAAACAATTTCTTGGCTCGTCATCGGGGTTGCGCATGATTTGAATATTTTGTGTGATGAAGATGGAGCATAGCCAGACTATATGATTTTGTAGGGATAAGCTTTCTTTGGCCATGTTATTTTGAGAAGACATAATTGCCTTATTAGTATGCTTGAAGTATTATTGTTTTTATGTCAATATTAAACTTTTGTTTTGAATCTTATGGATCTGAGAATTCATGCCACAATAAAGAAAATTACACGAATAAATATGTTAGGTAGCATTCCACATCAAAAATTCTGTTTTTATCATTTACCTACTCGAGGACGAGCAGGAATTAAGCTTGGGGATGCTTGATACGTCTCCAACGTATCTATAATTTTTGATTGTTCCATGCTATTATATTATCTGTTTTGGATGTTTTATATGCATTAATATGCTATTTTATATTATTTTTGGGACTAACCTATTAACCTAGAGCCTAGTGCCAGTTTATGTTTTTTCCTTGTTTTAGAGTTTCGCAGAAAAGGAATACCAAACGGAGTCCAAACAGAATGAAACCTTCGCGATGATTTTTCTTGGACTAGAAGACAACCAGGAGACTTGGAAATGAAGTCGGAGGAGCCACGAGGCGGCCACGAGGACGGAGGGCGCGCCCAGGGGGGTAGGGCGCCCCCACCCTTGTGGGCCCCTCGTGCACCTCCTGACCTAATTATTTCACCTATATATTCCCAAATATCCCCAAACCACCAGAGGCATCCACGAAAACACTTTTCCACCGCCGCAACCTTCTGTACCCGTGAGATCCCATCTAGGGACCTTTTCCGGCACCCTGCAGGAGGGAGATTCGATCACGGAGGGCTTCTACATCAACCCCATTGCCCTTCCGATGAAGTGTGATTAGTTTACCTCAGACCTACGGGTCCATAGCTAGTAGCTAGATGGCTCCTTCTCTCTCTTTGATGCTCAATACCATGTTCTCCTCGATGTTCTTAGAGATCTATTCGATGTATTACTTTTTTGCGATGTGTTTGCCGAGATCCGATGAATTGTGGATTTATGATCTGCTTATCTATGAATATTATTTGAATCTTCTCTAAATTCTTTTATGCATGATTTGATATCTTTGTAATTCTGTTCGAACTATCGGTTTGGTTTGGCCAACTAGATTGATTTTTCTTGCAATGGGAGAAGTGCTTAGCTTTGAGTTCAATCTTGTGGTGTCCTTTCCCAGTGACAGTAGGGGCAGCAAGGCACGTATTGTATTGTTGCCATCGACGATAAAAAGATGGGGTTTTCTTCATATTGCTTGAGTTAATTCCTCTACATCATGTCATCTTACTTAATGCGTTACTCCGTTCTTTATGAAATTAATACTCTAGATGCATGCTGGATAGCGGTCGATGTGTGGAGTAATAGTAGTAGATGTAGAATCGTTTTGGTCTACTTGACACGGACGTGCTTCCTATGTTCATGATCATTGCCTTAGATATCGTCATAACTTTGCGCTTTTCTATCAATTGCTCGGCAATAATTTGTTCGCCCACCGTATTATTTTCTATCTTGAGAGAAGCCTCTAGTGAAACCTATGGCCCCCGGGTCTATTTTCCGTCATATAAGTTTCCGATCTACTATTTTGCAATCTTTTACTTTCCGATCTATAAACCAAAAATACCAATAATATTTACTTTATCGTGTATCTATCTCTATCAGATATCACTTTTGCAAGTAACAGTGAAGGGATTGACAACCCCTTTATCGCGTTGGGTGCAAGTTGTTTGATTGTTTGTGCAGGTATTCGGTGATTTGTGCGTTGTCTCCTACTGGATTGATACCTTGGTTCTCAAACTGAGGGAAATATTTATCTCTACTTTCCTGCATCACCCTTTCCTCTTCAAGGGAAAAACCAACGCAAGCTCAAGAAGTAGCACCCGACAGTCCCGTTAGTTTTATTAAAATCATGCAAATTAGAGTCCAAAACAAGAGTAAAAGCGTTAGGAAAAGTAGATACGACGGAGACGTATCAACTCCCCCAAGCTTAAACCTTTGCTTGTCCTCAAGCAATTCAGTTGATAAACTGAAAGTGAAAAAGAAAAACTTTTACGAACTCTTTTGCTCTTGTTTACATAAATAAGCTTAAGTAGCACTTAGGTTTTCAGCAAGGATTATAACTAACCATGTCAACAATAACTCTTAGAAATTGTGTATTAACTCATATCAATGGCATAAGCAACTAGCGAGCAATAATAAGATATCTCGAATGACAACACTTTGTCAAAACAATCATGATATAATATGATAACAGTGGTATCACGCTAGCCCTTTCTGAGACCACAAAACATAAATGTAGAGCACCTCCAAAGTTCAAGCAGCGACTAAACATTGTAATTCATGGTAGAAAAGATCCAGTCATGATGCATCCAACATTAGCTATACACAATGCATGAGGATGACAATAGTGCTCTCAAATCTGGCGCTTATTTGAGAAGGTGATGACACAACATAAAATTAAATAGATAGTCCCTTTGTAGAGGGAAGCAGTGATTTGCAGCGGTGCCAGAGCTCAGATTTTTAAAACAGAGATAAATGAAATTTTGAGAAATGCACCTTTGTTGTTTAGTTCGTGACCATTGGTTATCGATATCTTCCATGCTAAACACATTAGTGGCGGTTCCCAAGCGATAAAAGTAAAGGTTTACTCCCCCTCCACCAACAAACACACTCCACTGCTAGTTGAATCCACGGGTACCGTCCATACCAACATTAATCCTGGGGAGTTTTGTTTAATTATTTGCAATTTTTTAATTCGGGACTGGGAATCCCTATTACCGCCCCTCTTGTGCGAGGACGAGTGAATAAACACTCATCATGAGAATAACCCCCTTAGCATGGAAGATATTGACTACCTCCTGCCACTCCATGAACAATCCAGACACACAAAAACGGATGTTTATTTGAAGTTTTTAGAGGTGGCACATGCAAATTTACTTAGAACGGCAGGGTAATACCGCATATAGGTAGATATATGGTGGACTCATCTGGAATAACTTGGGTTTAAGGATTTTGATGCACAAGCAGTTTTCCGCTTAGTACAGGCGAAGGCTAGCAAATAGGTTGAGAAGCGGCCAGCTAGAGAGCGAAAACGGTCATGAACATGCATTATGCATAAGTAACATTGGATACTAGTATGAGTAGGATATGAACACCATGAACCTAAATGTCATAGGGGCTATATTGGTTTTGATTCAACTACATGCATGAACATGTGCCAAGTCAAGCCACTCGAACATTCGGAGGAGGATACCATATCATCATACCACATCACAATCATTTTAATGCATGTTGACGTCCAAGATAAATCATTATCCACTCCTAGATACTTAAGCATGGCATGAGAAACTATAATCTCTAATTGTCATTGCAAACATGTTTGATCATAATAGGCTGAATCATGGATACTAGGTTAAACATATTTACAAAAACAGAACAAGTTGAGTTCATATCCGTTTCTCTCTGCCACAGCCAGTTCATCAAATATCGTCATTATTGCCTTTCACTTGCATGACCGAATGATATGAAAATAATAATAGTGCAAGAGTGCCATGGACTAAACTGGAATCTGCAAACATTTTATTCAAAAGGAGAAGACAAGGCAAATTGAGCTCTTTGTTAGATCAACAATAATGCATCTAAGAGCCACTCAACATTTTCATCGTGATCTTCTCCTTGGTATGACTCAATAAAAGGAAAAGAATTTCAGAGAAACACACTGAAATATTTTCTGAGTTTTTAGTTTTTTCTTGAAAAAGCAAAATAAAGAGAAAAACAAAAACGAGAAAAACTATTTACACGGGAGAGCTCCCAACAAGCAAAAGAAGAACAAGGAAATCTTTTTGGGTTTTCTTTTAAATACTACAACTAACTACACTAGAAAGAAAAACCAAAAAGAAACAAACAACATTTTTTGTGATTTTCTGAAAGTTTTTCAAACACACAAGATGAAAGCGAGAAAATAAATCAAGCATGGATAATACAATGAAAAAGTGTGAACACCGACAACTAGAATGAAATGTGCGAACATGAAGGAAATGTCGGTGGGCATACGTACTCCCCCAAGCTCAGGCTTTTGGCCTAGCTTGGTAATCACCACTCGTAGTAAACCTCGGGTCCCACGTTGAAGTGTTCTGGAGCGGGCACCTGAGCGTCCCACTCCTGAGGCTCCTCCTCAGCCACTGCCTGGTTGTTCCGGTAGGCGACGATGTCCTCTCGCATGATCCTGTATACGCCCCTGGCAATAGAATCAAACAAAGCAGGTGCAGGAAACAGGATAATATGACGGGTATTCTCACTGAAAAGCAGGTTGGAAGGACTATGAATAGTAGTGTTCTCGCCATCAATAAATTGATGAGCTGCCATAGCCTGGTGATCTAAATAAAACTTGGTTAAACGATAATCATGCGGGCGAATCTGAATGTTAAAATGACTCGCTAAACGAGTCGCATAAATACTGCCATGAATTTTACCCTTGGATCTGTTAAGGTGCATGCGACGTGCAATGATAGCGCCAAGGCTATAGCTATTATCGCCGTAAAGTGCACGGCGTAAGATAGCGAAATCAGGGGCACTAAGTGCACCAACCTTCTCTCTAGCAAGTAAACACTTCGCAATGAATAGAGCAAAATAATGCACAGAAGGAAACTGCAGGCTAGTGGCGGTGACACTCGATACCCCTCTCTCATCTCCCACTAACAGAGTACGATAAAAGTGCTCAAACTCTGCAGGCCCAGGCTCTCTTATTTCCCCATCAGAAGGGATCAAGCATATATCACAAAATTCAGTAAGTGGTATCTGACGGGTTTCAACATATAAATTAAACCGCACCTCAGGAGAGTTATTCCTACTTAGAAAATGAAAGCTTTGCACAAAAGAATTTGTAAGGAGATGGTATTTTCACACTCAGCTGTGATGAAGTCGGCGAGACTAGCATTAGCAGCAAATTGTGCGAACTCTTGACAGATCCCGGCTCCATCCATGAAGGGGTTGTGCGGTCATTCGTATGTCAGCACTTCTGCCATTCTCCGGGTGCGGAGATCATTGTCCGATGACTCCCTAATGACTCCCTTGGAGCTCTTCTTGGAAGCAAACTTCGTAAGGAAACTCATCTTATTCCTATGAACAAAATTCCGAAAATTTTAGTCCAGAAAATTTTTGTCAACAAAACTTCACAAGATTGATAGCAACTACTCATAGGGATGCATAGATGCTATATTGAGCATTCAAACTACTTAGAACTCTAAGAATTCAACATGCAAGCTCATCTACAGCAGCGCCAAGAGTAGCTAATTATTCAAAATATAATCCACTAAAGCAAAAACTAATTGGACCAATGGAGGAGTCACATACCAAGTAGCAATTCCCCAAAACAGTTTCGAAAACGGAGTGTCGGTGCAACAAACCCTGGGTCTGTTGCCCAGACCGTGCACAGGCCTAAAAGAGCAAGGTTGCAACATCCAAAGCAAGATCAAGTTGAAGAGATAGCTCTTTGAGAAATCAAAGGGCGGATCAAGAAGACCAAGACGAGCTAAATGAGCAAGACACCACTAAGAAGAAACCTCCCTTGCCGGGCAGGCGAGCCTGGCGAGGTCGAGGTCACCCTGAAGACAAGTCTCAAGACTGCCCCGGCAGGCCTACCGGGCATAATGAGGGCGGCCTACCCCGCCAAGGCTCCACCGCTCCACCTCACAGCAACGCAAGTCATCGATCGATGTGGTGTCAAGCCCCCATGTGACTAAGTGGCTCTTATTTGGCACGTGGCAGCCACTTCCTATGGAAATCACCTCCAAATGACACCCGTCCAGAGACGTGTCAAGTAGACAGACGAGAAGGTGGCCGAGCGGCCCGGCAAGGCTTGCCGGGCATGCCACGATGTGACACTAAGCGGCGCATTTCATGCACTCTGCTCTATCCGCAAAATTAGGTATGATAGCACTATTCCCTATCTAATCAGTACACAATTACTGATTTGCCACTGTGGTGACCCCTTGATATATAAAAGGAGGGCCATGGCAACCATAGAAAAGGATTCGGACCCTTGTACACTCGTACGCGCATAGCTGCCCTCGCCCCGAGGCAACCCTGCCGGGCTAGAGCGCTGCGTTTCCACCACAATCCACCATCAATCCACCAAAGCAGGAGTAGGGTTTTATGCCTCACGGCGGCCCGAACCTAGTAAAACTGCTCGTATGATCTCTGTCGTGCTGTGCAATGTTCTTCGCTCTTTGTGCAATGTGCTCATCCCCCCTGCCGAACCACAAGGGGCTGATGGTCCCATAGGAGGCCGTGGTCTCCCACGACATCTTTGGCGCGCCAGGTAGGGGGTAGCGCTTGCGCGAACCCGAGAAGCGTACGCAACACTTCATCATCTTCTTCATCGACGGCTCCATCGTCCATGGCGCCCAAGAAGAAGCCCGGTGCTGCAGCCCATCCGTCCACTTCGAAGGCCCCGTGGCCGCGGGGGCTACGGGGACGCACGGAGACGTGGACACTGCGGGGGACGTGGCCGGCGCAGGCGGCATCGTCACCACCTCCCCTGCGACCGAAACGGGGGCCGAAGGCACCGGAGAAGAACAGCACCAACAGCATCCCAGTGACCACGCTCCATGAGGCACGGGTGGAGAGATCATTCCGTCTGCACCTCTCCGCCCGGCTGAAGGGCATAGCCGCAGCGATGGCACTCACTCTGGGGCGAATCGCAACTCTCCGGCCGCTCCCGCTGCAGGCGCGACCACAGGGCTTGTGCCACCCCCGGAACGAGCTGTCCCAGCTGATGCGCCAAACGGAGCCGCTTGCCCTCAAGCGCCTCCACCTCATCACCATGCCACCCTGGCGACGGGCTCATGACGACGAGGACACAGCGCGACTACTACCGGCACCTTAAGGAGCCAGGCGACGCTACGGTCTACGTCATCATCCATGCCAAGCACCGCTTGGGAGGCCATGGCGTGGGCCCAGCTGTTGTTGAGATTTCCGCCGGCAGCCGATCAGATGGATGAGTGGAGAGCCACCATTCAAAGCCTGATTGGTTTCGCCGAGGCGGGAGGATCATAGCGATATGGCCCGCCACGGCCTCCCCAGGTGACGACAATGGCCCGCGCTGCTGGCCGTACCAAAGGGGCCACCCCCACGGTGCAGTCCCCTCCGCGGCAGCCTGCGGGGGGCCACAGCCAGAGCCACACGATCAAGAACCCGACGACGTCTCGATGGCTTCGTCCGACCCTCGAGCGCGTCAAGGCCAACGGCAAGTCCTGGAGGACAGGCAAAGGGAAGGCGCGCGCGTCACCATCGAGCGACACCGCGACACCCACCGCCAGTCCGATATGCACATTGGCCCTGATGTCGACGAGCCCACTCTCGGTGAAGGTGGGTACCTACCTTTCGAGGTTGGGTGCCCCGTCTTCACTCATGAGTTGCGACAAGTCTATTGGCCATCTACCCGCATGTTCAAGCCAGAAATACCAGAGAAGTACGACGGGAAACTAAACCCGGCAGAGTTCTTGAGCATCTACAGCATCACTGTTCAAGCTGCCGGGGGAAGAGACGAGAAGGTGTTCGCCAACTACTTCCCTTTGGCACTCAAGCGAAATGTGAGCTCTTGGCTAATGCACCTGCCGGAGAACTCCATTTCGACCTGGGCTAACCTGTGCCATGAGTTTGTTGGCGCCTTCACGGGCAGCCATCAAGAACTAGGGCGGCCCAGCGACTTGCAGCTCCTCCCACAGAAGGAAGGAGAGACCCTGCGGAAGTACATGCAGAGGTTCACCCGAGTACACAGGAACATTCCAGACATCCACCCGGCAACTGTGATAGCTGCATTCTAGTCCAACGTGCGCAATCGTCGGATACATTCCAAGATGAACATTCAAATGCCCAAGACTGTGAAGGAGCTTTACACTCTAGTGGATAAGTGTGCTCGAGTAGAGGAAGGGAGGCGGCTCCCCGGTGAAGTGGATGGCGTCGACATTGACTCAGAGGATGACGACGAGGTCACCAGTCAGAAGAAGAAGAACAAGAAGCGCAACAAAAGGCGCAAGGATAAGGCAGTGATGACCGTTGAGGCATCGGGCGCACCTAGTACTGGCAAGAAGACAAAGACAGAAGTTCCCGGCAAGGAAGTTGCCACGTGCACTGATTGCCGGGAAGCTGCGGCTACCGAGAAGGCTGGGAAAGGTGATGGGCCGTACTGCAAGATCCATCGGACCAAGGGCCATGATCTCCAGGAGTGTCATCAGGTCAAGCAGCTCGTCAAGAAGCAGGGGGTTGAATACGAGAAGCGTGATAAGGAGAAAGGTCAAGATGGCACTAGCGGGAAAGGACGAGGCAGCAGAGCAAGCCACCCTGGAAAGGTTCCTCAAAATCAAGGGAAACCCGCCAGAGGCTGTAAGAAGGAGGATTGCAATGATGAGAGTGATGGAGGAGATGAAGAAGAAACCAGCGAGCAGGAGTTCCAGAAAGCCACTGATGCCCTGTGCATTGACGGGGGTGCATCTCTGCACTCCTCTCACCGCCAACTTAAATAGTGGGCGCGTGAAGTCAATGCCGTGGAGCCAGCGGCAGATTCTCGGAAGCCGCTCAAGTGGTCCCGCACGCCCATCATCTTTGACGAAGAGGATCACCCTGACCGCACCACTGCGGTAGGGTGCTTACCATTGTTGGTCTCACCAACAATCCACAACCTCAAGGTCGCAAAGATGTTGGTTGACGGCGGGGCCGGGTTGAATCTGATTTCTCCAAAGGTCATCAGCAAACTTCAGATTGCAGAGGAAGAGCTCAAGGTTACTGGCACATTTCAAGTGATCAACCTCGGCAGGAGTCATCCTAAGGGGAAGATCACGCTACCGGTGACGTTCAGGGGGGGGGGGCGAGTTAAACTACCGGACTGAGAAGATCGTATTTGATGTGGTTGACCTCCCCCTGCCATACAATGGAATCCTTGGTCACCCAGCCCTGGCCAAATTCATGGCGGCATCCCACTATGCCTACAATACCTTGAAGATGCCAGGGCCGATGGGCGTCATTTCTGTTTCGTTAGACAAGAAGGATGCAATCATTTGTGTGGACAAGATGTACTAGGAAGCAGTCGCGACAGAGGCCACGGAAGCTAGTATTCCCGCCAAGGAAAACAACAAGAAGAAGAGAGATAGCAAGGATGCCTGCAAGGAATCCGGGAAACGTGCCTCTTCGGAGTACGTTGCGCCCGTTGATGATGTGCCGGAGAGTTCCAATAGCAAGCGACCCAAGGCTGCTGCACCCGCTGTGAAAAAGGTCCCAGCAGGGATGGCTGGCGCTGATGGTACCTTCACTATCAGTGCCACCCTTGATGACAAATAGGAAAGCGCGCTCGTTGCCTTCCTGTGGGCGAATATCGATGTGTTTGCCTGGCAACCATCTGTATCCCCGGTGTTCCCAGGGAGGTAATCGAGCACCACCTTGCTGTTTGCCCACATGCCTGACCCGTCAAGCAGAAGGTCTGGAAGCAAGCTTTGGAGCTGCAGCAGTTCATTGCTGAGGAGATCAAGAAATTTGAGGCAGCTGGTCTAGTCAGAGGAGTACTTCATCCAACATGGTTAGCCAATCCTGTGGTGGTGCGCAAGGCAAATGGAAAATGGAGGCTTTGCATAGATTTTACGGATCTGAACAAGGCATGCCCGAAGGACCCATTTCCCTTGCCGCGCATCGACCAGATTCTGGATTCCACCTCCGGGTGTGACTTGCTCTCTTTTCTGGATGCATACTCTGGATACCACCTAATTTTCATGTCCAAGGAAGATGAGGAGAGGACCGCGTTCATAACCCCATGTAGCACGTACTGCTTCGTATGGATGCCCTTTGGATTGAAGAGCGTCGAATCCACTTTTGCAAGAGCAGTAAAGATTGGCTTTGAGTCCTAGCTGCACAAAAACGTTGAAGCTTACATGGATGATATTGTGGTCAACACTAAGGACAGCTCAACCCTCATCCAGGATTTGGAAGAAACCTTTGCTAATCTGTGTAAAATCAACTTGAAGCTAAACCGGGAGAAGTGCGTGTTTGGCGTCCCTTCCAGCAAGCTAATTGGCTTCTTTGTGTCCCAATGGGGGATAGAGGTGAACCCGACAAGATCAAGGCTATCGAGCAGATTCAAGCACCCAAAACAGTTAAGGACGTGAGGCGTTTGACTTGATGTGTTGTCACGCTTAGCAGGTTCATTTCCAAGTCTGCCGAGCGCGCCTTGCCGTTCTTCAAAATCTTGAAGAAGGCAGGGCCCATGGAGTGGACCACGGAGGCAGACGCCGCGCTATAAGACTTGAAGACCAACCTTTTCTCTGTGCCCACTTTGGTCGCTCCCAAACAGCAAGAGCCGTTGCTGCTATACTTAGCAGCAACCAATCAAGTGGTTAGTGCAGCACTGGTGGCGCAGCGGGAAGTAGACGAAGCGGCAGCCACCGTCGTCCCCTCTGGAGAAGAAAGTGAACCCGTCCCGGCAAGACCAGAGTCAGTCCAAAGCGAAGAAAGGCAGGGCAGCGGAAGCAGTTCTATGGTCGCGGCAAAGAAGAAAGTGGTGCAGCGCCCAGTGTACTTCGTCAGCTCCCTATTACAGGGGGCTAGATCGAGGTACTCTGGCGTGCAAAAGTTGATTTTTGGCCTCATCATGGCCTCAAGGAAACTGCGCCACTACTTCCAAGCCCACGAGATCACGGTTGTCACCCGCTTCCCCTTGCAACGCATACTCCAAAACCCTGAGGCCATCGGCAGGATTGTGGAACGAGCTTTGGAGTTGTCCAGCTTTGGTTTAAAGTTTGAAAGCACGTCAACCATTCATAGCAGAGCACTAGCGGAGTTTATTGCATAGTGGACGCCAACCCCTCATGAAGAAGTGTTGGAGACGGTCATCCCCGGCAAGGAAGCGCCCCAAGAATGGATAATGTATTTTGATGGTGCCTTCTCCCTACAAGGTGCAGGAGCTGGCGTGCTTCGCGTTGCCCCCACTGGGGAGCACCTAAAGTACTCCATTCAGATGCATTTCCCCTGGGAGGAGGCTACCAACAATACTGCAGAGTATGAAGGGCTCCTTGCCGAGCTCAGGATTGCAACAGAACTGGGAATCAAGAAGCTGATCATCCGTGGAGATTCACAACTTGTGGTGAGACAAGTGAACAAGGATTACCAAAGCCCATTGATGGAGGCATATGTCGAGGAAGTGAGAAAGTTGGAGGAGCGCTTTGACGGATTGCAAACAGAGCACGTGCCACGTGCGGAAAACAACATTGCTGATCATCTGTCAAAGTGCGCTGCGCAAAAACTCCCTGTGGAACCAGGAACTTTTGTTCTCCATCTGACTCAGCCCTCCGTATCCCCGGCAAGAATGGCCAGAAAGAGGAGGAAACTGGACTCTGGCAAGCCTCTCCTGGTAGAGCCTCCCGAGGCCCCCGGCAGAGAGCTTGGCGGGAACAACTCCCCTTCGATCGCTGAGTTGTACCCTCCTGCCAGACCACCGGTCCCTGCGGTCGAGGAATGCGCTCCCACGAATGAGGATGTGCCACTAGTCCTTGTTGCCAAGCCCCAGGCTCCAACTTGGGCGCGACACATAGTCCATTTCCTCCAAACTGGAGAACTTCCCGAAGAGCAAGAAGAAGCTGAAAGAGTAGCCCGGAGGGCCAGTATGTATCAGTTCATCGACGACACACTGTACAGAAGAAGGCCCAACGGTGTGAAATTGAAGTGCATTTGCCGGGAAGAAGGAAAGGAATTGTTGGCAGAGATACACAAGGGTATGTGTGGATCACACATTGGATCGAGGGTTCTGGTTGGAAAAGCCTTCCGGCAAGGATTTTACTGGCCCATGGCCCTCCAAGATGCAGTTGAGTTGGTCACCAAATGTGAAGCCTGCCAGTTCCATTCCAAGAATATCCATCTACCTGCCCAAGCTCTTCAGACAATCCCTTTGTCATGGCCGTTTTCGGTCTGGGGGCTCGACATCTTGTGCCCCTTCCCCCGTGCTACCGGGGGCTTTGAATTCTTGTTCATTGCAATTGACAAATTTACAATGTGGCCGGAAGTAGAGCCCGTGAGAAAGGTGATTGCTCAGCCAGATATCAAGTTCTTGAAAGGATTGGTGTGCCGCTTCGGCGTCCTTGCCCGAATCATCACCGACAATGGCACCCAATTCACGAGCCACACCTTCATGCAATACGTTCATGCCCTCAAAAGCAAAATGTCATTCGCCTCTGTTGCTCATCCAAGGAGCAACGGGCAAGCTGAGAGGGCCAACGCTGAAGTGTTGCGAGGACTCAAGACAAGGACATTTGATAAGCTGCAGAAGTGTGGCAGGTGATGGATCGACGAGCTGCCGGTGGTTTTTAGTCCCTCAGAACGACAACAAATCGAGCTACCGGGCAGACTCCCTTCTCCCTAGTTTATGGGACAGAAGCAATTATCCCCACGGAACTTATTTACGGGTCACCTCGAGTACTTGCCTATGATGAAGTGGCGCAAGAACAGCACCGGCGTGACGACGCTGTGCTACTCGAGGAGAACCGTCTCCGGGCTGCTACGCGTGCTGCACGCTACCAGCAAGCCCTGCATCGCTATCACAGTCGCAGGGTTCATGCCCAGAGTTTTGAGGAAGGAGACCTTGTCCTTAGGCGCATTCAGTCCGCCAAGGGTACAAACAAGTTGACGCCAAAGTGGGAAGGCCCTTACCAGGTAGTACGAGTCACCAGACCTGGTGCAGTCTGTCTGGAGACCGGAGATGGCATTCAATTGCAAAACTCATGGAACGTTGAGCATCTCCGTAAGTTCTACCCGTAAGGCGTGGCTGTCGGGCCCTGCCCGGCAGCCACCCTTTTGTACAGGCCTTGCCGATGTTGCATGTAACCCCTTGTACAAAGCCAGGCACAGACCCTAAGCAACAGAGAAATAAACAAAGCGCTGGGGGGCCCTCGAAAGTTGCATGCATGATCATGTAGATAAGATCGCACATGGCATCGTTTTCATCTGTGCTAAGTTGCAGGGCTCTTACCGTGGACTTGGTCCCGAAGAAGAGAAGAGAAGACAAGCCTACGTGACGATCCCCGACAAGCCAAACAGATAAGTTTTATCTCTTATCCATACGTATTCTATAAGTAGAGACTTGTGCATACGAAAACCTCGCCACCTTCGAAGCTTAGGTGCTCCCATCCTTTGACTCGAACGTTGCTTCAGTCAGGGTGGTTGCAGTGGCCTTTGAGGGAGAAGGCTTGACGGGGGACTGGTCCCTCTTTGAGTTTTGTGCCCAGCAGGCTTAGCCCAGCGGCAACAAACTGAGGGTACTGGCAGGATAGCCTGCCGGGGAAACTTGTTTACTTGAATGTATAGAGGCATTTCACCTCTACATGAGTTCGATACATGCACAAGTGCCTGGCAAAGCTTGTCTTTTTCATTAATATGCTGATTAACAAGTACAAATCTTACAGAACACAAACATGGATAAATAAAGATTACATAATTTAGACTAAAGTTTGGCAAATGCCTACATATTTTAGATTGAAAAAAGATAAATGCCCGGTGATGCCTTTGCTCTGTCCCTCCCCTCCTTGGAACTATAGGGGGAGACGAAGAAGACGGAGGGAAGGCCTGACTAGGATTCGGCGCCTCCCCAGGATCAGGATGGCGCCGTTCCCGGGCTGGGAGGAAGAAACCAGAGGGCAGGTGCGGATGGTGACACTGCCGGAAGCCCAGCCTGTGATGATGGTGCTGCCGGCAATCACGCCTCATCGAAGCGGTCGTCCTCGCTCTTGACGCGTCGTGGGTTGCCGCCACCATCCTCACCGCTGCCGCTCAAGCGGGCGTGCCCGCTGTCGCTTAAGCCCCCTCCATGACGGCCAGGGCGGACACCAGGCGCTCCGGATGGCTCCAGAGAGAGCATGGTCTTCTCCAACGACCCGAAGCTAGAAGGATGCCGTCCCCTGAAGAAGCATACATGGGCACAAGGAACCCGCCCCTACACAAGGCAGGCAGTACCCCAAAGGAAGGGATCTGCCGTTACCAATGGCGAACCGCTCCCTTCAACGTCACAAGAGAAGAGGGATAGGCCACGATTGACTACCACACTTTGCGGGCTCCGGCGTGGTGTCGCTCATGTAGCCCCTCACTGGAATTGAAGCCCAGGGCGGCCCGGTGACGAGCACACCAGAGTCGCTACCTCCGGCGCTACCACCGTGCCACACGCGTGCCCCCTGAGGCCTATGCGAAGACAGGAGAGGGGTCTTATCCCAGCAAAGGCGTGACCACGCCTTTCTACTCCCCAAGCACCTACACAAGCTTTCGGCGTAGTCAACCCCAAGCTCGAGCCCGGGGCCTGGCCCCGGTCTCCCCCTCTCAACATTGCAAGAAGAAAGAAGGAAATGAGAAGAAGAGGTGCGTGGATGAGCACTTTCGCTTCCCCTCGCCCCCTTTTATATAGGCGGGCTGGGGGCTAGGAGCTGATCCCTCGACGGGTAACCGCCGTCCTCCTCAACCAATCCAAGAAGGCCATGCCCCTGCCTTGACACTCTCCCGCACCACACGCCTCCGTTACCTACCCCACTCAATGCATGCAGCATACGTGGCCAAGGATAAGGCATTGTCGGAAGAGTGTATTGGCAGTTACTCACCCGTTTGTGAAAGTCATTCACGGGCCATTACAAGGATGGCCCCACCACAATTGGCGTTATGCGACGCACGGGAGAACCGGAAGCTGACCTGGGCTCAAGTTAATGAAGAAGCAAAGAAGATCTCAAAGGACAAGCAACTACTACCCTCTTCCCTGTGCACTGGATAGGGCCTACCCCGACGACACCCGGCAGCGCGTTCGGGCCAGGCCCGGGGCCTCCTATCGGTGTAACAAACCCTGGGTCTGTTGCCCAGACTGTGCACAGGCCTAAAAGAGCAAGGTTACAACATCCAAAGCAAGATCAAGTTGAAGAGATAGCTCTTTGAGAAATCAGAGGGCGGATCAAGAAGACAAAGACGAGCTAAATGAGTCAAGACACCACTAAGAAGAAACCTACCTTGCCGGGCAGGCGAGCCTGGCGAGGTCGAGGTCACCCCAAAGACAAGTCTCAAGACTGCCCCGGCAGGTCTGCCGGGCATAATGAGGGCGGCCTACCCCGCCAAGGCTCCACCGCTCCACCTCACAGCGACGCAAGTCACCGATCAATGCAGTGTTAAGCCTCCAAGTGACTAAGTGGTTGTTATTTGGCATGTGGCAGCCACTTCCTATGGAAATCACCTCCAAATGACACCCGTCCAGAGACGTGTCAAGGCGACAGACGAGAAGGTGGCCGAGCGGCCCGGCAAGGCTTGCCGAGCATGCCATGATGTGACACTAAGCGGTGCATTTAATGCGCTCTGCTCTGTCTACAGAGTTAGGTATGATAGCATTGTTCGCTATCTAATCAGTACACAATGATTGATTTGCCACTGTGGTGACCGCTTGATCTATAAAAGGAGGGCCATGGCAACCATAGAAAGGATTCGGACCCTTGTACACTCGTACGCGCGTAGCTGCCCTCGCCCCGAGGAAATCCTGTCGGGCTAGAGCGCTGCATTTCCACCACAATCCACCATCAATCCAACAAAACAGTAGTAGGGTTTTACGCCTCACGGCGGCCCGAACCTGGGTAAAACTGCCCGTGTGATTTCTGCCGTGCTGTGCTACGTTCTCCGCTCTTTGTGCAATGTGCTCATCCCCCCTGCCGAACCACAAGGGGCTGATGGCCCCATAGGTGGCCGTGGTCTCCCACGACACGGAGCTTTGAGCAAAGAGATCGAAACCGTAGGTTTGAGGGCAAGAACACGAGAGAGAGCAATGGTGATTTTTCTGGAGGTAGGTGATGACATGGGCTAAAGAGATAAGTGAGGGGGCCCACGTGGGGACCACAACCCCCAGGCGCGCCCAGGTAGGTTGTGCCCACCTGGTGCACCCCCCTATGATGTTATTTGCATAAAAAATCTTAAATATTCAGAAAAAATTGTATTAAATTTTTAGGTCATTCTGAGAACTTTTATTTTTGGGTCATTTTTTATTGCACTGGAAATTTAGAAAACAGACAAAACATGGCATTTTATTTTATTTAACTCAGAAAAACAGAAAACAAACATTGGAAATAGAAAGTTGTGCTTACTAAATTCATCAACTTCATACCTGTAAAAAATGATCCATTAATAAGGTTGATCAAGTCTTATTAACAACCACTTTCGATTAGCATGAAACTGAAGAACTTTCGTAAAACACTAAGTTACCTCAACGGGGATATGCATGTCCCCAACAATAAGCATTTCATATCTCTTTTTAGCAGTAGGTAGAGGTAGTAGAAAACTTCCAATAGTGAGTGTCGGAGATTTTTCAATAACATTAATACCATTCACTTGGAATTGTTTCTTTGGAAAGTGCACCGTATGCTCATTACCATTGATATGAAAAGTGACCATGCTTTTATTGCAATCAATAACAGCCCCTGCAGTATTCAAGAAGGGTCTACCAAGGATAATCGACATGTTGTCGTCCTTCGGCATCTCAAGTATAACAAAGTCAGCTAAGATAATAACATTTGCAACAACAACGGGCACATCCTCACAAATACCGATAGCTATGGCAGTTGATTTGTCAACCATTTGCAAAGATATTTCAGTAGGTGTGAGTTTATTCAAATCAAGTCTTTTATATAAAGAGAAAGGCAAAACACTAACACCAGCTCCTAAATCACACAAAGTAGTTTTGACATAATTTCTTTTTATGGAGCAAGGTATAGTTGGTATTCCCGGATCTCCAAGTTTTTTAGGTACTCCATCCTTAAAAGAATAATTAGCAAGCATAGTGGAGATTACAGCATCCGGTATTTTTATTTTATTAGAGATGATGTCTTTCATATATTTTGCATAAGGGGCCATCTTTAATATATCAGTCAAACAAGTGCGCAAAAAGACTAGCCTAAGCATTTCAGCAAAGCGTTCGAATTCTTCATCATCTTTCTTCTTAGTTGATTTAGGTAGAAAGGGCATGTGTTTTTGAACCCATGGTTCTCTTTCTTTTTCATGTTTTCTAGCAATGAAGTCTCTTTTATCATATCTTTTATTTTTAGGTTGTGGGTTATCAAGATCAACAGCTGGTTCTATCTCAACATCATTATCTGGTTGTTTATCATTGTCTGGTTGAGTGTCCTCATGAACATCATCATTATCTTTTTCATTATCACTAGGTGAATGTCCATTACCAGATTGAGTTTCAGCATCAGAGATAGGAACATCATTATCATTATCAGGAGGGTTTTCTATTTCAGGTTCACTGGAGGCATGCAAAGCCCTATAATTTTTCTTTTTCTTCTTCCTTTTAGAAGGACTCGGTGCATCAGTGTTAATTCTTTGAGAGTCTTGTTCAATTCTTTTAGGATGTCCCTCAGGATAAAGTGGTTCCTGAGTCATTTTACCTCCTCTAGTTGCTACTCTAACAACAAAGTCATTTATATTATTATTCATTTCATCTAGCAACTCTCTTTGAGATTTAGCAACTTGTTCTAGTTGAGTTTGAACCATAGAGGCATGTTTTCCTACACCTCTAACATCGTTGGAGATTCTAAATAACAAGTCACTCAAGTGAGCAATCATATCAGAATTATATTTCAATTGTTTCATAACATTTTCATTGAAGTGATCTTGCTTTCTAATGTAATTATCAAACTCATAAAGGCATTGACTAGGATGCATATTATAAGGATTGTCCCTTTCATTAAATTTCATTAAAGAATTTACCTCTACCACCTTGGGTGGTGGTGTGTCAAGTCCATGTATCTCTTCAATAGGAGGTAAATTTTTAACATCCTCTGCTTTAATACCTTTTTCCTTCATAGATTTCTTTGCCTCTTGCATATCTTTCGGACTGAGATATAGGACACCCCTCTTCTTTGGAGTGGGTTTATGCGGTGGTTCAGGAAAAGTCCAATCAACATAATTTTTCAATATATTATTCAATAATTCCTCATCTTGTTCAACAGTTCGTTCCCTGAAAACACAACCAACACAACTATCTAGGAAGTCCCAAGAAGCATCGGTTAGTCCATTATAGAAGTTATCAAGTATTTCATTTTTCTTAAGAGGATGATCCGGCAAAGCATTAAGCAATTGGAGAAGCCTCCCCCAGGCTTGTGGGAGACTCTCTTCTTCAATTTGCACAAAGTTAAATATTTCCTGTAAGGCAGCTTGTTTCTTATGAGCAGGAAAATATTTTTCAGAGAAGTAATAAATCATATCCTTGGGACTACGCACACAACCAGGAGCAAGAGTATTGTACCATATCTGAGCATCACCCTTTAATGAGAATGGAAATAATTTGAGAATATAGTAATAGCGAATTTTATCCTCATGAGCAAAAAGGGTGGCTATATCATTCAATTTGGTAAGGTGTGCCACAACAGTTTCAGTTTCATAACCATGGAAAGGGTCAGATTCAACCAAAGTAATCAACTCTGGGTCGACAGAGAATTCATAATCCTTATCATCAACAAAGATAGGTGAAGTAGCAAACTTAGGATCACATTTCATTCTAGCATCAAAGATTTCTCTTTCAGTTTGCACAATAATTTCTTAAGATCATCTCTATCATTGCAAGCAAGAAAATCTCTAGCTTTCTCCTCATCCATAACATAACCTTCAGGTACCTTAGGCAATTCATATCCAGGAGTGCTAGATCTAATAGGTGTTTCAAGATTTTCAGTTTCAAGTACTTCATCAGTTTCAACAATTTCATCAGTTTCAACATTCTCAATATCTATAGCTCTAGCAATTTGTTCATCAAGAAAATCACCTAGTGGCACACCATCATCAAGCAAGGTACTAGCATCATCATGAGTAGTATTCATAGAAGTAGCATCATCAATAACTTGTGACATATCAGGATTAATAGCATCTGGTGGTGTTACAAGTCTACTCAAAATAGAAGGCGAATCAAGTGCAGAGTGTGATGGCAGTTCCTTACCTCCCCTCGTCTTACAGGGAAAAATATTAGTCTTGGTATCCTTCAAATTGTTCATAGTGGTAAATTGATAATAATCCCAAGTGACTCAACAAATATAGCTATGCTCCCCAGGAACGGTGCCAGAAAAAGGTCTTGATAACCCACAAGTATAGGGGATCGCAACAGTTTTCGAGGGTAGAGTATTCAACCCAAATTTATAGATTCGACACAAGGGGAGCAAAAGAATATTTGCAAGTATTAGCAGCTGAGTTGTCAATTCAACCACACCTGGAGATTAATTATCTGCAGCAAAATGATCAGTAGCACAGTAATATGATAGTTTTGATAGTAGTGGTAATAGTAACGGTAACGGTGACAGTGATAGCAATAATTTTGTAGCAGTTGTGACAACAGCAATAGCAATAGTAACTTAGCAGAAACAATATTTGGAAAATTCGTAGGCATTGGATCGGTGAATTCGTTGGATGATATTCATCATATAACAGTCATAACCTAGGGCGATACGACACTAGCTCCAAATAATGTAGGCATGTATTCCGTAAATAGTCATACGTGCTTACGGAAAGAACTTGCATGACATCTTTTGTCCTACCCTCCCATGGCAGCGGATCCATAAGGAAACTAAGGGATATTAAGGCCTCCTTTTAATAGAGAACCGGAACAAAACATTAGCACATAGTGAATACATGAACTCCTCAAACTACGGTCATCACCGAAAAGTATCCCGAATACTGTCACCCCGGGGTTTACGGATCATAACACGTAATAGGTGACAATAACTTGCAAGATCGGATCTAGAACATAGATATAATGGTGATAACATAAACGGTTCAGATCTTAAATCATGGCACCCGGGCCCAAAGTGACAAGCATTAAGCATGGCAAAGTCATAGCAACATCAATCTCAGAACATAATGGATACTAGGGAAAAAGCCCTAACAAAACTAACTCGATTACATGATGAATCTCATCCAACTCCCTCACCGACCAGCGAGCCTACGAAGGAATTACTCACTCCAGGTGGGGAGCATCATGGAATTGGCGATGGAGAAGGGTTGGTGATGTTGAAGATCGAAGATTCCCCTCTCCAGAGCCCCAAACGGACTCCAGATCTGGCCTCCCAATGTAGAACAGGAGGTGGCGGCGGCTCCATCTCGTGAAACGCGATAATTCTTTCTCCCTGATTTTTCTCTCCGAAAATAGGATTTTATAGCGTCGGAGATAGGGTCAGTGGGGCCACCAGGTGGGCACAACCCACCTGGGCGCGCCAGGAGGGGGGGCGCGCCCTGGTGGGTTGTGCTCCCCCAGGGACCCCCCTCCGGTGGTTCTTGGCTCTAGTATTTTTTCAATTATTGTATAAAAATTCTCCAAAAAGTTCTGTTCCATTCCAAGAACTTTTATTTCTGCACAAAAACAACACCATGGTAGTTCTGCTGAAAATAGCGTTAGTCCGGGTTAGTTTCATTCAAATCATGCAAATTAGAGTCCAGAACAAGAGTAAAAGCGTTAGGAAAAGTAGATACGACAGAGACATATCATCAATCCAGTAGGTGAAGCAAGCAACACTATGTAAACAGTACCTGCACACAAGAAAACAAATCCTTGCCCCCAACGTGAATAAGAGGTTGTCAATCCCTTGACGGTAAATTGCAAGATTAAATTGTATGGTGATAGATAAAAAGATCGCACAAAATATAAATAAAATAAATAAAGTAAAATTTGTAGCAAGTATTTTTAGGATTTTTTATATGATAAAATATAGACCCGGGGCCCGTAGTTTTCATGAGAGGCTTCTCTTGAGAAAATAGCATACGGTGGGTAAACAAATTACTGTTGGGAAATTGATAGAAAAGCAAATAATTATGACGATATCCAAGGCAATGATCATGTATATAGGCATCACATCCAAGATTACTAGACCGAAACGATTCTGCATCTACTACTATTACTCCACACATCGACCACTATCCAGCATGCATCTAGTGTATTAAGTTCACAAGAAATGGAGTAATGCTTTAAGCAAGATGACATGATGTAGAGAAGATAAACTCATGCATGAATAAACCCCATATTTTTACCCTTAATAGCAATGATACATATGTGTCATGTCCCTTTCAGTCACTAGGATTGAGCACCGCAAGATCGAACACATCACAAAGCACCTCTTCCCATGGCAAGATAAATCAATCTAGTTGGCCAAACCAAATCAATAGATCAGAGAAGAAATACGAAGCTATAACAATCATACATAAAAGAGTTTAGAGAAAACTCAAATAATATTCATGGATAGATCTGATCATAGACTTACAATTCATAGGATCCCAACAAACACACCACAAAAAGAATTACATCGGATAGAACTCCAAGAACATCAAGGAGAACATTCAATTGAATAACATCGAGAGAGAAGAAGCCATATAGCTACTAACTATGGACCCAGAGGTCTATGGTAAACTACTCACGCATCATCGGAGGGGAGGCAAGGTTGATGTAGAGCCCCTCTATGATTGATTCCCCCTTCGGGAGAGTGCCAAAAAGGGTCCCCAGATGGATCTCTCGAGAACAGAGGCTTGCAGCGGCGAAAAAAGTATTTCGTGGATTCCCTCATTGGTTTCCCGATTTTAGAGAATTTATAGAGGTGGAGTTAGGTCAAACGGAGGCTTGTGGGCCCCTGGCGTTCCTTGGTGCCTAGTGGGCCACTACTTCATCTTCTCATTCCTTCTCAAAGCTTCCAGGGTCTCTTATTGCCAGAAAAAATCTCCAAACAGTTTCGTGGAATTTGGGCTTCGTTCGGTATTGATATTCTGCAAAGTAAAAAACAAGCAAAAAACAACAACTGGCACTAGGCACTAAGTAAGTAGGTTAGTCCCAACAAATGGTATAATGTTGCTTGTAAATGTATATAAAACATCCAAGATTGATACTATAATAGCGTGGAACAATAAAAAATTATAGATACGTTGGAAGCCCCCAAGTGACCTTTGATCAACAAATAAAAGACTAATGCCCTGTATATGAGATGAAACGATAGAGGCCTCGAGTTTCGGGATGCCGGCTTTATTATATTTGATCATAAAAAGGTATATACACGATGTAAGTATGTGCAATAGCTGGAGCCAGCATCCCCAAGCTTAATTCCTGCTCGTCCTCGAGTAGGTAAATGATAAAAAACATAATTTTTGATGTGGAATGCTACCTTTCACATTCATCATATAGTCTTTTCTTTTATAGTATGGACATTTGGACTTGAATGATTCAAAGCAATGGTCTATAATTTGACATAAGACATCAATACTCAAGCATACTAACAAGCAACCATGATTTTCAAAATATCAACGCTAAAGAAAGTTATCCCTAGCCCATTATGCTCAACCATTGATCCATTCACGAAACACACTCAAATATTGGCTACATCCAATGCACAAGTATGACAATAGTGTTCCCTAGTTGGTGCTTTGTAAGAGAAGATGGAGACTCAAAATAAAAATAAAATTTGCATAAAAGTAAATAGATAGGCCCTTCGCAGAAGGAAGCAGAGATTTGTAGAGATGCCAGAGCTCATAGCTTAAATTGAGATATAAAATTATTTTGAGAGGCATGCTTTTCCTATCAGCGAAAACGATTAAGAATTCCCAATATCTTCCATGCTAGATAAATCATACGCGGTTCCCAAACAAAAAATAAAGTTTATTTCCTTTCCACCATTCTTACACAATCCATGGCTAGCCGTATCCACGGGTGCCTTCCATACCAACACTTTCCAAAGAATTTAATATTAACATCATATTAAAAAAATCATTTCAGGACTGGGCATCCCTATTACCTGCCACACTCTTGTGCAATGACAAGTGAATAAACACTCATCGTGAGAATAACCCACCTAGCATGGAAAATATTGGCCACCCCTGCCGCTTCATGAGCGGTACGGGCACACAAAAAGGAAATTTACTAGGAACCATAAGGAAACACCGTATATAGGTAGGTACGGTGGACTCATTTGAACAACTTCGGGTTTAAGGAATTGGATGCACAAGCAGTATTCCCGCTTAGTACAAATGAAGGCTAGCAAATAGATTGAGAAGCGACAAACCAAAAAAACAAAAACGATAATAAACATGCATTGAACATAACTAACACTGAATAATGCACCACAAGTAGGATGGAACTTCGTTGCATAATTATTGACTTTCGTGCTAGCATAGAGAATCACAAACCTTAACACCATTATTCTTACTAAAGCACAATTACTTACTAACATGACTCACATATTACTATCTCCATCTCGCAAAACTATTGCAAGGAATCAAACTTATCATATCCAATGATCTTTCATGAAAGTTTTTATTATATCCCTCTTGAATATTCATCACTTTGGGACCAAATTCATATCTCGTGCAAATTACCATTGCTATTATCAAATCTCAAAAATATTTAAGTGAAGCACGATAGCACACATATTTCTTCAAAATTTATGATATCAACTCTCAAAATAATATAAGTGAAGCATGAGAGTGCATTTCTTTAAAATATAATCATATCAACTCTCAAAATAATATAAGAGAAGCATGAGATTTCAAGTATTTCTTCAAAATTTAATCACCACCGTGCTCTAAAAGATTTAAGTGAAGCACTAGAGCAATTGCCTAGCTCAAAAAATTTAAGTGAAGCACATAGAGCAATTCTAACAAATCATGATAACATATGGCTCTCTCAAATAGGTGTGTTTAGTAAGGATGATTGTGACAAACTAAAAAGCAAACAAAGAAAAGACTCATATCATACACGACGCTCCAAACAAAACTCATGATATGTGACGAATAAAAATATAGCTCCAAGTAAAATTACTGATGGTCTTTAGAAGAAAGAGGGGATGCCTTCCGAAGCATCCCCAAGCTTAGTTGCTTGGGAGTCCTTCAATATTACCTTGGGGTGCCTCGGGCATCCCCAAGCTTAGGCTCTTGCCACTCCTAATTCCTTCACCCATCGTGATCTCATCCAAAACTTGAAAACTTCAATCACACAAAATTTAACAAAACCTTCTTGAGATCCGTTAGTATAAGAAAACAAATCACTACTTTAAGTGCCGTTGCAAACCCATTCATATTTTATTTTTCATTATAGCTACTGTATTATAACTTCTCCATGGCTTATACCCCCCCGATACAATCAATAGTTCCATAAAAACAAGCAAAACAACGCATCAAAAATAGAATCTGTCAAAAACGTAACAGTCTGTAGAAACCTGAATTAAGCTCATACTTCTGTATCTCCAATTTTTTTGAAAAAATAGAATGATGTTTGAAATTTGTATATCAACTATGTGTAAAAAATTCAGAATGTTTCTTATTTCCTGTGAATTTATAAAATTCCAGTACTGGACGAAAAGGTTTCTGTTTTTTCTCAGAATCAAATCAACTATCATCCAACATCACCCTAAAGGCTTTACTTGGCACAAACACTAATGAAAACATAAAAACACAATCATAACAGTATCATGAATGTGTGAATTCAATAAAATCAGAAAAACAAAACTATTGGGTTATCTCCCAACAAGCTCTTTCTTTATAGCCATCAAGATAGGCTTGAGATTCTATTGATGCTCACATGAAAGATAATAATTGAAACTCAAAGAGAGCATCATAAAACATGTGACAAACATATTTAAGTCTAACATTCTCCCTATGCATAGGAATTTTATAATCAAACAAATTATTAAGACAAGAAATATCTAGCATATGCAAAGGAGAGGAATAAAACATTGACAATCTCAACATAACGAGAGGTAATTTAGTAACATGAAAATTTCTACAACCATGTTTTCCTTTCTCACAATAATTACATGTTAGATCATAATCAAATTCAACAATATAGCTATCATATAAAATTTTATCTTCATGATCCACATGCATAAAAGTTTTATAATCTTCCAAGATAGTGGGATTAACATGAACTAAAGTCATGACCTCTTCAAACCCACTTTTAGCAAAAATTCATAAGATTGAACACTCTCCAAATATGTGGGATTATTTTTAGCTAATGTTGACACTCTTCCAAACCCACTCTCAATATTATCATGAAAATATTCATCATGAGGCTTAAATAAATTTTCAAGATCATAAGAATCATTATCACCCCAATCATGATCATTGTAATAAGCAGTGAACATAACAAAATCATCATCCCCACGCTTGGGGCTTTGCATATCATTAACACAATTGACATTAGTAGAATTTATAATAATATCATTACAATCATGCTTTTCATTCAAGGAGCTATCATGGATCACCTTATAAATTTCTTCTTTTAACACTTCATCACAATTTTCAGATTCATGAATTTCAAGAAAAACTTCATAAAGATAATCTGGTGCACTCATCTCACCAGCAGTTGGTTCATCATAATTGGATCTTTTAAAAATATTAGCAAGAGGATGAGGATCCATCTTATTTTTTCTTATTTATTTTTTTGTTTTTGAGTCTTGACATAAAGGCAAAAAGTAAGCAAACGAGCAAAAAGGCAAAAAAAAAATTTGCATTTTGTATAAACTTTTTTAGAAGTGGGGGAGATGAAAACAAGAGGCAAATGGCAAATATAGTAAATGCAAGGAGATGACAGTTTATGCGTAGGTACTTGATAGATGTTGATGATGTCTCCCCAGCAACGGTGCCAGAAATTCTTCCTACTATTTATGAGCTGCGTTGGGGTTTCCCCGAACAGGAAGGGATGATGCAGTACAGTAGAGATAAGTACTTCCCATAGTTATGAAACCAAGGTTATCAATCCAGTAGGAGAACCAAGCAACACTATGTAAATAGTACCTGCACACAAGATAACAAATCCTCGCACCCAACGCGAACAAGGGGTTGTCAATCCCTTGACGGCCAATTGCAAGATTAAATTGTATGGTGATAAATAAAAATATTGCACAAAATATAAATAAAATAAATAAAGTAAAAATTGCAGCATGTATTTTTAGGATTTTTTATATCATAAAAGATAGACCCAGGGGCCGTAGTTTTCACTAGAGGCTTCTCTCGAGAAAATAGCATACAGTGGGTAAACAAATTACTGTTGGGCAATTGATAGAAAAGCAAATAATTATGACAATATCCAAGGCAATAATCATGTATACAGGCATCACGTCCAAGATTATTAGATCGAAATGATTCTGTATCTACTACTATTACTCCACACATCGACCGCTATCCAGCATGCATCTAGTGTATTAAGTTCACAAGAAACGGAGTAATGCTTTAAGCAAGATGACATGATGTAGACAAGATAAACTCACGCATGAATAAACCCCATCTTTTTACCCTTAATAGCAACGATACATACATGTCATGTCCCTTTCTGTCAATGGGATTGAACACCGCAAGATCAAACCCATCACAAAGCACCCCTTCCCATGGCAAGATAAATCAATCTAGTTGGCCAAACCAAATAAATAGATAGGAGAAGAAATACGAAGATATAACAATCATGCATAAAAGAGTTCAGAGAAACTCAAATAATTTTCATAGATAGATCTGATCATAAACTCACAATTCATCGGATCCCAACAAACACACCGCAAAAAGAATTACATGATAGAAGTCCAAGAACATCAAGGAGAACATTGTATTGAAGAATATCGACAGAGAAGAATCCATATAGATACTAACTACAGACCCGTAGTTCTGTGGTAAACTACTCACGCATCATCGGAGGGGAGGCAAGGTTGATGTAAAGCCCCTCCGTGATTGATTCCCTCTCCGACAGAGTGCCAGAAAGGGTCCCCAGATGGTATCTCTCGAGAACAGAGGCTTGCGGCAGCGAAAAAAGTATTTTGTGGACTCCCTGGTTGGATTCCCAATTTTAGAGAATTTATAGGGGCAGAGTTAGGCTAAGTGAAGGCTTGTGGGCCCCTCTAGGTACCAGGGCATGCCCTAGGCCCCTAGTGCACCCTGGCGCCTAGTGGGTCACTGCTTCGTCTTCTCGTTCCTTCCCAAAGCTTCCAGGGTCTCTTATTCCCAAAAAAAATCTCCAAAAAGTTTCCTGGCATTTGGACTTCTTTTGGTATTGATATTATGCAAAGTAAAAAACAAGCAAAAAAGGCAACTGACACTGGGCACTAAGTAAGTAGGTTAGTCCCAAAAAATGATATAAAGTTGCTTGTAAATGTATATAAAACATCCAAGATTGATACTATAATAGCATGGAACAATAAAAAATTATAGATACATTGGAGACGTATCAATTGAGAAATGATAGAGGAGATCTATTTGGTGAAGAATTATGATTAGTGCTACTTCTTGTTACTTTCCGATGATTATAGGGTCTTCCACACCACTAGTGTGGATTGGTAAGGAAAGGTTCATACGTCTATGGGGTAAACTATTTTTGGTTCGGTTGTTTCAATGAAAGGAAGCAAATACCACCAAGTAGTAATCTTGGTAGGCTTTCCCAAAAAAACTAAGATGATCATAATTATTTATAGGTATACAAGCATAGAAGGTCCTCAGAGTGAGAACACCATGAAAAAAAGAGGTGAAAGAAAAAGAACCAAAAAGTTTAGCCAGAAATAATTTAACTAGAACAAGTAGCAAGAAAGGTGAAACTCTCAAACCATGAAAAAATGGATTATTCTGTACTTTGTTCTAGAGTGAGCACTTGTTCTGTCCTTTTTTGGTTTTTTCACGATCATCAATCATGTTTATCTTTCATGAAACAAGTGGAACAATAAATGACTGTGTCATCAGCAAATAAGCCTGTTCAAGGTTGCGCGAGGAAGTGAAGAAGGATGACTCGAGTATTGATAGCAAAATGAATCTGCGGTATTCTAAAAATGTTGAGCGCCCCTCCATATTTGTTCGATTGAATCCCAGATTAATTATCTCATAAGATTGTTGTTCTTTCACTTAGCAATCGATTCACTAAAGGTGTAGAAGCCTCTCTAGTTATCCTGTTGGTACAAGTATGCGAGTACTTACCTTTTAGGAGAGGAAGAAAAAATTAATAAGCTATTAAGTACGAGGATGCTATTATTTGTTTTCATGCAAGATTAAACTTTGACAAGGAGTATAGAATTTTTTGTTGAAGCTCTAGTGGAATGGATATCAAATTATGTTGCATAACTGATCATGTGCTACCTTGTGCAAATATGTTCTATCTTACTTATATCTCATAGCGGAAACAAGGATAAGCCTTTGGGCAACAATATTCATGGCGAGCTAGATGGATATCATCAATAGGTTTGCCAACCATTTTGCTAGAGTACGTGCAAGGTTTGAGCTTGGGGAGGCTGATGAGTGGAGTTTTCATCACTTTTTATAGTCTATTCTAATAGAAAAATCCCACATGTGATGTCCATCTAGAATTTTTCATGTCCACAATGCGTAGTTTCTGATCTTTATCCGCTTTACCAAGTTTACTGTACAACCTTTTATTTTTATTATGTTTTCTTTCTTTTTTGTCCTTGTAGGTGGCATTTTAATGGACTTGGCACATCAAGAAGGACCAAGTTGGGGCCAAACCAGAGAAGTTCCAGGCATCAGATTCAGGCCCTTTGGAGAGTTGGATATTTTGAAATTTACCAAAGTGCCCTAATTGACGATCTAATATGATGAGTGTATCGTGCATTCTGAGATGAATCCAACAAGCTTAAGAACACCCAAACCGGAGTTCGTATGAGAAAATGATAACCAAAATGTGAAACTGCACCCGCAGAGTTAGGAGGAAAAGATGTGCATGGTATGACCATGCCAATTCTTACTAGTGCTCATAGTAGCCTCCCACGGCAGCGAAATCAGCCATAACTTCCGCAATTCTTCACTAATTTTGTTCTGGTTTGTTCCTACATGATCCTTGGCGGCCAAGGGAGGTATTGGGAGAGGATTTGGCTCCCACAGAGCCCTTGGATGGTGGGTTAGGTGAAGGATATATGGAGGAGACCAGTGCATGCCTCCTATATATTCACCACCAACCCTAGCTGTCGGCATTCATCTTCAACAAGTTCCATCTTCCCCACCATGTGTCGTCACACCTCCATTGCAGCAGCATGACCTTCTTCACCATAGAGGAAGGGACAAGACAAGAAGGAAGAGGGAGGCTCCACTAACACACAGAACCAGTTGGAGGGCCGATCCCATCCCCATTGGGGTCGTCATGTTCTCCTCCTTCCCCGAACTCATGTCATCTTGCAACTTGTCTCTCCCCTCTACATTCTTCATCTCCATGTTTGACTAATTTTCAGTAGGGAATAAAAGCTGAACTCTAGTTTTATTTGAGGTGGATGACTACGCCAGATATAAAATTCCCCTTTGCATGTTTATGCTAATATTCTTGGTGATGTTGGGTGAGGTGCGCTGACATTTGCCTATTTGGATAGAAGGATATTACTATCTGGAGAAAGAGGGAGGCTCTAGCATGGAGGAAGGGACAAGACAAGTAAGAAGGAAGAGGGATGCTCCGCACCAACGCCCGGCACCGGTTGGAGGGCCGATGCCATCTCCATCGGGGTCGTCATGTTCTCCTCCTTTACGGACATCATGTTGGCTAGTAACTTGTCTCTTCCCTCTATGTTCTTCACCTCCATGTTTGAGTAATTCTCAGTCAGGGAACAAATGATGAACTCTAGTTGTATTTGAGGTGAACGACTATGCCATATATAAAATTCCCTTTTGCATGTTTATTTTAATATTCTTCATGATGTTGGGTGAAGTGCACCATACAAAATTTGGCTATTTGGACACAAGGATATTACTATCCAGATGAAGCAGGGAGCAGAGGTATTGCGATGAAAAAAGCTATGTCCCTCCATGAGACCCCGCTGAGATCCATGTGATGGTTGGAAGTGGAGGTAAAGATGTGATAGTAAGATCCTCCCTTCCTTCTCTGATAATTTGATAGGGGAATAACAGAGACCGTCCATTGGCCGTTTCCACAGGAGACCCTTAATCATATTTGTGATAATCTGCTATGGCGAAACATGGTGGTGGTGTGTGTGATACATGGCTGCTGCATGTATGCATGTATACCATACTAGGCTCCGCCCACTAATAGAAATGATGCGAACTAGCTTAGTTATCCGCAACCTATAACTTCGCATGTGCATATGCTACATAGATCATACTATTAGTGACGACTCTGAACCACTGAGAACGCCTCCATTATTCAAACGCCGCTTGTTTATTTTTATCTCTTTATTTACCACTTTTACTTTCTCGTTCGTAGCTAGTTAATTACCTATTATCATTCTATTAGAAACTTATAGAATAGACTATTTCAGACTACGGTTTGGGTGCGGTCGTAGTTGTGTCCATAACATTGTTGTTTTGGGGTTGGTAGTTGCGTGAGCGTCGCTCCCTGTGGGTTCGGCAAACCTTACTTATCATGAATTCCAACAGTCACAGGCACTTGCAGGACATGTTGGATGGTTGTTGTCGGATGGGAAGGAGATGCGTGCTCGAAAGGTGGCCTTTTATATGCGGTGGTCGACGGTGGCATTGGTGAAGCCAGCAGCGGCCAGAGGTATCCATGGCCGTGATCTTCAATGGATCTTCAAAGGTGGTCTGGTCTGGCTAGATCACTGAAGGTTCTAGATGGCGGCGAGCTTGACACTAGCAATGGATCTGTCGTACAATGACATAGGTCATATATTTCAGGTCTTTTTTCAGGAATCTCCATGTTTGGTGTGGGAGGCGAGCCGACGACATTGCCCCAACGTAGGAATAATGTTCTTCCCACCATGTCCCCATTCAGTTGATGTGTTTCTTGCCGGTGGAGGGTGTATGGAGCCATGTCTCTGATGGGTCTTCCCAGATCTGGTTGGTTTAGGTTTCCGGTGGATCTATCTGGACTGGGTCGGCTTTTGTGGCCTTCAGATTTCCCAAAGGCCCGTATCCACATTTTCTTCTTTGGTACATAGATTTTCTTCACAGATCGCAGCCGAGGGCATATCCTAGTATGGACCGACGACTTCCCGACGATTGCTTCTAAAAGCTCCTTGGATTTAAAAAGTTTGCTCTGCTAAGGCGGAGGCCTAGAGGCGGCATCGAGTTATGCTCATTGTGCGCCCGGTTGATGCAGGGAAAAGATGACTTCGGTACACCGAAGATATTGAATGTAATTTTATCTTTCTATTTGGGTGAGTTTGCAAGGACATGTGATACTTAATGTATAGTCTTTGGCCTTTTCGCTTTAAATAAGAAATGTGCTTAGTCATCCAAGACATTTTTCTACAAGTTACAATTCTTACACATGCCATGCTTGTTCGATGAGGGACAGTTTTCCTGCATCTTTAGTTTTTACTCAAATTTAAGAGATTTTTGTGCTTGTGGAAAATGAAATCAAATGATTGTGAATGCTATCATTCATCTCCCCATTCATGGAATCAATGTTTTGGTTTCATTTTTTCAATGAGTTCAATTTATTCTGTGAGGAACAAGGTATAATACATGAGAGGATGCCTCCCTATTCTCCCTAGTCAAACAGGGTTGCTGAACGAAAGAACCACACTCTAACTGATTTGGTTAACACCATGTTAGACACAACGGGACTTTCCCAGGAATGGCGGGGGGGGGGGGATTTAATGACTGCAAGTCATGTCCTAAACAGAGTTCCCAAGAATAATAAAGAGATTACCCCATTAGAGGAATGGGAAAGGAAAAGGCTTAAACTCTCCTACTTACGAACTTGGGGTTGTTTGGCTAAATTCAACATGCCAATTACCAAGAAGCATAAGCTTGGACCAAAAATAGTTGATTGTGTTTTCCTGGGATATGTTTTCCATAGCATTGGCTATAGATTTCTAGTGGTAAAATCTGAGGTACTTGACATGAACGTTGGTACAATCATAGAGTCAAATGATGCGACTTTCTTTGAGGATATTTTTCCTATGAAAGATATGCCTTGCTCATCTAGTCAAAGGCCAGAGACAACTTCTGAACCTTTTCTTTTATTGGAACATTCTGAGCAGAAACACACTGAGATTCATGATGAGGATAATAATGAAGCTCCTAGAAGGGGCAAGAGACAAAGGACCGCAAAGTCATTTGGTGAAGATATCATTGTGTACCTCGTGAATGATACTCCACTTCTATTTCAGAAGCTTATGCATCTCTTGATGCTAACTACTAGAAAGAAGTTGTACGTAGTGAGATGGATTCCATCATGGCTAACGGGACATGGGAGATCACTGATCGTCCTTATGGGTGTAAACCTGTAGGGTGTAAGTGGATGTTTAAGAAAAAGCTTAGGCCTAATGGTACAATTGAATGTTCATCATGTCGTCGAAGAGATTGTCAACGTCGGGGAAGAAGTCGTCATTGGGGATGTCGTCATTCGCACGCATGATGAATAGAAATCCAGCAATCATGCGGAAGCACTCCCCAAAAACCTAATCGCGCCTCTCCCGTACCGGATCACAAGAGGCGGAGATTCGGAGGCCTGCTGTTTCGGAAAGAGATAGGCAGCACAATGCTTTAGAATGAGAAAAAGAGTTGTGTCTCTTACCTATAGAGGAGCAACCTCTTATATAGGAGAGAAGAGGGAAACTCAAACCTCATTAGTAGAAGAGAAACGGGTGCAATAAACACCATTAAGTGGATGCACTAAACGCCATTAAGGAGAGAAGAAACAAGTACGCTAAAAATTCCATGAAGTGTTCAGTTTCTTCTCCCATTTATGCGTCAATCATTTCAACTTCCTTCTTGTGTGACAAAATAAAAACAACGCATACATGTGGCATAGGTCAATTTTGCACACCATCTTTTCATGCATGAATGGGATACATGGGCCTCTGGGATTTACCTTGAATTATTGGTAGAAAAAAGTTATTATATGGGCTAAGCCCAATAATTCCAACAATCCCCCACCAGATCCTGGAGGCGCATAAAATTTTCCTATGGTTCCAAAACATTGTTTATATACCGGTGTTTCGGTGGAGACTGTTAAGTTGAACTTCCACCTAGAACTCCGCTATTTGTAAACTACGTTGGGATTTTCCCCAGAGAGGAGGGGTGAAGTAGTACAATAGAGATAAGTATTTCCCTTAGTGAGAATGAAGGTTTAGCGATTCAATAGGAGAACCAAGCAAACCCTCATGAACATCACCTGCACACACAAAAGAAAATACTTGCACCCAACACGGGCAAGAGGGCTGCCAATCCCCTTGAACTCGTTACTTGCAAGGATCAAATCTTGTACAGGTAGATAGAAAAATTGCAAAACAAAATAAAAGTAAATAAATTGCAGCATGGTATTTTTGGATTTTATAATATGATAAAATTAAACACGGGGGCCATAGTTTTCACTAGAGGCTTCTCTCTCGAACACATGACATACGATGGGTAAACAAATTACTGTTGGACAATTGATAGAAAAGCGCATAGCTATGACATCACGTCCATGACAAGTAGACCGACTCCTGCCTGCATCTACTACTATTAATCCACCAATCAACCGCTATCTAGAATGCATCTATGGTATTAAGTTCATGACAAATAGAGTAACGCTTTAAGCAAGATGACATGATGTAGACAAAGTAAACCCAATCAATATGGATAAACCCCGTCGTTTTATCCTTAGTAGCAACAAGACAATACGTGCCTCGCAACCCCTTCTGTCACGAGGTGAGGACATGATACGTCCATTTTGCATCATGTTTTCCTACTGTTATTTATAATGTTTTTAGGCATAATAATGCTTTTTGGAGTATTTCTAATGCCTTTTCTCTCATATTATGCAAGGTTTACACAAAGAGGGAGAATGCCGGCAGCTGGAATTCTGGACCTGGAAAAGCTACATCAGAGTTACCTATTCTACACATCTCCAAATGAGCTGAAAATTTACGGAGAATTGTTTTGGAATATATGAAGAATATTGGAGCACATAACTACCAGAGGGGCCCTACCAGGTGGGCACAACCCACCTGGGCGCGCGAGGGAGCCCATACGTGCCCTGGTGGGTTGTGCCCTCCTCGGCCCACCTCCGGTGCCCCTCTTCTGGTATATAGGTCATTTTGACCTAGAAAAAAAAATAAGGATAGGCCTTTCGAGACGAAGCGCCGCCGTCTCAAGGCGGAACTTGGGCAGGAGCACTTTTGCCCTCCGGCGGAGCGATTCCGCCGGGGGAACTTCCCTCCCAGAGGGGGAAATCATCGTCATCGTCATCACCAACAACTCTCCCATCTTTGGGAGGGCCATCTCCATAAACATATTCAACAACACCATCTCCTCTGAAACCCTAGTTCATCTCCCGTGTTCAATCTTTGTACCGGAACCTTAGATTGCTACTTATGGGTGACTAGTAGTGTTGATTACATCTTGTAGGTTATTATTATATGGTTTATTTGGTGGAAGATTATATGTTCAGATCCATTTTGCTATTTAATACCCCTCTGATCTTGACCATGATTATCATTTGTGAGTAGTTGCTTTTGCTCTTGAGGTCACGGGAGAAGTCATGTTGCAAGTAATTATGTGAACTTGATGTGTGTTCGATATTATGATGATATGTATGTTGTGATTCCCTTAGTGGTGTCATGTGAACGTCGACTACATGGCACTTCACCATATTTGGGCCTAAGGGAATGCATTGTGGAGTAGTTATTAGATGATGGGTTGCTAGAGTGACAGAAGCTTAAACCCTAGTTTATACACTATTTCATAAGGGACTGATTTGGATCCAAAAGTCTAATGCTATGGTTAGATTTTATCTTAATACTTTTCTCGTAGTTGCGGATGCTTGCAAGGGGGTTAATCATAAGTAGGGGGTTTGTTCAAGTAAGAACAGCACCTAAGCACCGGTCCACCCACATATCAAATTATCAAAGTAGCGAACACGAATCAAACCAACAAGATGAAAGTGATATGGTGAAATTCCCGCGTATCCTAAAGAACACTTTGCTTATCATAAGAGACCGTTTTGGCCTGTCCTTTGCCACAAAAGGATTGGGCTACCTTTCTGCATATTATTTACCATTAGCGTTACTTGCTCGTTACAAATTATCTTGCTATCAAACTACTTGTTACCGACTATTTCAGTGCTTGCAGAAAATACCTTGCTGAAAATCACTTGTCATTTCCTTCTGCTCCTCGTTGGGTTCAACACTCTTACTTATCGAATGGACTACGATTGATCCCCTATACTTGTGGGTCATCAAGGCTCTTTTCTGGGGCCGTTGTCGGGGAGTGAAGTGCTCTTGGTAAGGGAAATTATTACTACGTGCTGAAGTTTATTGTCACTTGTTACTATGGAGAATCATCCTTTGAGGGGTTTGTTCGAGGTATCTTCACCTCGACCGGAACCACAATTAGCTACCCCTCAACCTACTGCACCTACTGAAAATATTGGTTACGAAATTCCTTCGGGTATGATAGAACAACTGCTAGCTAATCCTTATGCAGGAGATGGAACTGAACATCCTGATATGCACTTGATATATGTGGATGAAATTTGTGGATTATTTAAGCTTGCAGGTTTGCCCGAAGATGAAGATAAGAAGAAGGCTTTCCCTTTATCTTTGAAGTGAAAAGCATTGGCATGGTATAGGCTATGCGATGATATTGGATCTTGGAACTGGAATAAATTGAAATTGGTATTTCACCAAAAAAATTATCCTATGCATCTAGTTCATCGTGATCGGAATTATATATATAATTTTTGGCCTCGTGAAGGAGAAAGTATCGCTCTAGCTTGGGGCAGGCTTAAGTCAATGTTATATTCATGCCCCAATCATGAGTTTTCAAGAGAAATTATTATTCAGAATTTTTATGCTCGGCTTTCTCGTGATGATCAATCCATGCTCGATACTTCTTGTACTGGTTCTTTTATGAACAAGACTATTGAATTCAGGTGGGATCTTTTAGAAAGAATTAAACGCAAATCTGAAGATTGGGAACTCGACGAAGGTAAAGAGTCGGGTATTAAGCTTGAATTTGATTGTGTTAAATCTTTTATGAATACCGATGCTTTTCACAAGTTTAGCACTAAATATGGACTTGACTCTGAGATAGTAGCCTCCTTTTGTGAATCATTTGCTACTCATGTTGATCTCCCTAAGGAGAAGTGGTTTAAATATCACCCACCTATTAAAGAAGAAATTAAAGAACCCGACATAGCTAAAGATGAAACTATTATTTACAATGTTGATCCAATTGTGCCTACTGCTTATATTGAAAACCCACCTTTCCTTGTTAGGATAAAGGAACATGCTAAGGTTTCAACTGTGGTTCACAAAAGTAATATTAGAGCACCTAAACCTGCTGAACAAATTAAATTAGAACCTAGTGTTGCTATGGTTAAACATCTCTTGGTAGAAAATATTGATGGGCATGTTATTTACTTCTGCGATGAAGCTGCTAGAATTGCTAAACCCGATGAAAAAGATAAACATAGACATGTTGTTGGCATGCCTGTTGTCTCAGTTAAAATAGGAGATCATTGTTATCATGGTTTATGTGATTGAGGTGCTAGCGTGAGTGCTATTCCTTTTACCTTATACCAAGAAATTATGAATGACATAGCACCCGCTGAAATAGAAGACATAGATGTCACTATTAAACTTGCTAATAGAGACACCATCACACCACTTGGGATTGTTAGAGATGTTGAAGTCTTGTGTGGGAAAATAAAATAACCCACTGATTTTCTAGTTCTTGGTTCCCCATAAGATGACTTCTGTCCCATTATCATTGGTAGACCTTTCTTGAACACTGTCAATGCTAAAATAGATTGTGAAAAACAAAATGTCGGTGTTAGCTTTGGTGATGAGTCTCATGAGTTTATTTTTTTCAAGTTTAATAGACGACCTCATAAGAAAGAATTACCTAGTAAGGATGAAATAATTGGTCTTGCTTCTATTGCCGTGCCTCCTACTGATCCACTAGAATAATATTTGCTAGACCATGAAAATGATATGCATATGCATGAAAGAAATGAGATAGATAAAATTTTCTTTGAACAATGACCTCTGCTCAAACATAATTTGCCTATTGAAACTCTAGCAGGTCCTCCTCCACCTAAAGGTGATCCCGTGTTTGAATTAAAACAATTGCCTAACACTTTGAAATATGCTTATCTCTATGAGAAAAAGATATATCCTGTTATTATTAGTGCTAACCTTTCAGAACATGAAGAAGAAATATTATTGAAAATTCTGAAGAAGCACCGTGCTGCTATTGGATGTACTCTTGATGATCTTAAGGGCATTAATCCCACTCTCTGTCAGCACAAGATTAATATGGAACCTGATGCTAAACCCATTGTTGATCATCAACGATGTTTGAATCCTAAGATGAAAGAAGTGGTGAGAACTGAAATATTAAAGCTTCTGGAAGCAGGTATAATCTATCCCATAGCTGATAGTAGATGGGTAAGCCCCGTTCATTGTGTCCCTAAGAAGGGAGGTATTACCATTGTTCCTAATGATAAAAATGAACTCATTCCACAAAGAATTGTTACTGGCTATAGAAAGGTTATTGATTTTAGAAAATTAAATAAAGCAACTAGAAAAGATCACTACCCTTTGCTTTTATTGATCAAATGCTAGAAAGATTATCAAAGCACACACACTTTTGCTTCCTAGATGGATATTCTGGTTTTTTTCAAATACCTGTTTCACAACCCGATCAAGAGAAAACCACTTTTACTTGCCCATTTGGAACTTATGATTATAAATGTATGCCTTTTGGTTTATGTAATGTACCTGCTACCTTTCAAAGATGTATGACTGCTATATTCTCTGATTTTTGTGAAAAGATTATCGAGGTTTTCATGGATGATTTTTCTGTTTATGGAACTTCTTTTGATGATTGCTTGAGCAACCTTGATTGAGTTTTGCAGAGATGTGAGCAAACTAACCTTGTCTTGAATTGGGAGAAGTGCCACTTTATGGTTAATTAAGGTACTGTATTGGGACATAAAATTTCTGAATGAGGTATTGAGGTGGATAAAGCAAAAGTTGATGCAATTGAGAAAATGCCATTTCCTAAAGATATTAAAGGTATTCGTAGTTTTCTCGGTCTTGCTGGTTTCTATAGGAGGTTTATTAAAGACTTCTCTAAAATTTCTCGGCCTCTTACAAATCTTTTACAAAAGGATGTTTTATTTTTTTATGATGGTTGTGTAGAAGCCTTTGAAATACTTAAGAAAGCCTTAACTTCTGCACCAATTGTTCAACCACCTGATTGGAACTTGCCTTTTGAAATTATGTGTGATGCTAGTGATTATGCTGTTGGTGTTGTTCTTGGACAAAGAGTTGATAAGAAATTAAATGTTATTCATTATGCTAGCAAGACTCTAGACAGTGCCCAAAGAAATTATGCTACTACTGAAAAGAATTTTTAGCAGTTGTGTTTGCTTGTGATAAATTTAGATCTTACATTGTTGATTCTAAAGTTATTGTTCACACCGATCATGATGCTATTAAATATCTCATGGAAAAGAAAGATGTTAAACCTAGACTCATTAGGTGGGTTCTCTTACTACAAGAATTTGATTTACATATAACTGATAGAAAAGGAGCTGAGAACCCCATAGCTGATAACTTATCTAGGTTGGAGAATATCCTTGATGACCCACTACCTATTGATGACAGCTTTCCTGATGAACAACTAGCTGCAATAAATGTTTCTCATAACACTCCTTGGTATGCTGACTATGCTAATTATATTGTTGCTAAATACATACCACCTAGTTTCACATACCAACAAAAGAAAAAGTTCTTCTATGATTTAAGACTGTAAGTGCATCTAGTGCCCCTTAGTGATTTTGGTGTATTGAAGACTTATAGGTTAAGGGTCTAATGTGTTTGTGAGTGTACACAGGTCTATAAGTCTATGAGGAGTTTGTTATTTACGATGAATGTCGACCCCTAAAAATGAATGTCTTCAACTGAAGACTTTGGTTTTCTTGAAGACTTTGAAAGTGAAGAAATTGGTGTGACCCTGAAGACTTGATATTCATGCGAGGATTATGAAGCGTGAAGACTTTTGTTTTCGTAGTTTCATTTTCTTCTTCTTGAGTCATAGGAAACACCGTACTGTTAAAGGGGGTCGAGGTAAAACTAAGGAAAAATTTCCAAGTGATGCTCAACTCAAAATCCTACACCTACCCAATCCTTTCGAGTGAAGCCATTGGAAATCTCATACAGTTTAGTCAAGTTCTTCAGTGACAGAGACGAAGTTCTTCTGTTCTCTGAGGAATTTGTTCTGACTGAGGAGTTAGAAATTCGCCAGTGCGGATTGCCTACAAGTGAGGATTATGATAGCCCTGAGGAATTTGATACTCAAATTTCCGACCGTTGCTGTGCTTCGTGCCAGCTGTCCCAAAATATCTACCCACCTAACGGTCATATCATTGAAGGGCATTTATGTCTTATCATGTCGGGCAGCTCCCTAGGCTATAAATAGCCGCCCTCTACAACCACTAGCTGGTCGGCTGCTCCAAGAAATAGATTGACACTTGTCATTTAGAGCATCCCATCCTCCGAGGACTTTGAGCGAAAATCATCAAGTGAGGAAAAACCCAAAAACCCAAACACCTACAAACCCAAAGTGATTGAGCATCACTGAAGAGATTGTTCCTGTGTGGAACCGACGCTTGTTACCTTTGAGGACTGTGCATCATCCAGACGGTTAGGCGTCATGGTCTAGAGCATCCAAGAGGAAATTGTGGATTGCCGAGTGACCGAGTATGTGAAGGTTTGGAAGTCACCTGAAGACTTACCACGAGTGGGTGGGCGAGGTCTGTGTGACCTTAGCTCAAGGAGAATACGGTGAGGACTAGGTGTCCTGGACTGTGTGTTCAGGACTGGGTGTCCGGGACTGTGTGTCCTCAGGTTTAAATACCTAGCCGCTCCAACCAGACGTACAACTGTCACAATAGTTGGAACTGGTCTACCAAATCAGTGTCTTCACCGAGCTACTGGTTCTATTTCCTCAACCCTTTCATTTCCTCGCATACTTGCTATGTATTTGATCATTACTGTTTGAAGACTTTGTCTGAAGACTTTCTCAATTTCCTCAGTTCAAATTCTTCAGTCAGTTTGTCTTCAGCCTGCTTATCCTGTGTTTACGCTACTCGTACTCTATGCTTGTTTTCATTTCATCATGATGACTGTGCTACTGCTCTGTTATGCTTGCATCTGAGCACTCATTCCGCTGCTAAGTAGTTCGTCGCTTAGGAATTTCCTCACCTTGAAATTCCTCAGTGACGAATTTGTAAAAATCGCCTATTCACCCCCCCTCTAGTCGATATAACGCACTTTCAATTGGTATCAGAGCAAGGTACTCCCTTGTTCTGTGTGATTTTGGTTTAACCACCTGGAGTTTTAGTTATGTCGACTGCAGGCATGATCAAGGTCTCAGCTGGGTGTCCTACCTTCGATGGGACGGACTACCCCTACTGGAAGAACAAGATGCGCATGCATCTTGAGGCAATTGACAACAACCTCTGGTATGTTGTGGAAAAGGGTGTTCCCTCTGTCACTCCTTCCGTAAACGCTGCTGATGTGAAGAGATTCAAGCAACTCGACTCTCAAGCGAAGAATATCATATGTGGCCATCTGAGCAAAGGGTAGTATGGCAGAGTGAGTGCTTTGGAGACAGCTAAGCTTATCTGGGATAGGCTGTCCATGGTCAACGAAGGAGTCTCAACTCAACGTGACTCTCGAGTTGACGTTCTTCGCAATCTCTTCAACCGCTTCAAAAGACTCGACAACGAAAATGTTCAGCAAACCTTTGATCGCCTCACTGACATTTCAAACGAGCTTCAAGCACTGGGTGCCACTGACATCACCGACCATGAGGTGGTGAAGAAATTGCTGAGGTCACTCGATTCTTCATTCGATACACTGGCACTGATGATTCAAGAACGTGGTGACTACAAGTCACTTGATCCTGCTGATATCCTCGAGAGGCTAAATACTCATGAATTCCAACTAGCTGAGAAGAGAGATCTCTACGGACCGAGCTATGGTAGATCTCGTGCACTGAAAGCCAAGGCAGTCTCTGAATCTGAAGATGAAGATTCTGGTAGCAGCCTTGGTGATCCTGAAGAACTGAGTTAGGAGCTAGCAATGCTCGTGAGGAAATTCCAGAAGTTCTCTAGACATGGCCGATTTGGAAAATCCTCAAGAGGTGATGACATGAAATCAGATTCCTCATCCCGTGATTACAAGAAGAGAACTTGCCATAAATGCAAGAAACCTGGTCACTACATTACTGATTGTCCTCAGTGGGAGAAGGAATCAAAGAAGAAGAAATACAAGGATGATAGTTCAGATGACTCTAAGAGGAAGAAGAAATCTTCAAAGTCCTCATCGTCAAGATCTTCAAAGTCTTCATCTCACAAGAAGAGCAGCTCCAAGAAAGCTCGGGCATTCATTGGCAAGGAAATGGACTCTGAAGCTGAATCTGAGGAACATGAGGAAGAGGAGGCATCTGAGGAGTCAGACTCTGGTGTGGCGAGCCTAGCCCTCGCTACTGCTTACGTTAGCAAGTCCATCTTCAACACTGAGGAAAATGGCTTCCCCAACACTGCTGATGACGGCAATGATGTCTATGCTCCCACCTATTGCTTCATGGCAAAAGGTGCCAAGGTACTCAAATATCCCTCCTCTGAATCAAGTGAGGATGAATCTGATGATAACCTCAAACCCAGCTATTCCAAACTTGCTAATATTGCTGTTAAACAACAAAAGGCTTTGGAAAAGGTTCAAAATATGCTAGACAAAAGCGATGATCTGTTAGGTGAGGAAATGGATCGAACTCAAACACTGACTGATAATCTTCAGCAACTACAGTCTAAGTTTGACAACCTTCAAGGTCGTCATGAAACTCTCCTAGCCGATCATGAGAAGCTTTCTTATGAATTTCTTCAAAGAAAGCAAGATCTTGAGAAGCTAAGGGTGAGTCATGAAGATCTTCAGAAGGAAAATGATTCTTTGCTTGCTCAACAGATCAGTTCCGCTCAGGAAGAATTTATTCCACCATGCTTGAAATGCATTGAACGTGAAACTGCTAATTCTTCACCTAAATGTTCAAATGCTTCCATTGCTGCAAATTCTTCAACTATCTCTGTGGTCACAAATTCCTCATCTGAGGATACCACTAGTATCACTGACGAAAATGCAGGGTTGAAGGAATTGTATGTGATAGGCATGTACAAAAGCCTCAAAAGGCATCAGACTCTTTGTGATGTGCTCAAAAAGCAGATCTTGAACAGGAACCCTAGGAAAGAGGGTATTGCCTCTGAGAGGAAACTCAATGCTGATGGAACCTACTGGAAACCGGAGCAGTATCCCAAAACCTCATGGGTTGCTGCGAAGGGACCTCCCATAGATCCATCCACTTTATCTGGCTTTACTTGTGAATCCTCATATTCATCTGATGAGTCATTTGACTCCAACTATAAACTGTTCAAAAATCAGAATGGTGAGGTATTTGCTAGATATGTTGGATCTAACTGCAGGAATGGTCCCCCTATGAAGAAAATCTGGGTTCCCAAAAAGTGCCTTGAAAGTCTTCAGGTGAATGTCCTCATGACACCACCTGTGAAGAATAAGAACCCCAGATCAAATTCTTCATATGAATCAAATTCCTCACATGGATCAAAGTCCTCACATGAACATCATCGTGCTAACACTTCTGTTTCGCAGGGAAAGCCTAAGGGCTATGAATATATGCATTATTCTTCAAATCATTATGTTCATAAGTCCTCGAAGAATTTCTCTGCTTATTCATATGCTTACCCTAACCCCTCCTATGTGAAACGAAGTGGTCTGGCGTCTATGCCACCTTTCTCTTATGGAGCTCGCAGAATGATGAACTCTTTGCCACCCCTCCAGATGTGGGTGGTGAAGAAAAGGAACTAATCTCTTATGCAGGGTCAGGTCTCTAGACGAACTAAATCGTCTGAAGAATTTGCTGGAGACCTGAAATGCTTGAAAGGACGCAAGCTAATCATGAAGAAATGATTTATTCATTTCTCACGTCCTCACATTGCTATATATACATATGTTGCTTTAATTGATGAAATATGTCTGATGAATTTGATGTCATATTCTTCACTCTGAAGTATATGAGTTCGTAAGATGCACTAATTCATCTGCAGGATGATTTACCCAAAGCTACTGAGTGGGTCCTTGATAGTGGATGTACAAATCACATGACCGGTGACAAGAGCTTACTGATGAACACTCCTTTATCTCCATCACACTTGAAGCATATCACCTACGCTGACAAAGGCAAAAGCAAGGTATTGGGTCTAGGTAGGGTTGCAATCTCAAAGGATCGACACATGGATAAAGTCATGCTTGTCGAGTCCCTCGGATTCAACCTCATGTCTGTCTCAATGCTTTGTGATCTTGATATGGTTGTTGTCTTTGGCAAATATCGTTGCTTAGTGCTCATGGAATCTGACAATTCCAAAGTCTTCAAAGGCTTTAGGAGAGGAGACTTGTATATTGTTGATTTCTCTGCAGGACCACAGCCTGCCACTTGTCTAGTTGCTAAAGCTTCAGAAGGCTGGCTATGGCATCGACGACTGGGTCATGCTGGCATGAGGAACTTACACACGCTCGTGAAGAAAAAGCACGTCATTGGCATCGAGGGTGTCAAATTCCTCAAAGATCATCTTTGTGGGGCTTGTGAGGCTGGAAAGATGACCAGAGCCAAGCACCCCTCGAAGAATATCATGACTACTTCTCGTCCTTTTGAATTGCTTCATATGGATCTCTTTGGCCCTACCCATTATGCCACACTAACAAATGCAGCATCTCTATATGGCTTTGTCATTGTTGATGACTATTCTCGTTACACATGGGTGCATGTCATTACTTACAAGACTGAAGTGCAGGAAGTCTTCAGACGATTTTCCTCAAGGGCTTCGACGAATTTCGGCGTGAAGATCAAGCATATACGTAGTGGCAATGGGACTGAGTTCAAGAATACTGGTCTTGATGACTATCTCGATGAATTTGGTATTACTCATGAGCTATCTGCCCCATACACTCCTTAGCAGAATGGCGTTGTGGAGCGCAAGAACAGGACTCTTGTTGAGATGGCTCGCACCATGCTTGATGAATACAAGACACCTCGTCACTTCTGGCCTGAGACAATTGATACCGCATGCCACATCATCAACAGGGTATATCTTCACAAATTCTTCAAGAAGACCTCATATGAACTCCTCACTGACAAGAAACCCAATGTGAGATTTCAAAGTCTTCGGTGCTAAATGCTGGATTAGAGATCCACATCACAATTCTAAATTTGCACAGAAAGCACATGAAGGTTTTATGCTTGGTTACGGAAAGGACTCGCACACCTACAGGGTCTTCAATGCCTATCACAACAAGGTTGTTGAAACTGTAGATGTGCGGTTCGATGAAACTAACGGCTCGCAAAGAGAGCACCTACCTCCTGTGCTAGATGAAAAGACGCCTGAGGAAACCATCAAGTTCAAAGCTACTGAGGATGTCATTCCTACCGAAGAATCTGCTGAAGAAATCATTCCAGAACATGAAGAACAGCATGCTGGCGCATCTGAAGAAAATGGCTCTGAAAAAAATGCTGAGCCAAATCAAAGTCGTCAACCTGCTCATCCCCGCGTTGCAAATGAAGTACAGATTGAGAGAATCATCAACGACATCAACGCACCAGGTCCTCTGACTCGCTCAAAAGCTTCACATTTATCTAAATTTTGTGGGCATTTTGCTTTCGTCTCTATCACAGAGCCCACCAAAGTTGATGAGGCATTTCTGGAGCCTGAACGGATTCAAGCAATGCAAGAGGAATTACATCAATTCAAGCTGAACAATGTGTGGGAGCTTGTCAAGCGACCGGACCCATGCAAGCACAATATCATCGGTACCAAATGGATCTACCGCAACAAGCAAGATGAAAATGGCCTAGTGGTGAGGAACAAGGCTCGTCTTGTAGCTCAAGGCTACACACAGGTTGAAGGAATTGATTTCGATGAGACTTTTGCACCTGTTGCTAGACTTGAGGCTATTCGCATATTGCTTGCTTATGCTAACCATCATAATATCATCTTATATCAAATGGATGTGAAAAGTGCATTCCTCAATGGTAAGCTTGAGGAAGAAGTATATGTTGCTCAACCCCCAGGTTTTGAAGATCCTAAGCATCCTGACAAAGTCTTCAGACTCAATAAGGCCCTCTATGGCCTCAAGCAGGCCCCTCGGGCGTGGTATGATACTCTGAAGGAATTCCTCATGAAGAAAGGCTTCAAACCCGGTTCACTCGACCCAACTCTTTTCACCAAAACCTATGATGAAGAATTATTTGTGTGCCAAATATATGTTGATGATATTATCTTTGGCTGTACTAACCAACATTACAGTGACAAATTTGCTTACATGATGAGTGAGGAATATCAAATGTCCATGATGGGAGAATTGAAATTCTTCTTAGGTCTTGAAATTCGTCAACAACGTAATGGCATCTTCATTTCTCAAGAGAAATACCTCAAGGACGTTCTGAGGAAATTCGGTATGCAAGAATGCAGAGGCGTCAAAATCCCTATGCCCACAAATGGCCATCTATGCACTGATGAAAATGGAATAGACTTCGATCAAAAGGTATACCGCTCCATGATTGGTTCTTTATTGTACCTATGTGCATCTAGGCCGGATATTATGCTTAGTGTTTGCATGTGTGCCCGTTTTCGAGCTAAATATCTTAGAATCTTCGAATGTCCTTTGAAAAGGACACACATCCTAACACTTATGCAAATTGATGACTTAGATGTGCAACACACGAAGAAACGTTTTTCTTCAATCAATGAAGACTAACCGTCTAAGTGTGAAGAAATTAATGAAGAATTTGATTCTCAGAGCCCTACGACAATTGTACGCGGTGTCTGAAATCATCATTCTTACACGGTGGGTCACGCCACCACAAAAAGTTGAAAATCTTCAAAATTTGAGTTTTTCATCATTGTGCAAATTCTTCAAATTTTCAAATTCTTCAACTTTGCAAAATCTTCACTCTTTCCGTCTATGTTCTTCATTGACTATATATATATATTTGAGTTTTCTGTCCTCTACAGCATTCACTTATTGCTAATTCTTCAAGTTGTGTTTCTTCTAAGTGAATGTGATCGGACCCGTTCCCCCTCAATGCTAAACTCAATCCAGTCCGTTCACAAATTCTTCATGTGCGTTCTATTTGAAACCCGTTCAAAGTCTTCACTGTGTCCTTGACAGCTGAAGAATTTCCGAACGAAACATTAAAATATTCTTATCTGAATTTTCGGCTTTTGCCGTTCAAACCGTTCCTTATCCCTCGATAAGATTTATCTATTCACCCTCGATCTAACACGATCTCCACTTCACAGTTCGTGGGTGACACATGTCGCTAGGATGAGAAGGGTCAGGGGCACGTTTGTCCATTTTCTTCGAACGAGCGGTTTTTCACCTCTGCTATAAATACCCCTCACCCTCCTTAGAGCTCATTTACCCCGCTCGATCTTACTCCCTCGCTCGAGCCCTCAGACCTAGCGCCGCCGCTACACTCCATCGTCGCCGGTGAGGAAGAGCTTCACTGCCTCGACCTCGTCGCCGTCGTACTCACGCCGGCCGCGGAAATCCTCACTCCGCCGCCGCCGTAGCTGTTTTCCATCGCCAAGTTAGGGCGTGGAAGATCTGAACGGACGAACATCTCCACTGCCACTCTCAGTTCGTCGTGTTCTTCGTCAAGGGTAAATAAAATTTATTTTTACTGCCCTTGTTGATTCTGATGATTTCCACAAAATCTTCAAAAGGTGTTTATTCGTCAACTTTCATGTTCTTAAACACCAACTTGCTTCTGTCCTTGATCAGTTTCTCTAAGCAACGTTTTTCTTCAAGATTCCTCAATTGTGTGGATTTTCAATCTACACAACTCTGGAACCTAAGTCAAAAATGCTTAGTGAAATTCCTCAAGACACCCCTGGTCATCTTCCTCAAACTTGATACTTTTGAAAATCTTCTGAGAACGCATATGACCTCTCCAAAACTCTTCGCACCTATATTATGTTCACAGGTACACATGTCCGCTGCTGAATCTCTAGGTTCTCATCAACTTAACTCATTTGCAGCGTTCCTTGAAGAAAAATTGCACACCTCATCAGAAAATTTGATTGTTCAAAACCCTCAAGTGAAGAAAATGGCTGATGGTAAAAGACCTCAGAAGGGAGGAAAGAGGCTAGAAACAAATACTGCTTTTGAGATCCCTGATGACATCTATGATGAATATTGTACTCCTGATGAAGCAACTCATGGCAAGGAGAACAAAAATCAGCGCAAAGTGCGCATTCAGAAGATTGAGAGGAGATGGGCAAGAGAATGGAGGGAATATCGCTATGTCACTCCCAAGTACATGAAGAAATTTGCTGTTAACCCTCCATGTCCAAGACCTCCATGGGCTCCTGGCCAAGAAGCTGATCCCACTAGCATCAGAAGAGGTGAGGAATTTCCTCAGGAGTGGGCTAAGCGTCAAGCCAAGCTGGCCAAAGTGGCTAAAGAGGCAGTAAAGAAATTCAATGAAGATTCTGTTGCTGCCGCCGCTGAGGCCTCTGCTATCAAGCCTAAGAAGGCTATGCTGAAGAAATCAGCTGTTAAGACAAGTTCCTCAGCTGCAATGCCCTCACGGCCTGTTCCTCAAGCAAATTCCTCAAAAGCAGCTCCAACTCCCTCGGTTGCAAAATCCTCAGCTGCTCCTGCAAAGTCCTCAGCACCTGTGCATCTTGCCACATGCCAAAGGACTACTGGAATCTCAATTGCTTCAGGAGTCTCTGCAAGTTCTTCAGCTCCACCTCAGTCTTCAACAACTCCGACCTTGCAGAAGAAAAAGGCCACTGCTGGACGAGGCACAAGGCCAAGTCCTCACAAGAAGCAAGTCGCCTTTCAGGTTCCGTCAAGCGAAGACGAAGCTGATGATGAAGAATTAGCTGAGCTCATCAGAGATCGACAACAAAGGGCCGCTAGAGCCAAAGGCAGTGTTGTGCCCCTCATGCTGGATCCAAGGAAGATCCTTGATTTTATTGATCTATGGCACAAGAACCCTAACACACCTTTGCCTGAATTAAACCTCACTCCTGGTCAAAGTCACATGTTGACGGCCTTCATAAATGAAGAAAAATGGAAATTTGAAAAGGCCAGGCAGGTGAAGAAGGCTCAGTACAAGAAGGAGCGTTTTCTGAAGAACAATGTTGTGAAAATGTCTCCTGAAGAACTTGTGACTATGCAGGCTAAGATCAAAGCACTCAGTGATGAATTTCATGCATTCCATGCAGATTGGCTAGGTGCCAAAGTCAGATTCATCAGAATGGCAAAAGGATTTACTCCAAGTGTTGCAGCTTCATCGCAACCCAAATTTCCTCAGACTGGAACATCTGTTCAGTATGCTGAAGAAAATGAAAGCGCCAGAGCTGATGAAGAAATTCCAGTCTCTGAAGAAAATGCCAGGGCAACCTCCAATATTGCGCCTGAAGAGCAATCCAGGCCAGTTGAAGCATCTGCTACTGTGCCTGAGGAATCTGAACAAGCCAGGGCAACTGCATCAGTTGTGCCTGAAGAAATTCAACCAATTTCCTCTGCTCCTCCTGCACCGATGACAAGCATCAACCTTCCTTCTGCATCAGAAGTGAAGAAAACCAAGGCTGCGGAGCGAGCAGCTGTGAAGAAAAGGAAAGCATCTGCATCTTCAGAGTCTTCAGCCCCCAAGAAATTGAAGACTTTGAGGAGTTCATCTGAAAACCCAATTGATGCTATTCCAATATCAAGCATGCCATCAAAGGAGATCATTCCCTTTGGTGAGGAATATGAAATTCCAAGTAAATCTAATGAAGAAATTCCTTCTGCTGCTTCGACAGAGCAGATGGATGAAGAAATTGAAGTGGATACATTCCCTTCAACCCCACTAGTATCATCGCCCATGCCTCAGTTCACAGCTGAAGAGGCAGGCGTCGAAGGAACTGAAGAAGATGAGGATGTGGATATTGGGTCTACAACACCTATTCTGAATGATGACTTTTGGGAAAGTCATCACCCCAATTCACCTCTGACAACCCCTCTACATCATGTTCCTCAGTCTCCTGTGCAAACTGAAGAAATTCATATGGGCTCTGATGAACGTCAAGCTTCACTTCACTCTATACCTGAAGAAGTTCCAGTCACTAGCGCTGATGTACATATGTCTGAAGAAATGAAGGCCAAGGCTGCTGCTGAAATTCCTCAGCCAGTGGCTCCAGTGGCTACACCTCAAGAGGCTGTAAATTCTTCAACTGTTAATCTTCAGCCCAAGCCACAGAACCCTCACTCCAAGAAGCAGAAGTTTAATGCTGAGGATTTCTTCAACGAGCACATATTCTTCACTGACTACAATCCCTATGACTTTGCTCGTCTTCGTCGCAAGTGTTTCTGGACTGCAAGCCAGATGAACTTCTACTCCTCATTGTTGGTTGATAAGGATAAGATCTTCGAACATGAGCAAATTCCTCATGTAGATATGGAATCGCTGCCCTGCTTCACACCAGTCCTCAGTGTTCTTCATGACGCTGGGTTACTCCATTTCTGCACCGACATCTGCGATTGGAATGAAGAACTCTTTCTTCAATTCTTCACCACGCTGCACATTACTGGAAATGTTGATGATGTCAATTCATGGGTATTGGACTGGATGACCGATAATACTCATTTCAAAGCACCGGCCTCTGAATTGCTTCATGCCGTCCCAGTCAGTCCTCCCACTGAAGGTGCTAGGCTTCTCTATGTTGAACCTGAACTGTCTGATCATCTGATGCAAGTGCTGATGAAGCCTTTGAAGCCAGGCCAAGCTCCAAGGACCAAATTCCTCGTCAAGGAATTGCTCTATGTGCCAAGGACAGTCTATCGCATATTGAGCAAAACCCTCAGTCCAATCAAGGGCCACAACTCTGATGATGAAGAAGTTGTTGGCATTATGAAGAATCTGCTGTTCAATATCATTCACGGTATTCCTATCAACTACCACGATTTCTTCATGAGGACTTTGGCCAATGCTGCACTGTCACCTTTTGAGTTGAAGCCTTATGCTCCTTGGATCATGAGATTCATCAGATCAAGGTCTTCAATTCATTACATTGCTGACTTTCAAAATCATCTCAGCTATTTGCCCCCTATTGAAGTCCTCAAACGGACTATTTCCTCAGCTGACGAGAAGGGCAAAGCTGCTGTTATTGATGAAGGTACTCGTCCATTGGATGGACAGTTTCGCAAAGCTACTTCCTATTCCACCAATGATGACTCTGCAACTCAAGATTCTGCCGCCAAAGCTTAAGAACATCATCCTCAAGCCACAGCTCCACGTGTGATGACTGATCGTGAACTTCCCCTTAGTCTTCATCAGAAAGTTGATCGAAATCACAAGTGGGTCAAGCGTCAGTTTGGTGCAATTCTTCAGAACATGACAGTCCCTCAAAATACTGTGAAGAAGAATCACTACAACTTGCATGAAGTCTTTGACCGCACTTGGGCGATTCTGTCTAATCTTCATAGTGCTGAAGAACTCAAGGAGATGGGCTTCCAACAGGACTTTGACTGGTCCCAGCCACCTTCGAAGAAATTCAAGAAAGTCAAAGTTCCTCAGCTTGTTGCTAGTTCATATTCTTCATCGCGCGAGACGGATGAAGCTGAAGACTTGAACGACACTGCGGCAGGCCCTACCTCAACAGTCGACCCCAACAATGCTGGCGCTCCTCCATCGACATGATGATGATATTCTTCAGGGGCGTTAGTCCTCATTTTTCGTCCCTTTTGGTCATTCGATGACAAAGGGGGAGAAATTTGAGTTTAGTCTTCAAGCGGGTCTTATATATGGGCTATATTTCTGTTAAGTTTCAACTCTTGCTCTTCTGAGGTGTTTGCTCTGATGAGTTGTAAACTTAAGTCCTATGGTGGTCTGATACTTTTGAACTGCTTTCTGCATGCTTATTTCCTCAAGTACCTTAATGCACGCATGCTGAATTCCGTCAGACACCATATTTCATCATGCATTTCAAATTCTTCATATCATATGATAAATGCGTGTATGAATTTCAAGATATAGGAGGAGATCTCCATGATATTACTCAACAATGTGCATTTGCTATTTCAAAGCAAATTCTTCAAATATGCACATATTCAGGGGGAGTTCCTCTATATCTTGCAATCAAATTCCTCAATATTAGTATTTACACTTCATATGTTTATCCCCGTTGAAAACTTAACCTATATTGTCATCAATCACCAAAAAGGGGGAGATTGTAAGTGCATCTAGTGCCCCTTAGTGATTTTGGTGTATTGAAGACTTATAGGTTAAGGGTCTAATGTGTTTGTGAGTGTACACAGGTCTATAAGTCTATGAGGAGTTTGTTATTTACGATGAATGTCGAACCCTAAAAATGAATGTCTTCAACTGAAGACTTTGGTTTTCTTAAAGACTTTGAAAGTGAAGAAATTGGTGTGACCCTGAAGACTTGATATTCATGCGAGGATTATGAAGCGTGAAGACTTTTGTTTTCGTAGTTTCATTTTCTTCTTCTTGAGTCATAGGAAACACCGTACTGTTAAAGGGGGTCGAGGTAAAACTAAGGAAAAATTTCCAAGAGATGCTCAACTCAAAATCCTACACCTACCCAATCCTTTCGAGTGAAGCCATTGGAAATCTCATACAGTTTAGTCAAGTTCTTCAGTGACAGAGACGAAGTTCTTCTGTTCTCTGAGGAATTTGTTCTGACTGAGGAGTTAGAAATTCACCAGTGCGGATTGCCTACAAGTGAGGATTATGATAGCCCTGAGGAATTTGATACTCAAATTTCCGACCGTTGCTGTGCTACGTGCCAGCTGTCCCAAAATATCTACCCACCTAACGGTCATATCATTGAAGGGCATTTATGTCTTATCATGTCGGGCAGCTCCCTAGGCTATAAATAGCCGCCCTCTACAACCACTAGCTGGTCGGCTGCTCCAAGAAATAGATTGACACTTGTCATTTAGAGCATCCCATCCTCCGAGGACTTTGAGCGAAAATCATCAAGTGAGGAAAAACCCAAAAACCCAAACACCTACAAACCCAAAGTGATTGAGCATCACTGAAGAGATTGTTCCTGTGTGGAACCGACACTTGTTACCTTTGAGGACTGTGCATCCTCCAGACGGTTAGGCGTCATGGTCTAGAGCATCCAAGAGGAAATTGTGGATTGCCGAGTGACCGAGTATGTGAAGGTTTGGAAGTCACCTGAAGACTTACCACAAGTGGTTGGGCGAGGTCTGTATGACCTTAGCTCAAGGAGAATATGGTGAAGACTAGGTGTCCTGGACTGTGTGTTCAGGACTGGGTGTCCGGGACTGTGTGTCCTCAGGTTTAAATACCAGGCCGCTCCAACCAGACGTACAACTGTCACAGCAGTTGGAACTGGTCTACCAAATCAGTGTCTTCACCGAGCTACTGGTTCTATTTCCTCAACCCTTTCATTTCCTCGCATACTTGCTATGTATTTGATCATTACTGTTTGAAGACTTTGTCTGAAGACTTTCTCAATTTCCTCAGTTCAAATTCTTCAGTCAGTTTGTCTTCAGCCTGCTTATCCTGTGTTTACGCTACTCGTACTCTGTGCTTGTTTTCATTTCATCATGATGACTGTGCTACTGCTCTGTTATGCTTGCATCTGAGTACTCATTCCGCTGCTAAGTAGTTCGTCGCTTAGGAATTTCCTCACCTTGAAATTCCTCAGTGATGAATTTGTAAAAATCGCCTATTCACCCCCCCTCTAGTCGATATAACGCACTTTCAAAGACATTACTTTTGGGATGACCCACATCTTTATAAAGAAGGAGTAGATGGTATTATTAGACATTGTGTACCTGAGCATGAACAGGAACAAATCCTATGGAAATGTCACTCCGAAGCTTATGGAGGGCATCATGTGGGAGATAGAACTGCTCACAAGGTATTGCAATCTGGTTTTTATTGGCCTACTCTCTTCAAGGATGCCCGTAAGTTTGTTTTATCTTGTGATGAATGTCAATAAATTGGTAATATTGGTAAGTGTCAAGAAATGCCTATGAATTATTCAGTTGCTATTGAACCATTTGATGTTTGGGGTTTTGATTATATGGGACCTTTTCCTTCCTCTAATGGGTATACACATATTTTGGTTGCTGTTGATTATGTTACTAAGTGGGTAGAAGCTATTCCAACTAGTAGTGTTGATCATAACACTTCCATTAAAATGCTTAAAGAAGTTCTTTTCCCGAGGTTTGGAGTCCCTTGATATCTAATGACTGATGGTGGTTCACACTTTATTCATGGAGCTCTCCGTAAAATGCTTGCTAAATATGATGTTAACCATAGAATTGCATCACCCTATCATCCTCAATCTAGTGGTCAACTTGAACTTAACAATAGAGAAATAAAATTAATATTACAAAAAACTGTTAATAGGTCCCAAAATAATTGGTCTAAGAAATTGGATGATGCACTTTGGGCCTACCGAACAACATATAAAAATCCTATGTGTATGTCTCCCTATAAAATGGTTTATGGAAAAGCTTGTGATTTGCCTCTAGAGTTAGAACACAAAGCATATTGGGCAATTAAAGAACTCAACTATGATTTCAAACTTCCCGGTGAAAAGAGGTTATTTGATATTAGCTCACTTGATGAATGGAGTACCCAAGCCTATGAAAATGCCAAGTTATTTAAAGAAAAAGTTAAAAGATGGCATGACAAAATAATTCAAAAGCGGGAATTCAAAGTTGGAGAATATGTTTTTTTGTACAACTCTCATTTCAGATTCTTTGCAGGAAAACTTCTCTCTAAATGGGAAGGACCATATATTATCGAGGAGGTTTACCGCTCTGGAGCCATCAAAATATATAATGCCGAAGGTACTAAACCGAAGGTTGTCAATGGGCAAAGAATTAAACACTATATCTCAGGTTCGCCTATCAATGTTGAAAGCAATATTATTCAAACCATGACACCGGAGGAACACATAAAAGAGACCTTCCGGTACACTCCAGAATAATTAAAAAAGAGGAGGTACGTGATATGGTAAGTAAACGGACTCCGAAAAATCCGCAAAAATATTTTATGTCAGTTTTGGAATATTTTAAAAATTAGGAAAATAAGAAACAACCAGGAAGGCACCCGAGGAGGGCACAAGACACCAGGGCGCACCAGGGCCCCCTGGCATGCCCAGGTGGGTTGTGCCCACCTCGGGAACCTTCCCGACTCTGTTTTCCTCGCGTTTGCGTGTTTCCCAAGATAAAAAATCTCTATATACCCCCCGAACATATTGACCACCGTATCTCGGAGAAATCTTCTGTTCTTCTTTCTTGCTGTTTTCTGATAGATCTAGATCGCAATGGCCGCCTCAGGCTCCTCCAAGGACAAGTTCTTCGAGAACGCATCAACCCATATTTGCGGGAGGTGATGCAGCATCCTCAAGCCATTGAGATGCGTGAGGGGGTGCTCCATATCCGAGACGATCAGGGCCCCAAGGGGACGGGGACCGTGGATGCCAGGCTCAAAGCTATGGAGCAAGAGGTCTTCAAGTGCAAGGGGATGGTGGAGCATGGACTCAACGCCAATCACCTCATGATTGCGGATTACACCCGTGATCTCAAGGTGCATGGTAAATCCATGAAGGACATCGTCTTCACCTTCAACGAGCAAATCAACTTTCTGCAAAGCCAAATCTATGATCTCCAAAACCAAGTCTTTGAATATGAGGCAAGGTTTAAAGGTATGAGTTTGGTTGCTAGTTGCAGGACTCGCAAGACTCCCTCCTCCTCTTATGATGGTGAGCCATTGCCATGGAAACCGGAAGATAAGATCGCTACTACCTCATCACCACCACCGCCTTCTTCATCACTAAAAGGGACTTGAGTTCATGGTATGGACACTCCCCTCAGCTTGTGCCAAGCTTGGGGGAGGTGTCCCGGTATCGTAGCACCACCACTATCTTTGCCTTTATCTATTTTAGTTTGATCTTTTGTTTTCCCCATGATTTAGTTGAATAAAAGTATAATTCAATCCTTTCTTTTCGAGTGTTTGCTTAGTGATCTATCAATCGATGTAATCGTGTGTGAGATATATAATAAAGAGTAGTTTGAGTTTTGTTTCTTTACTTTTGTGTTTCAATAAAGGAAAGGAAAATAAATGAAAAAGATCATATGCTAATCTTATGGTAAGTAATTGCATCACATAAGGAAAGGTATAAATGGTAAAATTTGTTGGAGATTGACAAACATAGCATTGGTCAATGATGCAACTCATGAAAGAATTAATAAGGGAAGAGAAGATTCACATGCAAATACACTATCTTGGACATCTTTTATGATTGTGAGCCCCCATTAAATATTTTGTGTCAAAATAGTTGACGTTGGACAAGGAAGACAACATAATGATTTATGTTTGTTCATATTCACACAGAAGTTATATTGTCATAAATCCTTTAACATGTGGTGCTTGCTCAATATATTCTCTAGCCAAAAATTCTGCATTAAGTAGAGATACTACTTGTGCATCCAAAAACCCTTAACCCAAATCTTATTTTGAGAGTCCATCATACCTACCTATGGATTGAGTAAGATCCTTCAAGTAAGTTGTCATCAGTGCAATAGATCATTTAGTGTAAGAGAAAATTGAGCGACATTCTTTGAGGATATTTTTCCTCTGAAATATATGCCTAGCTCTTCTAGTCAAAGGCCAGAGACAACTTCTGAACCTTTTGTTTCATTGGAACATTCTGAGCAGAAACACACTGAGATTCGTGATGAGGATAACAATGAAGCTCCTAGAAGGGGCAAGAAACAAAGGACCGCAAAGTCATTTGGTGAAGATTTCATTGTGCACCTCGTGAATGATACTCCACTTCTATTTTCAGAAGCTTATGCATCTCCTGATGCTAACTACTAGAAAGAAGTTGTACGTAGTGAGATGGATTCCATCATGGCTAACGGGACATGGGAGATCACTGATCGTCCTTATGGGTGTAAACCTGTAGGGTGTAAGTGGATGTTTAAGAAAAAGCTTAGGCCTAATGGTACAATTGAATGTTCATCATGTCGTCGAAGAGGTCCTCAACATCGAGGAAGAAGTCGTCGTTGGGGATGTCGTCGTTTGCACACATGATGAATAGAAATCTAGCAATCATGCGAAAGCACTCCCCAAAAACCTAACTGCCCCTCTCCCATACCGGATCACAAGAGGCGAAGCTTCGGAGGCTTGCAATTTTAGAAAGAGATAGACAGTGCAATCCTTTAGAATGAGAAAAAGAGTTGTGTCTCTTGCCTATAGAGGAGCAACCTCTTATATAGGAGAGAAGAGGGAAACTAACACCTCATTAGTAGAAGAGAAACAGGTGCAATAAACACCATTAAGCGGATGCGCTAAACGCCATTAAGGAGAGAAGAAACAAGTGCGCTAAAAATTCCATGAAGTGTTTAGTTTCTTCTCCCATTTATGCGTCAATCGTTTCAACTTCCTTTTTGCGTGACAAAATAAAAACAACGCATACATGTTGCATTGGTCAATTTTACACACCATCTTTTCTTGCATGAATGGGACACATGGGCCTTTGGGATTTACCTTGAATTATTGGTAGAAAATAAGAATTATTATATGGGCTAAGCCCAATAATTCCAACAATCCACCACCTGATCCTGGAGGCGCATAAAATTTTCCTATGGTTCCAAAATATTGTTTATATACCGGTGTTTCGGTGGAGACTGTTAAGTTGAACTTCCACCCAGAACTCCGCTATTTGTAAACTGCGTTTGGATTTTCCTCGGAGAGGAGGGGTGAAGTAGTACAACAGAGATAAGTATTTCCCTTAGTGAGAACGAAGGATTATCGATTCAATAGGAGAACCAAGCAAACCCTCATGAACATCACTTGCACACACAAAAGAAAATACTTGCACCCAACACGGGCAAGAGGGCTGTCAATCCCCTTAAACTTGTTACTTGCAAGGATCAAATCTTGTATAGGTAGATAGAAAAATTGCAAAACAAAATAAAAGTAAATAAATTGCAGCATGGTATTTTTGGATTTTATAATATTATAAAATCAAACCTGGGGGCCATAGTCTTCACTAGAGGCTTCTCCCTCGAACACATGACATACGATGGGTAAACAAATTACTGTTCGACAATTGATAGTAAAGCGCATAGCTATGACATCATGTCCATGAGAAGTAGACCGACTCCTGCCTGCATCTACTACTATTACTCCACCAATCGACCGCTATCTAGCATGCATCTATGGTATTAAGTTCATGACAAACAGAGTAACGCTTTAAGCAAGATGACATGATGTAGATAAAGTAAACCCAATCAATATGGATAGACCCTGTCGTTTCATCCTTAGTAGCAACAAGACAATACGTGCCTCGCTACCCCTTCTGTCATGAGGTGAGGGCATGATACGTCCATTTTGCATCATGTTTTCCTACTGTTATTTATAATGTTTTTATGCATAATAATGCTTTTTGGAATATTTCTAATGCCTTTTCTCTCATATTATGCAAGGTTTACACAAAGAGGGAGAATGCCGGCAGCTGGAATTCTGGACCTGGAAAAGCTACGTCAGTGTTACCTTTTCTGCACATCTCCAAATGAGCTGAAAATTTACGGATAATTTTTTTGGAATATATGAATAATATTGGAGCAAATAACTACCAGAGGGGGCCCACCAGGTGGGCACAACCCACCTGGGCATGCTAGGGAGCCCAGGCACGGCCTTGTGGGTTGTGCCCTCCTCGGCCCACCTCCGGTGCCCCTCTTCTGGTATATAAGTCATTTTGACCTAGAAAAAATAAGAGAGGAATTTCGGGACGAAGCGCCGCCGTCTCGAGGCGAAACTTGGGCAGGAGCACTTTTTCCCTCCGGCGGATCTATTCCGTCGGGGGAACTTCCCTAAAGGAGGGGGAAATCATTGTCATCGTCATCACCAACAACTCTCCCATCTTTGGGAGGACCATCTCCATCAACATCTTCAATAGCACCATCTCCTCTCAAACCCTAGTTCATCTCTCGTGTTCAATCTTTGTACCGGAACCTTAGATTGGTACTTGTGGGTGACTAGTAGTGTTGATTACATCTTGTAGTTGATTACTATATGGTTTATTTGGTGGAAGATTATATGTTCAGATCCATTATGCTATTTAATACCCCTCTGATCTTGAGTATGATTATCATTTGTGAGTAGTTACTTTTGTTCTTGAGGTCACGAGAGAAGTCATGTTGCAAGTAATTATGTGGACTTGATATGTGTTCGATATTATGATGATATGTATGTTCTGATTCCCTTAGTGGTGTCATGTGAACGTCGACTACATGGCACTTCACCATATTTGGGCCTAAGGGAATGCATTGTGGAGTAGTTATTAGATGATGGGTTGCTAGAGTGACAGAAGCTTAAACCCTAGTTTATGCGCTATTTCATAAGGGACTTATTTGGATCCAAAAGTCTAATGCTATGGTTAGATTTTATCTTAATACTTTTCTCGTAGTTGCGGATGCTTGCGGGGGGGGGGGGGGGTTAATCATAAGTAGGAGGTTTGTTCAAGTAAGAACATCACCTAAGCACCGGTCCATCCACATATCAAATTATCAAAGTAGCGAACACGAATCAAACCAACATGATGAAAGTGATATGATGAAAATCCCGCGTATCCTCAAGAACGCTTTGCTTATCATAAGAGACCATTTTGGCATGTCCTTTGCCACAAAAGGATTGGGCTACCTTGCTTCATATTATTTACCGTTACCGTCACTTGCTTGTTACAAATTATCTTGCTATCAAACTACTTGTTACCGACTATTTCAGTGCTTGCAGAAAATACCTTGCTGAAAACCACTTGTCATTTCCTTCTGCTCCTCGTTGGGTTCAACACTCTTACTTATCGAAAGAACTACGATTGATCCCCTATACTTGTGGTTCATCAGGACACCACAAGATTGAACCCACTACAAAGCACCTCTCCCACTGAAGATAAATCAACCTAGTTGGTCAAACCAAACAGATAGATCGGAGAGAAATACAAAGCTATCATAATCATGCATAATAAAGTTAAGAAAAGACTCAGTTACTTCCAATGAATATATTGATCATAAACCAACAATTAATCGGATCCAAACAGACACACCGCAAAAAAAGATTTACATCGAATAGAACTCCAAGAAGATCGAGGAGAACATTGTATTAAAGACCAAAGAGAGAGAAGAAGCCATCTAGCTACTGGCTATGGACCTGTAGGTCTGTGGTAAACTAGTCACGCATCATCGGAAGGCAGCAAGGATGATGTAGAAGTAATTCGGGTGGGATCGCAGAAGGCCTCCGGATGGGATCGCAGAAGAACATAAGCTTGTGGCGGCGAAAAAAGTGTTTCGGGTGGCTCTCTGGGGTTTGCCAATATTTGAGAATATATACAAGTGGAAATAGGTCAGATGGAGTCATGTGGGGCCCACAAGATAACAGGGCGCGCCTTACCCCCTGGACGTGCCCTGTTGCCTTGCTGTCTCCTCATTTGTCCTCTAGTCTCCTCCCTAAGCTTCTAGGGTCTCTTATGTCCAGAAAAGATCGTCAAAAGGTTTCGTAGCATTTGGACTCCATTTGGTATTAATTTTCAAGAAAACCAAAAACAAGCAGAAAACAACAACTGGCACTAGGCACTGGGTTAATAGGTTAGTTCCCAAAAATGATATAAAATAACATAAAATTGATATAAAGTATCCAAGATTGATAATATAATAGCATGAAAACAATAAAAAATATATAGATACGTTGAAACGTATCAAACTCCACACTACACTTGTTTACAGCTTGAACAGTGGACTATGCCTTGAACTGCAAGTTTTGTGCAAACAAGTTTTGGAGGGCCAGCAAAGTAGCAGGAATGTTTGCATGTGACTGGATCGGGCATGTGCTGAACAGGCCTGGAAAGACTTATTTCCTTTGTCCAGGGTCTCTCGTTTTAGCTTCATTGTCGGTGCAACAAACCCTGGGTCTGTTGCCCAGACTGTGCACAGGCACGAGAATAAGATTGAAGCACCAGCCCAGATCAGAGTGCAAGAAACCAAGAGATTCGAAGGACCAACATGCAGGTCAGAGAGACCAAGATCAAGCCAGAGAAATAGGATATCGTCAAGAGAGAGGCCTCCCTTGCCGGGCAGGCGAGCCCGGCAAGGGGCGGGGCCACCCCCAGAAGCAAACAACCAGAGCGCCCTGGTAGGGCCTGCCGGGGCTCACGGAAGCAGAACCACCTCACCAACCGCTCTACCTCGACCCACGTCGTCGATCAGTGCGGTGTCAAGCCACAAGATGATTAAGTGGCAGACATTCGCCACATGACAGCCATTTCCTACAAGAGGAACCCACAGATGACACCCGTCCTGCGACGTGTCAAGCGAGCGGGCGCGGAGCTGGCAAGATAGCCCGGCAAGCCTTGCCGGGCAACCAGTGCTGTGACACTAAGCGGTGCATTTAATGCGCCCTGTCAGCCCACAGAGTTAGGTATGATAGCACTGTTCGCTATCATATCAGTGCATAATGACTACTTTGCCACTATGGTAACCCCTTGATCTATAAAAGGAGGCCCATGGCAACCGTAGAGAGGGTTAGAAGGTTGGATAACTCACACCCCCATACGCGCGTAGCCGCTGCTGCCTCAAGGCAACCCCTGTCGGGCAAGTGTACTACGCTCGCCACCACCTTTTCCACCATCAATCCACCAAAGCAGGAGTAGGGTTTTACGCCTCGCGGCGGCCCGAACCTTGGTAAATTGCCTGTGTGATCTCCGCCGCACTGCCCCACGCTGGTCTGCTCTTTGTGCAATGCGTCGCCCCCCTGCCGAACCAGCAAGGGACCCCCAGGTCCCATAGGTGGCTGTGGTTTCCTGCAACATCTTTGGCGCGCCAGGTAGGGGGCTCGCTTGTGCGAACCTGAAGGCGTGCGCAGCGCATCATCTTCATCACGATCGACATCTTCGACAACGCCATCGACCATGGCGCCCAAGAAGAAGCCCGGTCCTTCGACTCACCCATCCACCTCGAAGGCTCCGCCGCCCGCCGCCTCCAACGCTGTGGGGGGCGCTGAGGCGCACGAGGACGCGGGCGCTGCTGGGGAAGTGGTCGGAGCAGGCGGCACCATCACTACTTCCCCCGCAACCGACGCAGGAGCATGAGGTACCAGAGGAGAGCAGCATCAACAACGTCCCGACGGCCACGCTCCCCAAGGTGCGGGTGAGGGGGTCACTCCATCCACGCCCCTCTCTCCCACCGACGGGCACAGCCACAGCAACGGCGCTCGGACCGGGGCGAACCGCCGCCCTCCGGCCGCCCACATCACGGGTGCGGTCGCAGCGCGTGCACCTTCCCCGGGACGGGCCGACCAAGCCGCTGCGCCCAACGGAGCCACTGGCCCTCAAGCACCTTCACCACACCACGTCCAGGTGATTGCCCCGCAATAGCAGCGGGGGCACAGTACTACCACCGCCGGCACCGTCAGGAGCCAAGCGACGGTACGATCGACTTCATCGACATCCATGCCAAGCACAGCCTCGGAGGCCATGGCGCATGCTCAGCTGCTGCTGAGGTTTCCGCCAGCGGCCGAGCAGATGGACAAATGGTGTGCCACCATCCAAAGCCTGCTCGGTTTCGCCAAAGCTGGGGGCTCACGGCGAGCTGACCCACCACGACCTCCCCGAGCGGCAGCAACGGCTCGTGCTGCTGACCGTACGGAAGGGGCCGTCCCCATGGTGCAGTCCCCGCCGCGGCAGCCAGCGCGAGCGCAACTGAATCAAGACCCTGGCGACGTCTCGATGGCCTCTTCTGACCCTCGAGCACGCCCAGGCCAACATCAAGCCCCAGAGGATAGGCGGAGAGGAGACGCGCGCATCGTCAGGCAACGCTGCAATGACCTCCGCCGGACTGACGGGTACGACGGCCTCACCGTCGACGAGCCTGCGCTCGGTGTTGGCGGCTGCCTACCTTTCGAGGTTGGCTGCCCTGCCTTTACACGAGAGTTGTGGCAAGTCCGTTGGCTGTCCGTTCGCATGTTCAAGCCAGAGATACCTGAGAAGTACGATGGGAGGCAGAACCCGGCAGAGTTCTTGAGCATCTACACCATCTCTGTTCAGGTTGCCAAGGGAAGAGATGAGAAGGTGTTCGCCAACTACTTCCCTTTGGCCCTCAAGTCCAATGTGAGGTCTTGGCTGATGCACCTACCGGAGAACTCCATTTCGTCATGGGCTGACCTGTGCCACGAGTTCATTGGATCCTTCACTGGCGGTCATCAGGAACCCGGCAGGCCAAGCGATTTGCAGCTCCTCTAGCAGAAAGAAGGAGAATCCCTCCATAAGTATTTACAGAGGTTCAGCAAGGTTCATAGAAATATCCCAAATATCCATCCAGCAGCTGTAATAGCCGCCTTCCAGTCCAACATGCGCAACCGTCGTATTCGTTCCAAGATGAACGTACGGTTGCCCAAGACTATGAAGGAGCTTTACACACTAGTGGATAAGTGTGCTCGGATGGAGGAGGGAAGGAAGTTGCCTAGAGAGGAAGATTGCACTAATGTTGATTCGGAGGAGGAGGATGAATCAGCTAGTCAGAAGAAGAGCAAGAGGCACAGTAAGAAGCGGAAAGATAAGGCAGTGATGACTGTTGAAGGATCGGGTATGCCTAGTACCGGGAAGAAGGCCAAGGCTGAGACCCCCGGCAAGGAAGCTGCCGTGTGCACTGACTGCCGGGAAGCCGCCACTGCCGAGAAAGCCGAGAAAGGTGATGGGCCGTACTGCAAGATTCATCGAACCAGGGGCCACGACCTTCAAGAGTGTTATCAGGTTGAGCAGCTTGCCAAGAAATAGAGAGCAGAGTATGAGAAATGCGACAAGGAAAAAGGTCAGAATGTTGTTGGTGGTAAGGGCCGAGGTGGTGAAGTAAACCGCCACGGAAAACCTTTTCGGAACCATGGAGAGCCCGCCAGTGGTCGAGAGAAGGAAACCTGTGATGGTGAAAGTGATGGAGGGGATGAAGAGGAGTCCAGTGAGCAAGAGTTTCAGAAGGTCACAGACGCCCTATGCATTGACGGAGGTGCATCTCTACACGCTTCTCACCGCCAACTCAAACGGTGAGCATGAGAAGTCAATGCCGTGGAACCAGCGCCAGAGGCCTGGAAACCACTCAAATGGTCCCGTACGCCCATCATCTTTGACCAGGAGGACCATCCTAGCCGTACCACTGCGGTAGGGTGTTTGCCGTTGTTGGTTTCTCCAACAATTTGCAACCTCAAGGTCACAAAGGTGCTGGTGGACAACGGGGCCGGGTTGAATCTGATTTCCCCAGCTGTTATCAGCAGGCTTCAGATAGGAGGGGAAGAGCTAGAGGTTACTGGCACGTTTCAAGGAGTTAATCCCGACAGGAGCCGTCCTAAGGGGAAGATCATGTTGCCGGTAATGTTTGGGGGAGAGCTGAACTACCGGACTGAGAGGATTGTGTTTCATGTGGTTGATCTCCCCCTGCCGTACAATGGGATTCTTGGATGCCCGGCCCTGGCTAAGTTCATGGCAGCATCCCACTATGCCTACAACACCTTGAAGATGCCTGGGCCACTGGGAGTCATCACTATCCCATCAGATGAGAAGGATGCGATCATTTGCGTGGACAAGATGTACCGGGACGCGGTCGCGGTAGAAGCAACGGCAGCTCCCGCCAAGGAAGGTAAAGGAAAAAAGAGAGGCTATAGAGACTCCGGCAAAGAGTCCGGGAAGCGTGCCCCCACCGAGTGCACGGCACCCGTTGACGATGTGCCGGAGTGTTCCAACAGCAAGAGATCCAAGGTCGCTGCACCCCAAGTGAAGAAGGTCCCGACAGGGTTGACTGGCATTGATGGTACTTTCACCATCAGCGCCACCCTAGATGACAAATAGGAAAGCGCGCTCATTGCCTTCCTGCGGACGAATATCGATGTGTTTGCCTGGCAACCATCTGATATCCCCGGTGTTCCCAGGGAGGTAATCAAGCACCACCTTGCTGTCTGCCCACACGCCTGACCTGTCAAGCAGAAAATCCGAAAGTAGGCCTTGGAGAGGCAGCAGTTCATTGCAGAAGAGATCAAGAAACTTGAGGCAGCTGGTTTGGTCAGAGGAGTGTTGCACCCCACGTGGTTGGCAAATACAGTGGTAGTCCAGAAGGCTAATGGGAAATGGAGGCTTTGCATAGATTTCACAGATCTCAACAAGGCTTGCCCAAAAGACCCATTTCCTTTGCCGCGCATCGATCAGATTGTGGATTCCACTTCAGGTTGTGATTTGCTCTCCTTTCTGGATGCATATTCTGGATATCACCAAATCTTCATGTCCAAGGAAGATGAAGAGAAGACGTCGTTCATCACTCCATGCGGTACATACTGCTTTATCCGCATGCCATTCGGATTAAAGAGTGTTGGGTCCACTTTTGCAAGGAAAATCCAGATTGGTTTTGAGCCACAGCTACACAGAAATATAGAGGCCTATATGGATGATATTGTGGTCAAGACCAAGGATAAGGCCACCCTTATTCAAGATTTAGAGGAGACATTTGCTAATCTACGCAAGATCAATCTGAAGCTTAACCCAAAGAAATGTGTGTTTGGTGTTCCCTCCGGCAAGCTGCTTGGGTTCTTTGTATCCCATCGCGGGATTGAAGCCAACCCCGACAAGATTAAAGCCATCGAACAGATCCAAGCGCCAAGGACAGTTAAGGATGTGAGGCGCCTGACAGGATGTGTTACCGCGCTAAGCAGATTCATCTCCAAGTCTGCCGAGCGCGCCCTACCGTTCTTTAAAATTTTGAAGAAGGTGGGTCCTATGAAGTGGACCCCGGAAGCAGATGTAGCTTTGCAAGAGTTGAAGGCCTACTTGTCCTCTGTGCCTACTTTGGTTGCTCCAAAACCCCAGGAGCCATTGCTGCTATACTTAGCGGCAACCAACCAAGTGGTCAGCGTGGCCTTGGTAGCACAGCGGAAAATGGATGAGGCAGAAAGTGAGCAGGTACCGGCAGAGTCAGAAAAGGATCAAGACAGCAATGAGCACGGCAGCGAGAGCAACCCCAAGGACGCGGCAAGGAAGAAAGTGGTGTAGCGCCCAGTGTATTTCGTCAGCTCCCTGTTACAGGGGGCTAGATCGAGGTACTCTGGCGTGCAGAAGTTGATCTTTGGTCTTGTTATGGCCTCAAGGAAACTGCGCCACTACTTCCAAGACCATGAGATCACGGTTGTTACTCGTTTTCTGTTGCAAAGGGTACCCCGAAACCCTGAGGCTATCAGCAGAATAGTGGAGTGGGCTTTGGAGTTATCCAGTTTTTGTTTGAAGTTTGAGAGTACATCAACGATTCAGAGCAGGGCGTTGGTAGAGTTTATTGCAGAATGGACGCCAACCCCTGATGAGGAAGTAACAGAGACAGTTATCCCCGGCAAGGAATCGCCCTAAGAATGGATTATGTATTTTGATGGTGCTTTTTCCCTATTGGGTGCAGGAGTTGGCGTGCTTCTTGTCGCCCCCTCCGGGGAGCACTTGAAGTACGTCGTCCAAATGCACTTTGCCCGGGAAGAAGCAACCAACAATATAGCTGAGTATGAAGGGCTCCTTGCCGGGCTCAGGATTGCAGCCAAATTGGGAATTAAGAAGTTGATCATTCGAGGAGATTCACAGCTTGTGGTGAGACAAGTCAACAAGGATTATCAAAGTCCATTGATGGAGGCATACGTCGAGGAAGTGAGGAGATTAGAGGATCACTTTGACGGGTTGCAAACGGAGCACGTACCCCATGCGAAAAACAGCATACCTGATCATCTGTTAAAGTGTGCTGCGCAGAAGCTTCCTGTGGAACCAGAAACTTTTGTTCTCCATCTCACTCAACCCTCCGTATCCCCAGCAACAATGGCCCGGTAGAGGAGAAAGTTGGACTACGGTAAGCCTCTCCCGAAAGAGCCGTCGCTCCCGTCAGAGACCCTGCCGGAAATAACTCCTCACAGCCTGCCGGACCACCCCCTCCAGCCGGGGCCACGAACCCCGCGAACGAGGCTGGTGCTCCCGCAGTAGAGGAGGTGCCGCTAGTCCTCGTTGCCGAGCCCCAGGCTCCAACTTGGGCAAGGCACATTATCCACTTCCTCCAAACCGGAGAGCTTCCCGGCGACCAAGATGAAGCTGAGAAAATAGCCCGGAGGGCCAGTATGTATCAGTTTGTCGATGACACTCTGTACAGAAGAAGGCCCAACGGTGTGAAATTGAAGTGTATCTGCCAGGAAGAAGGAAAGGAACTGCTGGCTGAGATTCATAGAGGAATGTGCGGCTTCCACATTGGGTCTAGGGCATTAGTTGGGAAAGCATTCCGGCAAGGATTCTATTGGCCCACAGCCCTCCAAGATGCGGTCGAGCTAGTCACGACATGTGAAGCCTGTCAGTTCCATTCCAAGAAAATACACCTGCCTGCCCAAGCTCTTCAAACAATCCCTCTATCATGGCCATTTTTGGTCTGGGGGCTCGATATCCTTGGCCCCTTTCCCTGAGCAATCGGGGGCTTTGAATTCTTGTTCGTTCCATTGACAAGTTTACATAGTGGCCGGAAGTGACTGCCGTGAGAAAGGTTACTGCTCAGTCAGCTATCAAGTTCTTGAAAGAATTGGTGTGTCGTTTTCGAGTTCCGGCAAGGATCATCACCAACAACGGCACCCAGTTCACGAGCCACGCCTTCATGCAATATGTTCATGCCCTCGGATGCAAGATCTCATTCGCCTCTGTGGCACACCCCCGGAGCAATGGACAAGCTAAGAGGGCGAACGCTGAAGTGCTGCGTGGACTCAAGACAAGAACCTTTGATACGCTGCAGAAAGGCAGCAGGCGGTGGATCGAGGACCTGCCGGTAGTTCTCTGGTCCCTCAGAACAACACCAAACCGACCTACCAGGCAGACTCCCTTCTCCCTGGTCTATGGGGCAGAAGCAGTTATCCCCACGGAACTCATTTACGGGTCACCTTGAGTGCTTGCCTACGATGAAGTAGTGCAAGATCAGCACCGGCGTGACGACGCTGTGCTACTGGAGGAGAACCGTCTCTGGGCTGCTACGCGTGTTGCATGCTACCAGCAAGCCCTGCGCCGCTATCATAGCCGCAGGGTTCATGCCCGGTGTTTTGAGGAAGGTGACCTTGTCCTTAGGCGCGTTCAGTCCGCCAAGGGTACACACAAGTTGTCGCCGAAGTGGGAAGGCCCTTACCGGGTAGTACGAGTCACCAGACCTGGCGCAGTCTGTCTGGAGACCGGAGATGGCACTCAGTTGCAAAACTCATGGAATATTGAGCATCTCCGCAAGTTCTACCCGTAAGGCGCGGCTGTCGGGCCCTGCCCGGCAGCCACCCTTTTGTACAGGCCTTGCCTCAGCTGCATGTAACCCCTTGTACAAAGCCGGGGCGATGGCCCCGTGGGGGGGCCCCGACCAAGATTGCATGCATGCATGAGCATTCCAAGATCACTGCATACGCATTTCATGAGCATTTGCATATGCATATAGATAGGATCGAATCCTGCATTCATTCTCATCTGCATGAAGTTGCAGGTTCCTGCTGTGAACTTAGCTTCGACAAGGAGTTGAGAAGATTGCCCGGCACAGCGATCCCCGGCAAGCCAAACAGATAAGTTCTACCTCCTGTCCATTAGTGTTCTGTAAGCTATAACTTATGCATTAGAAAGCCTAGCCACTCTTTTGAGACTCAGGTGCTCCCATTCATGACTCGAATGTTGCTTCGGTCAGGATGGTCGCAGTAGCCTTTGGGAAAAAGAAGTTGGTGGGGGGCTGGTTCCCCTGTCTATTCCCCGGCAGACGCAGCTCTCCGGCAGACAAAAAGGGTACCGACAGGATAGCCTGCTGGGGAAAACTCGTTTATTTACATTAAAGAGGCATCTCACCTCTGCATGGACATACACATGCACGAGTTCCCGGCAAGGTTCATCTTTTTCGTTCATATGCTAATACAAGTACAAGCATTACAGAACACAAAGACGGACACGAGGGATTACATTATTCGAATTAAAATTTGGCGATTGCCTACAGATTTAAGATTAAAAAAAGATAAGTCTTCCATACACTCTTCTCCCTGTCCCTCTTATCCCAGGTAGCGTGGTGGGAAGAGAAGAGGACGGGCGACGCGCCGGCACAACGCCACCCCGATCCTTCCCGGGAACTGGCTAGCTTAGCCTGGCAAAATCAGGGGTGGCGAGGCTGCGAAGGAGGAAGGCGTGCGGAGCCCCTCAACGGCCCCCTGGTCGCCGCCTCCAGGGCTAAACAGGGGCTCCAGCACATGCGCCGACGCCCAGCCAGAAGACCCCCTGGAGGAGGCAGAAGTACCAGGGGAAAGAGCCTCTCGCCGGCAGCCGAGAAAACGGTGGTGACGGTGCCGGGGAAAGAGGGGGAGAGCCCTACAGACGGGTAGTAGGTCACCAGTACAAGACGAACGCGTCGATGCGGTCGTGCTCCTACTGGGCGGCATGCCTCCCGTCTTCTCCTTCTCCCCTGGCTTCGTCTTCATCAACACCGCTCCAGGGGAAGGCCGGGACTACAGTCCGGCACCTTCCTCGAGAAGACGGCGAGCAGCCAAGACGGCCAGGGGGCTCAAGGCGCACCGCTCCCCACCATGGCGGGCAGGAAGGCGTGCCTCTCATCGACATCAGCCCCAAGACTTCCGGGAGGGGCAGTGCTGGGATTACCAATGATCTCCAGCCCCGCCTCCCGGCCGAGCCTCGAAGGAACCAAGAGATTTGCCACACCAAGGACCAGGCTCACTCCCCGGGCATCAGCGCCTGCGTGTGGTAACGTTAGCCCCAACCAAGGGCCCGGGGGCTGGCCCCAGGCCCTCCCCTTCGACATCACCCACAGAAACAGAAGATAAGAAGAAGAGGAATGCGAAGATGAGTGACTCTGCCCTCCTCTGCCCTACCTTATATAGACGGGGCAAGGAGGGCAGCCACTCCATCAACGAGTGGCCACCGCCCTCCTCCGCTAATTCAAGACGATCGGGCCCTTGCCCTGATGCTCTCTCTCACCATGCGCCTCCACTACCTACCCCGCGCGATGCATGCAGCATACGTGGCCAAGGATAAGGGCATGGTGGGAAGAGTGAATTGGCCGTTTCTACCCCGTGTGTTAAAGTCATTCACGGGCCGGTACCAAGCGGCCCCACCACTATTGGCTTTACGCTACGCGCGGAGAAACCGGGAACTGGCCCGAAATCAAGGCTAATGAAGAAGCAATGAAGACCTCAAGAGACCAGCCTCTTCAGCAACCCATGCCTGTGCACTTATTAGACCCTACCCCGACGACACTCAGCAGCGCGTTCGGGGCAGGCTCGGGGGCTTCTGTCGGTGCAACAAACCCTGGGTCTGTTGCCCAGACTGTTCACAGGCACGGGAACAATTTTGAAGCACCAGCTCAGATCAGAGTGCAAGAAACCAAGAGATTCGAAGGACCAACATGCAGGTCAGAGAGACCAAGATCAAGCCAGAGAAGCAGGGTATCGTCAAGAGAGAAGCCTCCCTTACCGGGCAGGCGAGCCCGGCAAGGGGCGAGGCCACCCCCAGAAGCAAACAACCAGAGCGACCCGGCAGGGCCTGCCGGGGCTCACGGAAGCAGGACCACCTCACAAACCGCTCTACCTCAACCCACGTCGTCCATCAGTGAGGTGTCAAGCCGCAAGATGATTAAGTGGCAGCCATTCGCCACATGGCAGCCATTTCCTACAAGAGGAACCCACAAATGACACCCGTCCTGCGATGTGTCAAGCGAGCGGGCGCGGAGCTGGCAAGATAGCCCGGCAAGCCTTGCGGGGCAACCAGTGATGTGACACTAAGTGGTGCATTTAATGCGCCCTGTCAGCCCGCAGAGTTAGGTATGATAGCACTGTTCACTATCATATCAGTGCATAATGACTACTTTGCCACTGTGGTAACCCCTTGATCTATAAAAGGAGGCCCATGGCAACCGTAGAGAGGGTTAGAAGGTTGGATAACTCACACCCACATACGCGCGTAGCCGCTGCTGCCTCAAGGCAACCCTTGCCGGGCAAGTGTACTACGCTCGCCACCACCTTTTCCACTATCAATCCACCAAAGCAGGAGTAGGGTTTTACGCCTCGCGGCGGCCTGAACCTGGGTAAATTGCCTATGTGATCTCTGCCGCGCTGCCCCACGCTGGTCTGCTCTTTGTGCAACGCGTCGCCCCCCTGCCGAACCAGCAAGGGACGCCCAGGTCCCATAGGTGGCCGTGGTTTCCTGCGACATTCATCATGTTCTGACCACTACCCAATATTGGTTCGGCTCACTGTGAATGATTCACATCGGGTAGGCCTACGCCCCAGTATGAAATAATGTGGGAGCGCCATCCGACCCTTCCAGATATGATAGCAGATACTTGGAATAAATCAAAGCCAGATGGAAATCTTGGCTCTATTTGTGTGTCATTGAAAGAGATGATGGATAGTTTATGAGATTGGAGCAAGGAGCACTTTGTAATGTAGACAGGGACATTGAGCGTCTCTGTGGGGAGCTGGCGGCTCTAGAACTTAATAATTCCGATCGTCAGGTGATCCGACAGAAGATGAACCAACTTGATGAACTTTTATATCATGAAGAGATGCTCTAGTTGCAGCGTTCTAGGATTACGTGGATAAAAGATGGTGAGCGGAATACAAAATATTTTGTTTGGGCATGCTGTTTGGAGAGCCAGACAGAATTATATTCGAAGGCTGCGTAAGGTGGATGGTTCGTGGTGCAACGTCTCCACTGATATGGAACGGATGGCATCATCATATTTTCAGGAACTTTATACAAAGGAACCCACCCTCGATCCCGGGCCAGTATTGGATTGTATCTAGTCCAGGGTCACTACTGACATGAATGCATCTTTATGTGCCCCATTTCCTGAGAAGGAGATTTTAGATGCACTTTTTCAGATCGGTCCATTAAAAGCACCTTGTGCGGATGGTTTTCCGACAAGGTTCTATCAGCGTAACTGGGCGGTGTTGAAATAGGAAATTGTTGATGCAGTGCTGGATTTATTTGCTACTGGTATTATGCTAGAGAAGTTAATGATACGACGATTGTTTTAATTCCCAAGGTTGCCCATCCTAGTGACCTGAAGGAATTTAGACCAATAAGCTTATGTAACATGGTGTATAAGATTGTACCTAAGTGCTTGGTTAACCGGTTGCGGCCTATTCTCACGGATATTATATCGGAGAACTGGAGTGCTTTTATTCTTGGCAGACTTATTACGGATAATTCAGTTATTGCCTTTGAGTGTATTTACTATATTCAATCACTAAAGGTAAACTCTCCGGCCATTTGTGCTTATAAACTGGACCTGCCCAAGGCAAATGATCATGTGGATTGGGCTTTTTTGGAAAAAGGCACTTCAGAAGTGGTGTTTTCGTCAATGTGGATTTCTTGTATTATGGCTTGCGTGACATTGGTTAAGTACTCGGTGAAGTTTAATGGAAAATTGTTACAATCTTTTTCTCCAACATGTGGGTTCCGTCAAGGTGACCCTTTGTCCCTGTTTTTATTTTTATTTGTTGCTGATGCGCTTTCTACTCAGATCAACAAATCAGTTGTTGAGGACAGACTAGAGGGGGCCAAAATTTGTCGGAGTGCCCCGATGATTTATCACCTACTATTTGCGGATGATTCCATGTTATTTTTCTGAGCTTCCAGTTGATGACCCACAATTATAGGGGATCAATCATAGTCCTTTCGATAAGTAAGAGTGTCGAACCGAACAAGGAGCAGAAGGAAATGACAAGCGGTTTTCACTAAGGTATTTTCTGCAAGCAATGAAATTGTCGGTAATAGATAGTTTGATAGCAAGATAATTTGTAATGAGCAACAAGTAGCAATAGGAAGAAAGGTGCATTAAGGTAGACCAATCCTTTTTATTGCAAAGGATAGGCCGGAACTTTCTCTTATAGTAAGGAAAGTGTTCTTGAGGAAACATGGGAATTCGTCTAGTCACTTTCATCATGTTTATTTGATTCACGTTCAGTACTTTGATAATTTGGTATGTGGGTGGACTGGTGCTTGGGTGCTGTTCTTACTTGAATAAGCCTCCCACTTATATTACCCCCTCTCGCAAGCATCCGCAACTATGAAAGAAGAATTAAGATAAATCTAACCAGAGCGTGAAACATATGGATCCAAATCAGCCCCTTACGAAATAGCACATAAACTAGGGTTTAAGCTTCTGTCACTCTAGCAACCCATCATTTAATTACTACTCCACAATGCCTTCCCTTAGGCCCAAGTATGGTGATGTTTCATATAGTCCATGTTCACATGACACCATTAAAGGAAGCAACAACGTACATATCATCAAAATATCGAACGAATACCAAATTCACATGATTACTAATAACCGGACTTCTCTCATGTCCACAAGAACAAAAGTAACTACTCACAAATCATGTTCATGTTCAAGATCAGAGGGGTATTGAATATCATCAAGGATCTAAACATAATAATCTTCTACCAGATAAACCAACTAGCATCAACTACAAGATGTAATCAACACTACCAGCAACCCACAAGTACCAATCTGAGGTTTTAAGGCAAAGATTGAATACAAGAGATGAACTAGGGTTTGAGATGAGATGGTGCTGGTGAAGATGTTGATGAATATTGGTCCTCCCATGATGAAAGTATCTTTGGTGATGTCGATTGCTTCGATTTCCCCCTCCCAGAATGAAGTTTCACTGACAGAATCGCTCCGCCGGAGAGCAAAAGTGCTCCTGCCCAGGTTCCACCTCGAGACGGCGGCGCTTCATCCCGAAACCTTCCTCTTGATTTTTTCTAGGTTAAATGGCACCATATAGAAGAAGATGGGCTTCGGAGCTCTGCCAGGGGACCCACAAGTCTAGGGGCATACCCCCCAGGCTTGTGGCTGCCTGGTGGGTCCCCTGGTTATTGTTGTTTCGCCAATAACTTTCATATATACCAAAATAATTCTCCGTAAATTTTCAGGTCAATTGGAGTTGTGCAGAATAGGTATCTCTAATATAGCCTTTTCCGGTCCTGAATTCCAGCTACCGGCAATCTCCCTCTTCATGTGAGACTTGCAAAATAAGAGAGAAAATGCATTAGAATTGTATCATAAAATAATAATGACCCAAAACATAATAAATAACAATTGGAAAACAATGCAAAATGGACGTATCAACTCCCCCAAGCTTAGACCTCGCTTGTCCTCAAGCGAAAGCCGAAATCGATAATCATGACCACATGTTTAGAGAGAGAGAGGTGTCACTAAAAACAAAATACGGACATGAAAGCATCATGATCATTATTATAACACAAAATATTATCATAAAAACTTCTCATGAGTAAGTGACAATTCGTTCACAAGATAAAGAATGAAGCATAAAACTTCATTGAAAACTAACAAACTATGATCTCGGTCACTAAAGCAATTGCACTTCATCATATTATCAGAAAGAGTCTATGTAAGAGCTTTGTTTGGCAAGTTCACATGCTCAGCTATCATTTAGTCTTATGATGGCTGACACTCATGGCATACTTATGGAGCAAAATTTTCAGTCAGACACATAGAAAGATAGGGGCTTATAACTTTGCCTCCCAACTTATTTACCTCAAGGGTAATGTCAACAATAATAACTCATGATCACTTAAATTCAACTAGATATATATGCCTAGATCTTTCCCCACCATATGATGCTTACCAAGAGAGAAAAATAAAAATGGAATAGAGAAGAATACTATTGGCTCTTGCATAAAAGTAAATACATAAAGTAAAAGATAGGCCCTTCGCCGAGAGAAGCAGAGGTTGTCATGCGCTTTTTGTTTTTGGATGTGAAAGCTCTTAATGTAAAGGAACATCACTTTATATTGCCCCTTGTGATAACAACCTTTATTATGTAGTCTGTCGCTTTTATTTATTCACCATCACAAGATCGTACAAAGCTTACTTTCCCTTACAAAAAAAGACATATTTAGGAGCAATTTTTATTGCTCTTGCACTGATGAAAACTTACTTGAAGGATCTTATTCAATCCATAAGTAGATATGGTGGACTCTCAGGACATGAAACTAGGCTTAAGGCTTTTTGGATGCATAAGTAGTATCTCTACTTGGTGCGGAGTTTTTGGCTAGCAAATTATAGTGAGCAAGCACTGGTGCAGAGACGTGCTATACAAACAGTTTTTACCCCCTTTCCACGACGGAGTTTTAAACCGTCGCCTAGTGAGTGTGTGTGATAGGGGGGTCCTTCCCACCCGACCCAGAAACCGTCGGGGATAGGACCTCCGGCCACACACGCGGGGCAAAATGAGCTCGTGTGCGATCAGGCGAGGCATCGAAGCCCAATCGTTTCAGTTCGTATGTACATCCCACACAGTGAATCCTAGAAAAATGTTTCCGTTCGTCTGTATATCACACATAGTTTTTTATGTGGAAACTTTTGTGCAAGGTGGCCTAACACAAACAGTTCTCTGCCGGAAGTCGTGTGCGATTGTTAATTGATCCAACACGCCTACTTTCTAGAAACCGTGTGGGTTGTTTGAGTTCATCGCCCATGGTGTTGTCAGAGTAACAGTCTGTAATAGAAAACCCCAATAAACAGGATAATTAGCCTATTATTGATAATCCATGTAGTAATAAAATTGACATTTCTTATAAAACACACCAGATATTTCATATCCGTATAACGGCAACCAGGATTTCATAATCGAATTACATTAGATAGCTTCAACACTCAGTTACACCAAAGAGGGATATAGCTAGCTACGCCATTACACAACAGCACCAAGTTTCACATGCAACATCAAAAACCTTTGAAAGTAGCATCATACACGGTAAATAGACAGATGAATCTCCTCTGGGAAACTACAGAAGCGGAAGGCGAGTATTGAGCCTTCGGTGATGTTGAATGTCCTTGCAACTTTGGGCCAGTGGCTATGGATAATTGCCCGCCCAGCCTTCTTCCTCTTCAAGAAGACTTCAATATTGTACCGTGGGTGTTGAATGAATACTCCTCGCCTCATGACCATGGGGTGGGTTGAGAGGTAATCATCGGTGAACTACTTTGAAAAGTACTAAAAACAAAGATATGCATAAATCACTGTTATAAATTTTGAAATGGCACAAGGGCTAAAAACAAGGTAAAAGAGTTAGTACCATCCTATAGTTAACCGATGTCTTCTTCATTGTGCAAACAAAGATCTTGTTGTTATTCGTCGCAAGTTTCTTTATCCTAACAATCTTTCTGAGTTTCTTGACTTGACTGATATTCCTGGACATCTCATTTCCCCATATGCAAAATGGGTCGAATAGTGGGTCTAAGCCTCTGACAGCAGGACCTACATGTGCAAGACCAAATTGTAAGAAACCTAAATACTAGAATGATTCCTGCAACTACATAATAATGTGCTATTAGCAAAAGGACCATGCATGAGCAAACCTCGATGCTAAACCGTAGTGCGTCCCATTGTTTCCCTGCAACAAATATAAGGAAGATCTTGATCAGGTTAACTGTGGGTTGCCATACTATCAGTAGAATATGTATTGAGTACAACCAAATTCGATTTATTTCTCACATGCATAACAATAAAAAATTGTACCCACAACAAATGAAAATCAAATTGTAGAATTGAACCAAACAGTTAACTGGACAATAGACCAAATGAACCAAAACAATTAACTAGGTACGACATTGCAGAATAGAACATATACTAGAAGATAACACAGTTAACAAAACTAAGAATGCTTGAGAATAGTACTATGAAATGTAGCAATTGTTGGACCAAACTGTTAACTGAACATTACATTTCAGAATATTAGATTACATATTAACATTACAGAGGACAAATCACTAGAAGGCACTAGCGGTGGCCTCGAGAAAATAGCACGAACTGTATTTTAAAGTAGACAACCGCGTGGCGATGTCGACGGTGGCCTCGAAGACGAGGTGCTCCTCCAAGATCTGGCGGTCGGCAGGCATGATAGCCATAGCGACCTCGTCCGCACGTGCGACCACGCTTTGCTTCTCCGCTGCCAGATGCTACTGAGCTCCATGTTATACTGCGTGCAAAATGGTTGTGGGTGGCGCATAATTGGAGGACAGGGCCAATGATTTGGGTAGAAGGTGTCGCACCGTTGGTCGGGGCATGTGGGATGGGGAAGGAGGAGGATAGTGTGGGTGGGGTGTGGATTACCTGACCATATCGACGAGGCCGCGCAGCAAGAAGAAGGGTCACTGGCGAGGAGGAGGTACTGCAAGAAGAAGGGTCACCGGCGAGGAGGCGGCGCTGCAAGAAGAAGGGTCGCCGGCGAGGAGGCGGCGCTGCCAGTAAGCAGCAGTGAAGGTTTGAACTTTGAAAGCAAGGAGGAACAGTGCAAATGTGGCTTTTGGTGGGGGGGCAGGGAGATAGATATATTCGCGGTGGCAGAAAAATTTCGCTCGGTGCCGCGAGAAACTGGCGCGCAAGTGTGGTTCAAGCGTGGGCGGTGGACTATAGATGACGAAGCTTCCCGCGTAAGCCAGACTAGGTGGTGCGCCAAGATATTTTGTATCGCATCCCACACGATTCTTGCTAGTAAACTGTTTGTCATATACCTAATTTTTTTCATTCTATTTTGAAAGACAAAATGGTGTTACGGAGGGAAAGGATGGTGTTTGAATTGATAGAACATTTATCTACAGTGAACATGCAACTATATGAGTGTCGTGTTAAAATTTGGAATTATTCCGGGTTCGTTTGGCCTTTTTATGCATTAATTGGGTTTCTAGGCATTTAATATGCATAATTCAAATTTGAACTACAAGCACAAGCTCCAGTGCACCAAAGTTTGTTGAAAAATCACATGTGTGTCTTTGGGTGAATTTATAGGTCCCATGCAAGAATGGGAATGAAATTCAAACATCTCGGCGTCGTGGCTCGGCCACAAACATTGAGAAACTTGGTTTTAAATTCCTGTAAATCCCAAACTTGCCTGAAAATCATGAAACTTGGCATGGTGTCATTTCATGGCACCAACATGCTGTGGTAAAAAAATTGGCCGAATTGGGACAAGTTTTGGTATAAGCTTCTTGCAAATTGGAGCTTCTCTCAAGAAGGCGTGTGGTTTCGAGTGGGAACGTGTCACCTTTGTGTGCGAAACGACATATGCTGCCCCCTCTTGATTTTTTTACAGAGCAAACATAGAACTATATGAGCGTCATGTTAAAATTTGGAATTATTCCAGGTTCATTTGGCCTTTTTTATGCATTAATCGAGTTTCTGGGCATTTAATGTGAATAATTCAAATTTAAACTACAAGCACATGCTCCAGTGCACCAAGGTTGGTTGAAAAATCACATGTGTGTCCTTGGGTGAATTTCTAGGTCCCATGCAAGAAAAAGGAATGAAATTCAAACATCTGGGCGCCGTGGCTCGGCCGGTAACATTGAGAAACTTGGTTTTTTAAATTCCTGTAAATTCAAAACTGGCCTAAAAATCATGAAACTTGGAATGGTGTCATTTCATGGCACCAATATGCTGTGGAAAAAAAATTGGCCAAATTGGGACAAGTTTTGGTATAAGCTTCTTGCAAACTAGAGCTTCTCTCAAGAAGACCCGTGGTTTCCGAGAGGGAACGTGTCACCTTTGTGTGCGAAATGATATACGCTGCCTCCCCCCTTGATTTTTTACAGAGGCAACATAGAATTATATGAGTGCCGTGTTAAAATTTGGAATTATTCCGGGTTCGTTTGGCCTTTTTTTATACATTAATTGAGTTTCTTGGCATTTAATGTGCATAATTCAAATTTGAACTACAAGAACATGCTCCAGTGCACCAAAGTTGGTTGAAAAATCACATGTGTGTCCTTGGGTGAATTTCTAGGTCCCATACAAGAAATGGGAATGAAATTCAAACATCTGGGCGTCGTCTCTCGGCCGGAAATATTGAGAAATTTGGTTTTTTAATTCCTATAAATCCAAAACACGCATGAAAATCATGAAACTTGGCATGGTGTCATGACATGGCACCAACATGCTGTGGTAAATTTTTTGTCCGAATTGGGACAAGCTTTGGTATAAGCTTCTTGCAAACCGGAGCTTCACTCAAGAAGGCTCATGGTTCCGAGAGGGAACGTGTCACCTTCTTGTGCGAAACGACACACACTGCCTTTCCCGCTTTGATTTTTTTACACAGGCAGCTTAGACCAATAGGAGTTTTGTACTAAATTTTGGAATTATTCCGGGTTCATTTGGTCTTTTTATACATTAATTGAGTTTCCAGGCATTTAATACACATAATTCAAATTTGAACTACAAGCACATGCTCCAGTGCGCCAAAGTTAGTTGAAAATCATTTATATGTACTTGGGCGAATTTCTAGGTCCCATGCAAGAAATGGGAATGGAATTCAAACATCTGGTGTCTTGAATCAACCGGAAACATCGAGAAAATTGGTTTTATAACTCCCGTAAATCCAAAACTCGCCTGAAAATCATGAAACTTGGCATGATGTCATGACATGGCACCAACATGCTGTGGTAAATTTTTTGTCCGATTTGCGAAGGCACACACATTAACAATCAACAAAGTCATTTTGAAACAAGTGATGTCATGTTACAATTGGAAACACAAGTATTATTGAAACCGTGGGTGTTCTACTTACCATTTACGTGCCTCCACACGTCCCTTTTTTTATTGGCTATGAGGTGCCGTGCGGGGTAGCTATTTGAGTACGGGAGGCATGCGATCAGACCCCTGCGCATGCTTATTGGGAGGAGAGCCCTTTGACCTCCATCTGCCGCCCACCTCTCTCCCAACGTCTCCATTAATGGTGCCTAAGCCCCTGTTTAATGCTGTGGCTATGTCTCACTCGACTGAGATTTAAGAGAGAAAAAAGAAAATCTAAAAAGAAAATTTTGCACGGATCTTGATGTAAGATCCGACGGAACTATATAGCATCGACTGCGACTTATAGCAAGACTGATGAATATATAAGGATGATGACAGTGGATAATAATTGTCTTACATATTTAGGAAGATAATTTAAAAAGCCACATGCGGCAACGCCAAAAATACACAAGGGCAAAAGAAGAAGGAAGACGCATGCCGCGGAGACTAGTTCTCGTGGCAAGCGGCGATGATCTCTTTCAAGCCCTCATATGCTACTTGGCAGCATCCACGTATTCCCCCACCAGCCTTTCGCGCTCGATGCGGAGCATGGCATTCTCGCCCATAAGTTTCTTGATGATGACGCCCGTCCTCTTCAACAAGGCAGTGGTCTCCTCGTGCTCCTTCGCTCTTCCGGCGATCTTCACCCTCAGCAGGTCACCCTCGGTGTGGAGCTTCGCCTTGTCCTACCCTAGCCCCCGGATGACGCCGGTAGCATTTTCAAACGAGGCATTCATCTCGTCCTGTAGCTTCATCCAACCAGAGATCCGACCCATCAGGTCATCGAGCATAGCGAGCATGTGCCTGTGAGAGTCCTCGCCTGCCCGCGAGACATTTTCCCAGGCTGCCGCAGTGCGGGAAGACCTCTTTGCTACATTCGCTACGCGGCGGGACATATCTGCTCCTTTCGCGGCACGGCCGAACTAGTCTGCTACATCAATGGCACGGCGGGATCTCTGTGCGGCTTCGGCGGCGCGGCGGGACCTCTGTGCTGCTACGGTGGCGCGGGGGACATGTCGGCTGCTTTTGCAGTGAGGCGGGACATCTCTCATGCTTCTGCTTCCATGGTCGCCTCTCCCTGGTAGTAATCTCTCGACCCAGAACTCATGCGGGCCATGGCAGACGCAAGGGAACGATGATGAAAGACTTGTTTGTTTTTGTGGATGAGGATTTGAGGAGGAATGTGCAGTCGTCTTGGAGTAGGTAGTATTTATAATCGAGTACTAATATGCTCCTAAGTGGAAACCATTTAGGTTTTGATCGGTTTGAACAGGTTTGCAATTATATATAGCGTGGTAGTAATTTGGAATGTGACGGGACGCAAGCTCAAAATTTATTGACGATTCTAATTTCAAAGTGCGGCACTATTCCTGGATGGCGTAACGTGGGCACGCATTCTCGGCCGCGTACGTGGAGTTTGCACCATAAGGTGCACCGTAATAGGCGATGTTAGCACATGACTTGTTCCATCAACTGTGAGCGCTCGTTATTACCATCGCGCACACTTCTTTTAATTAGAATGGGTGCCCGTCTAGCGCACACACGTTGATCTGTCTAACTGTTTCTGTTTGTTGTGGCTAATCACAAACAGTTCATCCGTGTGAAGTTTATGCCATCAACCACAGACACCTTGATCTGGCTGACCGTTTCTCTTGTGTTGCCTAATTGCAAATAGTTCATCTGTGTGAAGTGTATGCCGTCAATCGCAGACACCTTGATCTGGCTGACCGTTTCTGTTGTGTGGCCTAATCACAAATAGTTAATCCGAGTGAACTGTATGCCGTATATCGCACACACGTTCATCTGGCTGCCCGTTTTTGTTGTTCTGCCTCATCGCAAATAGTTCATTCGAGTGAACTGTATGCCCTGCATCGCACACGCAACTAAAATCTGAACCGTGATAGATGTATCCGCCATCGCAAATGTTTTGCATCTTTTTTGACGGTTTTATTACATCATCGTTTGTGATTAATGCATCACACATAGTTTCGTCGAAGGGTCTCTGATTGTAGTGTCATGTTAGCAGCATCCTGCAGTAGTGAACACCACATGTTAGAGGATCCATGACAATATAACTTCTATGTGAATATAAGCAATCATAACTCATTACATTGTCTTCCTTGTCCAACGTCAACTAGTTGACATAGAATATCTAATGGGGGTTCACAATCATAAAAGATGTCCAAGATAGTATACCTATATGTGAGACCTCTCTTTCTTTATTACTTTTTCACGAATTACAACAATGACCATTGCTATGTTTGTCAACTTCCAACAAATTTTATCAATTATACTTATTTATGTGAAGTCATCACTCCCCATGGGATTAGCATATGATCTTTTTATTCTTTTTTGATTGAAACAAGAAAGTAAAACAATTCAACTCAAACTACTCCATATTATATAACTCTCACACTCGATTACATAGATAGATAGACCACTAAGTAAACGCTCGAAAATAGATCGAACTAAAACTTTATTCTTCTAAATCACAAAATAACTAAGGATCAAACTAAAATAGATAATGATGATAAAAGTGATGGTGATACGATAGCGGGGCACCTCCCCCAAGCTTGGCACAAGCCAAGGGTGGTGCCCATAACCGTGTACTCAAGTCTCCTTCTTTGGTGGTGGCGGTGCAATATTCTTGGGGATGATGCCCCTAAGGATATGATTCTCCTCTTCAAGCCTATTAACTTGGCGCTTATAGTCCATGATTTCTTTTCAGAGATTTCTGGTGACGGTCAATGCACCATCCACCCAAGGATGCATCCTTGCTAAAGAAGATGAAGCAACACTGTTTTTCAACTTACGATAAGAAATAAATCGGGTATTGGGAGGTTTAATCGTATCGAGCAAGCTTGATTTCTTGAATTCCACATGCATATCTCCAGGTTGCGGCAGCGAGGTTTCTTCCTGCTCCTCGCCCGTAGAGTCCATCATTTTCAAATCAGCCTCCACCTCCTCATCGGTCGACCAACCGTAGGAGTCAACATCACTGTAGACTCTAGGATTTGCTGTAAGGTGGGAAACATGGCTCTCCCCATCTGATTCCTGCGATGAGATAGCGCTCCAAATCTGCCAGAAAAGCAGCTCGAAACAAGAATAGAGGAGAAACTTGTGATCCGGTGGTGAAAACATCAGGGAGTATATATAATGATTTTTCTGTGCAGGACAAGTAATATGGAAGAAAAACACAGTCAGGAAAGTCCACAGGGGAGCCACAAGCCTGGGAGGCATGCCCAGGGGGTAGGGCGCGCCCCTTGGGCTTGTCGCTTTCCCGTGCACTTTTTAGACTATTTATTATTTTCCTAATTTATCATATATTCCGAAATGAACAGGAAGTACTTTTATGGAACTTTTGGGGTCGGTTTACTTACCATACCACATACCTACTCCTTTTCAGGGTTCTGGAGCGTTCCAGAAGGTTTCTTTTATGTGCTCTTCCGGTGTCATAGTTTGAATGATATTAGTTTTAACATTAATGGGTGTACCTGAGATATAATGTTTAATTCTTTGCCCATTAACCACCCTCGGATTAGTGCCTTTGGCATTGTTGATATTGATAGCTCCGGAGCGATATACTTCTTCGATGGTATATGGTCCTTCCAATTTAGAGAGAAGTTTTCCTGCAAAGAATCTTAAACGAGAATTGTATAATAGAACTTGATCACCTACCTTGAATTCCTGTTTTTAAATTCTTTTATCATGCCATCTTTTAACTTTTTCTTTAAAAAACTTGGCATTTTCATAAGCTTGTGTCCTCCACTCATTTAGTGAGCTAATATCAAATAACCTCTTTTCACCGGCAAGTTTGAAATCATAGTTAAGTTATTTGATTGCCCGATAAGCTTTATGTTCTAACTCAAGAGGTAAATGACATGCTTTTCCATAGACCATTTTATATGGAGACATACCCATAGGATTTTTATAAGCAGTTATATATGCCCACAATGCATCATCAAGTTTCTTAGACCAATTCTTTCTGGATCTATTAACGGTCTTTTGCAAAATTAACTATATTTCTCTATTACTCAATTCAACTTGACCACTAGAGTGAGGGTGATAAGGTGATGAAATTCTATGATTAACATCATATTTAGCAAGAAGTTTACAGAATGCACCATGAATAAAATGTGAACCACCATCAGTCATTAAATATCTAGGGACTCCAAACCTCGGGAAAAATAACTTCTTTAAGCATTTTAATAGAAGTATTGTGATCAACACTACTAGTTGGAATAGCTTCTACCCACTTAGTAACATAATCAACGACAACTAGAATATGAGTGTACCCATTAGAGGAAGGAAAAGGTCCCATATAATTAAATCCCGAAATATCAAATGGTTCAATAACAAGTGCATAATTCATAGGCATTTCCTTATGTCTAATAATATTACCAAATCTTTGATATTCATCACAAGCAAGGACAAAATTACGTGCATCCTTGAAGAGAGTAGGCCAATAAAACTAGACTGTAATGCCTTATATGCAGTTATGTCTCCAGCGTGGTGTCCTCTGTATGCCTTGGAGTGACACTTCTGAAGGATTTGTTCCTGTTCATGCTCAGGTACACATTGTCTAATAACACCATCTACTCCATCTTTATATAGATGTGGGTCATCCCAAAAGTAATGTCTTAAATCAAAGAAGAACTTTTTCTTTTGTTGGTATGTGAAACTAGGTGATATATATTTAGCAACAATGTAATTAGCATAGTCTGCATACCAAGGAGTATTACAGGAAGCATTTATAACAGCTAATTGTTCATCAGGAAAACTATCATCAATACACAGTGGGTCATCAAGAACATTTTCCATTTTTAACAAATTATCAGCTACCAGGATTCTCAGCTTCTTTTTTATCAATAATATGCAAATCAAATTCTTGTAGCAAAAGAACCCACCTAATCAACCTAGGTTGAGCATCTTTCTTTTCCATAAGATATTTAATAGCAGCATGATCGGTGTGAACAGTTACTTTAGAATCAACAATATAAGATCTGAATTTATCACATGCAAATACAACTGCTAAGAATTCTTTCTCACTAGTAGCGTAATTTCTTTGAGCACTGTCCAGAGTTTTACTAGCATAATGAATAACATTAAATTTCTTATCAACCCTTTGTCCGAGGACAACACTAACAGCATAATCACTAGCATCACACATAATTTCAAAGGGCAAGTTCCAATCAGGTGGTTGAACAAATAGGTTCAGAGATTAAGACTTTCTTAAGTATTTCAAAGGCTTCTACGCAATCATCATAAAAAAATGCAACATCTTTTTGCAAATGATTAGTAAAGAGGCATAGAAATCCTAGATAATTCTTTGATGAATCGTCTATAAAAACTAGCATGACCAAGGAAACTTCTTATACCTTTGATATATTTAGGACATGGCATTTTCTCAATTGCATCAACTTTAGGTTTATCAAGTTCAATACCACTTTTAGAAATTTTATGCCCAAGGACTATACCTTCACTCACCATAAAGTGGCACTTCTCCCAATTCAAGAGAAGATTAGTTTCTTCACATCCTTACAAAACTCGATCAAGGTTGCACAAGCAATCATCAAAAGAAGTTCCATAAACGGAAAAATCATCCATGAATACCTCAACAATCGTTTCACAAAAAATAGAGAATATAGCAGTCATACATCTTTGAAAGGTAGCAGGTGCATTACATAAACCAAAAGGCATTCGTCTATAAGCATAAGTTCCAAAAGGACAACTAAAAGTGGTTTTCTCTTGATCTTCTTGTGATACATGTATTCGAGAAAAACCATGATATCCATCTAGGAAACAGAAGTGTGTATGCTTAGACAATCTTTCTAATATTTGATCAATAAAAGGCAAGGGATAATGATCTTTCCTAGTAGGTTTATTTAATTTCCTGAAATGAATTACCATCCTATAGCGAGTTACAATTCTTTGTGGGATAAGTTCATTTTTAACATTAGGAACAAGGGTAAGGCTCCTTTATTAGGGACACAATGAACAAGACTTATCCATCTACTATCAGCTCTGGGATAGATTATACCTGCTTCCAGAATCTTTAATATTTCAGTTCTTACCACATCCTTCATCTTAGGATTTAACCGTCGTTGATGATCAACAACTGGCTTAGTGACACGTCTCCAACGTATCTATAATTTTTTTATTGTTCCATGCTGTTATATTATCAATCTTTGATGTTTTATATACATTTACTAGTAACTTTATATCATTTTTTGGGACTAACCTATTGACATAGTGCCCAGTGCCAGTTGCTGTTTTTTGCTTGTTTTTTACTTTGCAAAATATCAATACCAAACAAAGTCCAAATGCCACGAAACTTTTTGGAGATTTTTTTCTGCCCTGAAGAAATCTAGGCAGCCAAAGGAGCACACGGGAGGAGGCCCGTGGGGCCCACTAGGCACCAGGGCGCACCCTAGTGGGTAGTGGAGCCCACGGGAATCTTCTCCACCGACTTCCACCTCTATAAATACTCTCAAATCCCATGTGGCGCCCCCGACTCAATCGTGCACTATGTCATACACGCAAACATGCACGATCAAGCACAGGGACTCACGAGAAGATATCACAACACAACTCTAACACAAATAAACGGAGGTCGACAATATTACAGACCAGGGATCACGAAGATCCGAATACATAAGTCAGTCATACAAATATTATCTGAGTACAGACATAGTTAGACAAGTTTTGCCTTAAGAAGGCTAGCACAAACAACGTCTCTAGATCAAAAGGCGTTGGCCTCCTGCCTGGGAGCCTCCAATCCTACTCCTGGTCGGCGGGCTCAATCCAGTAGTACGTGCCATCTGGACCCATCTGGTAGTAAGCTCCGGTAGTGTCATCTGGCTCCGGGGCTCCATCGTCTGATGTATCGTCAAGTATGGGAATATGGGGAAAAGAGAAAATAAAGCAACCATGAGTACTCATCAGAAGTACTCAGCAAGCAAGGATCTACACTACATATGCAACATTATCAAAGGAGAAAAGGTTGTATATGTGGACGGGGCTGCAGAAATGCCAGAATAGAGAGAAGGCCTAGTCCTATCGAAGACTAGCATCTTCAACATCTTCTCAAGCCATCATCTTGCAGCAATAGAAGAGAGTAGAATAGCATTTTATTAAGCAATCATGTTGAAGTAAAGCTTAAAGATCCTTCCTCGACTCCCTCCGAGAAAGCGATCCCGAAGCTTCCATTAAGTAACAAGTATCCAGTTCAAGTAGTAGATCGGGATACACAAACTAAGCGTCCTTCACCGTAGGACCGGCTATCGATTGATCATTCATCCCTGCAGGGGTGCACTACTGTTACCCAACACACTCGATCTACCGCCGTACTAAGCAAAATAAGATGCATAAAAGATAAACATCACATGTAATCAAAATATGTGACATGATATGGCCATCATCATCTCGTGCTTTTGATCTCCATCTCCAAAGCATCGTCGTGATCTCCATCGTCACCGGCTCGACACCTTGATCTCCATCGTTGCGTCATGGTCGTCTCGCCAACTATTGTTTCTACAACTATTGCTAACTCATAGCGATAAAGTAAAGCAATTGCATGGCGTATGCATTTCATACAATAAAGAGACAACCATAAGGCTCCTGCCGGTTCCCAGATATCTTAAAAAACATGATCATCTCATACAATAACATATATCTCATCATGTCTTGACCATATCACATCACAACATACCCTGCAAAAACAAGTTAGACGTCCTCTACTTTGTTGTTGCAAGTTTTACATGGCTGCTACGGGTTTCTAGCAAGAACCGTTCTTACCTACGGAAAAAACCACAACGGTGATTCGTCAAGTTTGCTGTTTTAACCTTCTTCAAGGACCGACTGTAGTCAAATTCGATTCAACTAAAGTAGGAGAAACAGACACCCGCCAGCCACCCTTTATGCAAAACAAGTTGCATGTCAGTCGGTGGAACCGGTCTCATGTGCGTGGACATGTAAGGTTGGTCCAGGCCGCTTCATCCCATAATACCGCCGAATCAAAATAAGACGTTGGTGGTAAGCAGTATGACTATCACCGCCCACAACTCTTTGTGTTCTACTCGTGCATATCATCTACGCATAGACCTGGCTCTGATACTACTTTTGGGAATCGTTGCATGGAAAACAAAAAAAATTCTGCGCACACGCATTGATCTATCCATGGAGATGCATAGCAACAAGGGGGAGAGTGTGTCTACGTACCCTTGTAGACCGTAAGCGGAAGCGTTTCATAACGCGGTTGATGTAGTCGAACTTCTTCGCACTTTAACCGATCAAGTACCGAACGCACGGCACCTCCGCGTTCTGCACACGTTCAGCTCGGTGACGTCCCTCGCCTTCTTGATCCAGCAAGACGTTGAGGTAGTAGATGAGTTCTGCCAGCACGACAGCATGGTGACGGTGATGGTGAAGTGATCTCCGCAGGGCTTCGCCTAAGCACTACGAAAGTATGACCGGGGGTGTAAACGGTGGAGGGGGCGCCGCACACGGCTATGCAATTGTCTGTTCTGTGCTAGGCGCACCCCCTCCCACATATATATAGGTGGGAGGGAGGGAGGAGCAGCCATAGGACACTACAAAAAAAGACACATCCGTGACATTTTGGGCTGAATGAATATTTTTTCTGTCATGCTTATGACACTTCTATGACGATAATTGTGACAAAACCCGGTATCATCATAGATGTGGTGGGCTCCTACTTCTATGACAAAAAATCATGACAGAAAATGAGCTTTTCGTCCTGGGCGGGCCGGAGACGCACCTGCATGACATTCTTTGGGCCGTCCATGACGGAAAAAATCATGGTAGAAGCGAGGGCGAGGAAAATTTCGGGGAGTTATCGGTTACGGTGGGTGGTCGGGGCCGAGCGATGCACGGAGGTTTGCGTGTTTCTCTCGTATGCGTACGCGTGTGTGCGAGGCATTGCGCTCTAACTGAACCTGAGCGAGGCATTGGCTCTAACTGAACCCGAGCGATTGCACTAGCTACGTTACTAAACCCCGATCGATCGCTTGCTGTTAACTGAACCTGAGTGATTCCTTCGCTACTGCTGCTAACTGAAGCCGATCGAACCTGCTGCTTCTTGATGAACACTGAACATGGGGGTTGGTTGAACGAGTCGAGACATACATGGTTGGGGTTGGATGAACAGTTCCCGGTGGGGGTTGGATGAACAGGACCCCGTGGTAGTAGTAGTAGGTCGTTGCCGCTGGATGAACAGGACCACAAGAGGAGGCCGCCACAGCCAAGCAGCTGGTTGGGGGTGGATGAACCGGACCCCGTGGAGGGCTGGTTGAACAGTAGCCGGTGGAGGGCTGGATGAACAGTAGCCCGTGGATGAACAGTAGCTGTTGGAGGCAGGTGGAAGACGCAGTGGATGAACAGTGCAGGTGGAGGCTGAAGGAAGTCGCCAGTGGGTGAACAGTAGCCCCGTGGAGTCCTGTTTTGCGGTACGCCACAACCCTCCGATGAACAGGACCCCCGTTTCGACCGTAGCGCTCCAACACAAGTCCGTTTCCTTAGTTTTGCGGTATGCCACACCCCTCCCGATGAACAGGACCCCCATTTCGACCGTAGCCGGTCGAACAGAAGGCGTTTCCTCCGTACTATGGCACGCCAGACCCCGTTTGTTCCGTCCACGCCGGTTGGCTCCCGTTGAACAGGACGCATTCCGACCCAGTATGTTGCCCCCCGATGAACAGGACGCTGTTTCTCCGCTCCGACCTAGCCGGTTAGCTGCCTGATGAACAGGACGCCGTTGCTGCCGTCCATTGCCTCTCCATGTACACGAGCCCTGGCCGTACATATGCGCGAGTATGCGTTCGAGACCTCGCCCATATGTATGTACGTGGCCGTATTTTTTGGCATGTCGTTGTACGTGCGTGTACAAGGTTTAGAAGGGACTGCCTGAACTGCTACGTCGGGGGCTCTACTACTACACGTGCCGCAGCTTGCTCGTCCATGGTTCATCGTTCCAGAGAGACCGATCGACCAGTATGTGCGTGCACTTTCGCGACCAGAATGACAACGCTACGTACGCTTCGACTAGGTGGGTCCCAGCTGTCAGGGAGGATAAGGAGCACTCCCTTGCGTGCGAAGTTATTGATGGTGGGTCCGAGCTGTCAGGGGGAGGATTCATTTTTTTCGCGCCTAATATGGAGGCACTTCCTTGCGTGCGAAGATGTAGCTGGTGGGTCCATCTATCGGCCTCACCGCGTACACTACTCTTCCGATGGCTGTCGTTCGTTGACCACGTTGACCACGCCATGGGGACAGCACCCAGGCGGTGGACGACGGCGAGGCCTAGGAAGGGAACGACGCTGAGCCAGGGAAGACGCGACAGGTGGATGCCCACGCGGAGGGGAGTACGAGGGTTCACTGGTTCGGCTGCGGTGTGAGGCTGTCATGGCCGGAGAATAACAGGAGGTGTTGGTGAGTAGAGGAATGGCCTGGACGGCGATAGGAGTAGGGTGGGCCGGTGAGGCCTGCGCGGCAGCACAGCCTGCCACGGGAGGAGGTAGCAGTTGGTACCGCCGGCGGTGGTTTGGGCGGCTGAAGCATGAATATCCGAGATTGAAGAAGCACCATAGCCGTTAGATGGACATCCAACGGCCACTGCTAATAGAATCGTGTGTTGACTATAAGTTCACAAAGCCTTGCGTACGCGTCAACTTAGTGGGCCCAGAAGTGATCATCACATCTGTGGCAGAGAACATATAGCCCATTTGTGATTTGTTATGTATAGCCCATTATTTAATTCTAATGGAATTTACTCAACCCATTTACTGTTTGTTAAAATTATAGCCCATTTTCTAGCGAGGACTTTGTTAATAATTTCAGCCAATATCTCCAAAAAATTCAACAAAATTTTCAACATTTTGATGGGATCTGAAATATTTTTAAACCCGAAATTTAGAGTCAGATTAAATATAATTTCAAAATAAATTTGTATTAGGTAAAAATCCAACCAAATTTTGCAAGCGCGACAAGTAATGAAATTAAAAAATGTACCTTTTTTTAGAAGAATTAAAAAATGTACCTGTTCGGTGCGTTTTTTATATTTACAGCCAATTTTTTTAATTACAGCGCATTTATTATTTCTTAAAGCCCATTTTCTTGGCAAGTCTAATGCGGCCCGGAGAATAACAAGGAATCGTGTGTTGACTATAAGTTGACAAAGCCTTGCGTACGCGTCAACTTAGTAGCCCACAAGTGACCATCACATCTGTGGCAGAGAATATATAGCCCATTTGTGATTTGTTATGTACAGCTCATTTTTTAATTCTAATGGTATTTACTCAGCCCATTTACTGTTTGTTAAAATTACAGCCCATTTTCTAGCCAGGACTTTGTTAATAATTTCGGCCAACCGCTCAAAAAAATTCAACAAAATTTCCAACATTTTGATGGGATCCGAAATATTTTTTAACCCGAAATTTAGAGTTAGATTAATATAATTTCAAAATAAATTTGTATTAGGTAAAAATCCAACGAAATTTTGCAAGCGCAACAAGGAATGAAATTAAAAAATGTACCTTTTTAAGAAGAATTAAAAAAATGTACCTGTTCGGTGCGTTTTTTATATTTACAGCCAATTTTTTAATTATAGCCCATTTATTATTTCTGAAAGCCCATTTTCTTGGCAAGTCTAATGCGGCCTGGAGAATAACAAGTTGACCTGGGTCACAAAAAAAGAATAGCTGGGCTAGCCATTTTCACATTTAAATATTAATATCTGGGCTGGATATTTGGTCGACATAAAATAATAGCCTAGGCCAGATGGGCCACAGCCCGCCCAGTTGATACCCTGCTCCTCTAAACAACAACAAAAACATCGCTCAAGAAAAACTCTGCTCACACCTCAAAAACACAAACACAAATATAGTCTCTCGTTTATTGACTATATAGGTTGACAATGGTGTGGGACCGTGATGTCAGGAAACCAGGAGGAAGCAAAGAAAATATGTTGTATATACTAATAAGGATGCACTTGCGTACGTGCGGCTATGGCCCCGGTGGGATCCACTGTCATCCTCTCCAATTAAAGTCATCTCCTGATTCCTCTTGTTCGTTGACCATGTTGACAACACGAGACGGCGGCGCCACGGCGAGCGCAACAACTCGAAGGACGATGGAGAGGGCCTCGTGGGCCGTACGGATGGTCTGATACAGCGCCTGCTGCTCATTCAGGAAGCCAGGATCATAGGGCCACATGTCCGCGACGGCATTGTCGTTCGCTTGTTCACCGGTGATTCGTCCTTCCGTGAGCCGGTGCTCGTTGAGGAGACGGAGGTTGCAGCACAGGTCCTCCTGCACTGGTAGCTCTTCCGCCATTAAGGCATCGAAGTGCGGCCGCACCTGCTCTATGGTGAGCACGGCATGAACCGGCTTGGGCGGTGCCGCCGGCTCCTGGTCGGAAGCCACGTCCATCGTCTGATTGTCGTCGCTCAGCTCAGCGAGCTCGCTCGCGAGCCAGCATGTCCAGCTGCTAGACCGGACCGCTACCAAGCACGAGTCTCACCGCCCTGGCCCACCCAGACTGCCTCCCTCGCCCGCGCGCGCTTTCTGCCTGAAACGGTCAGCGCCGCCAGCGCTGCTTCCCGGTGCAGCGATTGCTCCGCGTTCAAACGACGCAAGTGCCATCGGTCCGTCCGTCTGCCGCCCGCATTAACGATATGCGGTTGCCGAGGCGGCTACTCCGGCGCCACCCTTCCGTCCCTCTGCCGCCCACCATTGCTATATAAACTGTTGCGCCGGCCATAGCCATAGTCATCCACCTCGGTTCCCTTTCTCCTGTCCACACCACTACTGCCCACCATAGCTTCCTCGCGCTCCAGCGCTCTTCGGGACGGGCGGACGACGGACCAGAAGGAGATGGCAGCCATTGCTGCCGACTGGCTGGCCGGCAGGCAGCCGGAGGATGACGACGCCCCAATGGAGAACGTGGTAGTCGACGATCCAGCGCCAACCCCCTCCTCCGCGCCATCCTCGTCGGTGCATTGCACCATGACCATCGGCGAGGCCCGTGCCCAATACATGGACACGGTGACACAGAAGCATGAGGAGCAGTTCCGGGAGGCGCAGGCCAACGCCGCCTACAACCACCATCTCCTCCAGGAGCACCTGCAGGCGGAGGAACAGATCGCCGTGGAGCGGGCGGAGTAGGAGGCGCTGCTCGAGTCGTACCACTCCGCCCGCGAGAGCCGCCTCACGCGCTGGCGGTACCACATGCGGGTGGCGGAGGTTGCGGCCACCTACAAAGAGGATGATGAAGTGGGCGAGGCGCTGTTTGGCGAGACCGACGACGAGGCGGAGGACAATGCCGGCTCTGCCGACGCCCCACCCCGCCAGCACCGAGGCGGAGGACTTCGCCGGCTTCGGCAAGGCCCTGCTCCGCCGAGGCCCCGCCACGGCAACAACGAGGCAGAGGACATCGCCGGCTCCGCCGAGGCCCCGCCCCGCCGGCACCGAGGTGGAGGACTTCGCCGGCTTCGGCAAGGCCCTGCTCCGCCGAGGCCCCGCCCCGCCAACAACGAGGCAGAGGACATCGCCGGCTCCGCCGAGGTACCGCCCTACCGGCAACGAGGGGGAGGATTTCCCCCGCTCCGCCGAGGCGCCGCCCCGCCGCCAACGAGACAGAGGACATCGCCGGCTCCGTCGAGGCCCTGCCCCGCTGCCAATGAGGCTGCGCCACACAGAAAACGAGGAAGAGTAGGACATGGTAGGTCGCCGGCGCTCGGGTCCAAGTAAGGCCACCGCTGCTACCCTCCGGTTCAAGCCAAGCTGAGCGGGTTGAGCATTGACGGCCGATTAGCTTCTTGGCGGCGACGTGTAGTCGGAGAGCTGTGCTGGAGAAGGAGCTTCTGTTTGGCTCAGCCGGACACGGGTGGGTAGCTTTGGTTAATTAATTATACCTCCAGCGCACCCCTTTTTAGTTGAAGAATGTATGAAATGTAATGAAATCCGACATGTTTATATGAAATCCGGCCGTGTATGAATGAATTTAGTTCGATTAGTTTGAATTCTTGTATCACGTGCATTGGATGAACATGCAAAACAATGTGTACTTGCATTATTCCTAGGGTGATCACCACATTTACAGCAGTTTCACACGTACTCCCTCCGGTCCTTTTTAGTCTACGTATAAGTTTTGTCTGAAGTCAAAGTATCTCTACTTTGACCAATCTTATAGAAGAAAGTATCAACATTCACAATATAAAATCAACTGACTTGAAAGAAATCTAATATGCGAAGTAAAAAGGAATAGAGGGAGTACAAAAAGTTTGAGCAGCTTTCTAGCATTCTTGTACATTGTAATCAAACACACAGACCTGGCAATTCATAGAGAACATTCAAAACAATCGATGATTATGCATCTCAGTGATTCACATGTCAGAGCTAATATTTACTTCACAACTAAAGAATAAAGAAAAATCGATCGATGCTACTGACAGCAAAGGGCGTCCCATTCGAAAATATCAAACGCATGTCTTCGTGCTAACATCAATGAGCAAAATTTGACAAGGTTGTCCCATTCCAAAATGTCAAATGCGTGTTGTTTTGCATACATCAATGAGCAAACTTTGACAAGGTTTTCCCATTCCAAAATATCAAATGCCTACGATTGTGGAATGGGCAGGGTTTGACATCAGTTCGGACATTGACATGGCACCTCGTGCTAAATAAACCAGCTGTTCTTTTTGTGCAGTTCCACCAAAATCAACCAAATTCGTGCATAGCTTGTATGATTTCACCTTTATATGTTGCAACGATTTGAACATATCAGCACCTCCATTCTTGTGGTGGAAATGAATGATTCGAGAATATTCGATGTATTCGTGAACATTTTGTGCAGTTACCATTGATATCAAGCTGAGCACCCCTGTTTGCATAAAAAAAGTGATTAATATAAAGCAAATTGTACTATGAATTAACAGTTTAAACAGGCAACCTACATGATCCATGTAGAGCACACATTTAAAAAAATGGAACTCACCGGAAAGAATCCTAAAACAACATTGTATTGGCCATCACAGCAACAAAGATTGAGATCCGTGAGTTCTTCTGAGCTGAAGTTAGTTTGTTCTTGTGGGAAATAATGTAACCATCCTTCAACTGCTCCCTTCTAATAAGAAGAGAGGCTTGGCTTCTTCATCCTGGCAGAATCGGAACTATGAACTTCACGTACTCCATGTTCTTCTTCAGAGGAAGATGATCCTATTTTGCAAAGACAAGAGGACAACTAAATGCTAGCATCCCTGTTTGCTCGAAAAAAAGAAAGGAAATATTTAAAATAGCACAGATGAAGCACTTCATGATAGTAGCTACATAGTACCACAACACCAATAGAGATGACAAAGCTCAATCATATGGATGAAATCCGTGGGCCGGTACCAACCTTTATCAGGAGGCTTATTGTGTAGAGCATACAGATGAAGCACTTCTCCGGAACCATCTATTGTTATCTACTGTGGTTGCCATGCTTACTATATACTCCTCGATTAGTTTAATGTTTCCAACATCTTCTTGTGTAGTTCCACTAAAATATATGTTATCTTCAAAGAAGATCCCTATTTGCACAAGTAGAGATAATTACATAGGAGTATTACATTAAGAGTGGCACCAAATCAGTGGCAAAACAATTGCTCGTTCTAGCCATAGCAATAAATTAAGATGCAAAACTAGATCATTACTTGTGTCATCACAGTTCCAGTGCTTTATTACAGCACCGGGAGTTGATTTTGGTTTTTCTTCAGATTGTTCTTCCCCTTCATCACTTGGTTCAATAACAGACAAGCTTCGCCTTCAATGTAAGATTTGGCATGTCAATTAGGGAGCACAAGTATAGCACTAAACAATGACATTAATTTTCTGATGACAGTAGCAAAATAAAGGCCAACAGTTGTGAAATATCATTATCTTACCTCAATGGGATATTACCGTGCTCATACAGGTTGGAAGTCTTGTCTCCATTTGTGTAGTTCACTAAAATCAAGCAACATTACCATAAGTAGCACAATATATGAAAGCACACTACACAATCATGTGAAAGAAGGCTAGTACTGACCTCTCATGATGCGGAATTCAAACAACTCACAAGAAGAAGATCTGAAGCAAATTTGCCAACACGGATAGGAAGTCAGATCTCCTCTTGTGCAGTTCCACTAAGATCAAGCAACATTGTCGGTGTGACATTTTGGTTGAACTGCACAAAACACTCTTAAAACAAAAGTGTTTTGTGCAGTGCAACAAAAGGTCGCAATAGCAATGAGGTGAAGTAGATAACCCTGTTTACAGAGAGGTGCAAAGGAAACAACTGCTGGTCAATAATGGTGGATGACACAGAAGCACACAAAAAAGCATCTAACTTATCTAAATGGGAAAGAAAGCAAGACAGTAGCATTTCTCAAACAGTGGTATTGATTCATATTAATAGAGAGATTATATAAACAATAAAATTCGTTAAACATGTAATTTGCTTTTAACTGTGGCATTGCTTCAATTTTGTAGCGGCATTATTAGAGGGTGTTTGTTTACAGGGTGTAGGGACTAAAAAAGTCACTTTTAGTCCCATCTAAACCAAATGGGAGGGACTTTTAGGGACTAAAAGTGGGCATTTGGGACTAAAGAAAGAAGACCCTGAGGGAGAGTCTTTTTGGGACTTTTTCCAATAGTTGCCCCTACCCCGCATCACACCTTATCTCTATTAGTTCATTACTAGGGGTAACATGGTCTTTTAGATTGTCATTTAATAACCTCTAGTCCATGTTTAGTCCCTAGAACCAAACAGGTAGGGACTAGGGACTTTTTAGTTGGGAGTAAAAAAAGTCCTAGGACTTTTTCAAAAAACAGGGCCTTAGATTAACAACAGCTAAAGAGTTGTACGGGACAGTGGACGCACCAGCACCATGTGCATCTACCGATGTATAAAGGGGTGATGCACAGTCTGTTGCAACAAAGTACAAACAAACAAGGAGCATATTTGTGTTGGTCCCAGTTTTGTTATCTTTAGACACCTTTCCCTATGTGAGGGCAGCAAATCTAGTCCTGCTCAAACTTTATAGCCTTGTCCCCCAAAACAAAAAGATCAGTTCATTACAGATGTGCGTACTGCGTTTGTCATTGTTTTCCCTTTTCGACCAACGTAGGTGCTGGATAGCCAGTCTGTACTACTTTCCCGCCTTCCTTCCCTCTTTGATCCACGTCCTAGATTCATGCTTTACAACTTTCCCCACTACTTTCCTGTTTGATCCCACCTAGATTCGAGTGCAGAAGCGGAAGAAGCACACATGCAGCTAGAGCAATGCATGTGGAATAAGTAAATTATACCTTAAGGTTCTCGGGGTGTGGCTCAGTGGGCGGCCGGAGGCCAACTTCCCACACTATGTACGGCAGCGAGGAAGAACGGGTCGGAGGCCCTCCCGCGCCGCCGCTGGGTGAAAGAGAATAGCTGCGCCGGTAGTGGATTCCCTCCCTCACGGACGGTGACAGCGTTAAGCCTCCTTCCCTTCACGGCGGACGGATCCTGCCGGCTCTTTGACCAGAGAGAGAGAGAGAGAGAGAGAGAGAGAGAGAGAGAGAGAGAGAGAGAGAGGCCAACGAAGTCTTGTTTAGATCTGCAGAGGGTGAGAGAGTGTGAAGAGAGCAACTACAAGCGCTGAGGCTCCAGCGTGTATATATATAGTGGAGAGAGAGTGTGAAGAGAGAAAACCCTAGAAAACAAGCGCCGAGGCTGCAGCGTATATAGATGGAGTGGTTTTCTTTTTCTCTCCATAAAAATTGTTTTAAATTGTGCATGAAACGGAACTCTTTATTTAACGTATTGAATAAAAATACTACTACATGAAGAAAATTTAACGCTCGAAGGAGTCAACTCACAATTAACGCTGCAGGCCTCCAGGTCGCACTTACTAACGTTCACATGTGGTACACGACGCTCCAAAGTGAACAACAACTGAACCACAAATGGTCAAAATATCGGAAAGGTGGGCTGCACCATCCTCCAATTTTAAATATTTTGGGCACTTGTATTCAGGCTAAGTCAGTGTGCCACCGTTTATTTGTATTCAGGCGGGTGCTAAGAAACTAGGGCGTATTGAGAGTAATTGCCATGCCGTTTATTTGTAGGGTCACTTGCAAACTGTGAAACTCTATTCCTCTTATTTAGTGGATGAGGCAAATCTTTTGCCTCCGTTTCAAAAAAAAATGAGAAATTCAATTTTAATTATTTAGTTTGTACACTTTGCTCTCTTCCAATAATTTTGGGCACTTGTATTCGACCTAAGTAAGTGTGCCACCATATCTCGTACTACTCCCTCCGTCCAGGTGTAAGTCACGTTAGAAGGTGCAGCGAGACCAAGGTGCAAGCAGATTGGAGAAGGAGAAACTTGACCGGTCCTTCCTCCAATCAAAGCCCTAATTTCTGTCTCTAAACGCAACAATTAATCACAACAATTAAGAGATGCCATTTTAGCTACCATGCAGGGCCACGTATTAACTCGCATGCAAGCCGACTTTGATTCCTTGACTTATCAATGCGTAGTTGCTCTCCATGCATTGGGTTTTCGGGGGAGATAACAAGGCAGAGTAAGTAACAATGCTCGCTAGCAACGAGGCTAAGAGGGGATTGAGATGCAAAGTTAATGGACGACGCCTAAACATTTTAGGAATATCTGATTTTCGTAAGATGACTTAACACCTGGACGGAGGGAGTACTACTCCTCAGTCCAGGTTTGATGGAATATTCATCACCTCTTCTCTTCTTGTATGTACTCCATTTTCTCACTTCCTGTGGCTTCCCACTCGCACAATATTCCTATTCTATGAACCTGTGTGTGTGTGTGTGTGTGTGTGTTTTAACAGCGTGTGTGTGTGTTAGAGAGAGCGACACATCGACCTACTCCTACAGAGAGATGGTGTGTAGTGTACGATTTAGCCGCTAGAGTCAGTGCATCCTCTCATTTCCTGGCGTCCGGTCGGGACAGCTGCCACGCCCACTCCTGACCAGCCTGGCCCACCCAAAGCCCTTCATCGCCCGCGCACGCTTCCTGCCCGAAACGGTAAACGCCGCTCCAAAGAATCGGTGCCGCATTCATGCCCAGGCAGAGTGGACGCGACCTCTCACTGGCACCTGCGTTGAAGGGAGAAGCGGATTCAAGAGTGATGGTTGCTTCGTCCGTCCAACTTACTGCTGGGTCTATGTGATTTGACGGCTCATTGATCATTATTACTGAGGTCGTACAACTGCTGGATTTCCCATATTTCGGCGAAAGGAGGTAGATTACAATTTTCTCCATTATTTTTTTTGCGGTTAATTTTCTCCATTCTTACAGTGGAGGAGTGCGAAAGCAGTGAAAACACGCAAGCTCAGTGATTACATGGCCCACCTCACACTATCACCATATTTTCTGGATACCGTGCGACACCTAACTCTTTATATAGTAGTATAGTACGTACTGTAATTTCTCAGGGAGATAAAATTGTACAATGCTATGAAGCTTCCAGCTTCTGTTTCATGTATCTTGCATCCAAGGTTGCCCCGTTGCAACATTTCATCAAATACAAAGGAGACTAACATGCATGCTATTGTATCTCAATGATTGAGAGATCATAGCCAATATGTACTCCCTCCGTTCCAAAATAAGTGTCTCAACTTTATGCAAACTTTAGTACAAAGTTGTACTACTACTAAAGTTGACACTTATTTTGGAACAGAGACAGCTAAAGAAAAAAATGATCCATGCAGTCCCTAGCCCTTGAACCCTAAACCCTAACAAGGCTTTAATTTGCTAGTGACGTTGAACCTTCCAAAGAAATGAAGTTTGCAACCCTTTGACCATCGGATCATTTTGTGCAGTTTCACTAAAATCAAGATGAGCATCCCTGTGGCAAAGAAATTGAAGAACTGTGATTAGAAAAAGATTACTAGGACTAGTTGATGAGACATAAACTCATCACAAATACAGTAGAAGCCAGTAGAGGTACGTGCGGGGCAAAGAAGTAGAGAAATATCCACATGGGGCGATGTGGGCAGCTGGGGCAGTGGTGCAAGCCGGCTGTAAAGGAAGTTGTACCCGAGGGATGTCGGGACATACCTCAACCTAGAGGAGGGCAGCGGGAGGCGACAACTGCCCACGTCGCGGCAGTGAGCAAGGGACGAAGGCAACCGCACCGGCTTTGCGAGAGAGAATGGCGGGGATCCCTGATCGGGACGTGCCGACAGTGGGTTTTCGCCGTCGGCGAGGGCGACCGCATCTACACAAAGCATCCACCCCTTCCCCCGGCGGACGTGATCCGCCCGGATGTTAGAGATGTGGCCACAGTCGTTTTGTGCGAGAGAGTGTGAAGAGAGCAACCCCAGCAAGCAACCGTGTAGGCTCGTCCTGGCTATGTATATAGTGGTGCGGTTTCTTTTTCTCTCCATATGTACCTATTTATATTGTGTACATGCCACTGAAGAAAAAAACTTTATTTATAAATGAGGCGGCACCGTTCATGCGTGGTTCCCAACCCTCCATTATTTATAAGTGAGTAACTACTACTAGACGCGTCAAATTATCAGGTGGGCTGCATCATCGTACAGAAATGAGCTCCACCGTGTCACGTGTGTGGTTGGGGAAGACGCAAAAGACGCAAAGAGTGCTACTAGTACTATGTGCGTGGGTGCGTGCACCTCTTCTCTTCGAGCATGGTTATTAAAAGTATAGCCCACTACTCTACCACGCAGTTATTATGGGCAAAGAGTATAGGCAGTAATAATGACTAATAAGCCGTCAAATCACAAGGCCCACCTTTCTTTATGTTTGACCGAGGAAGCAGCCATCATTTCACTCCTCGTTGAATATCCATCCGCTGCTACCTCCGCAAATAAATAAAAATCCGCTTCTACCTCAGCAGCATGGTTAATAATATAGCCATGTCAATCACGACGTAGAAATATCATTCACTGATATAATAGGGCTGGCTCTAAGGCTGGTGATTTTTTTACTTTGTCTCTTTCCCTTTTTGTCTCATTTACTCATTTTACATAGGAGCACGTGTAGAGGATGGCTATTCCTTTCGATGGGACTTCTTCATGGGGTTTAAGACTAAGCAGCTCCGAATTATTCCCGCTGCCCACCACTCTAAATCTTGCCATCTATGATAGTACTCCCATTGCAACAATCAGGTCCACTAGGTCTAGCACGACCTGTAAGAAGAGACTGTCACGCAAAACATACATCTTGTTGCCTTCTTCCTCATACAGTACGTACCACTGGTACGTACTACTAGTACTACTACTACTCGTTCTCCTATGAACCTTGCGCTTGGCATCTCAAAAATATTAACCTTGCGCTTGTCTTTTCGCCTCTTGGGGAAGTCAAGCAATAATGGTACTATAGTATATCATTCTGGCTATCTGAGACCGAATGAATTGCAGCACGTCCACCACGTAGGCGAGGGTCGAGCAAGGGTCGAGGGGCGAGGGAGAGTGCGTACTAGTACGTCCGTTTCAATATGGACTACATACGGAGCAAAATGAGTGAATCTACACTCTAAAATACGTCTATATACATCAGTGTTTGGAGTATGTACTAGTAGTTCATATTGAAATCTACTACTCCCTCCATCCCATAATATAAGAACGTTTTTGACACTATACTAGTGTAAAAAAACGTTCTTATATTATGGGACAGAGGGAGTAAACGACACATATTTCAAACAATATGATAATATCTCTAACCAAGATATGGACGAGGAGTAACAGAGGGAGTAGTAAAATTTTCTCCTCGTCCTGCGAGCCACCGCGCGCGTGGGCGAGGGAGCGGGCGTAGGCGTAGTAAGCAAGCTTCTCCTCGTCCTGCGACTCTGGAACCTACCGCGCCTGTGGGCGGGGGAGACGACGTACTAAGCAAGCTTCTCCTCATTATGCGAGTTGACGGGACACATCAAAAGTAATACGTACAGAGCATCTCCAGTGTATAGAGCCTTGCCTCTAAGGTAGGCGCCACATGGTTTGCCTCTTTTTTAACATAACGTGTCAAGTCGCAATTTGTTTGTTCACCTGTGGTACACGATCCTCCATCAAGTGGACAACCAGTTCACGTGTCAAATTAGCACGTGGGCTGCCTTTTCGTACAGAAATGAGCTCCACCGTGTACCCACGCGGGTGTGGTTGGGAAAGAGACGGGAGTACGTGCACATGCAGTGCATGCACCTCTTCTCTTCGTGCACGTCCCCCACCTACGTGGGTGTGTGTGAGAGAGATACAAACCTAGACAGATGGCGTGTGCGTTCGTGAGTGTTTTTTGTTGGGGGGGTGATTTCGTGAATGTATTTGTGGGAATATGTGTCGATGATATCTCAAACAAAAATTTGACACATGCAATGTGTGTGAAATAGAGGCCTATCTATATCATATATAGAGGGGGCGATCCACGAGAAGAGAGGGAGGGGTCATAGATATCGATAGAGTCGAAGAGAGGATCAAGTGGGTGGGTGCGAGATCGATGAAGAGAGTCATCGAAATTGTGTGTGTGCAAGTCAAAGATATAGGGCGACTAACCTACCGGAACGTCAGAGGGCACAGGGCAAGTTTGTGTGTGGTAGGGAGACATGACTAGAGCGCTCGATTTATCGTGGTGTGTGTCTGGGGGGGCGGGGGGGGGAGGGGGGATGGCAGACGACCTAACTAGGAGGTGATCGCCTCGTATATGTGTTGAGAAGGAGAGACCCAGCTATGTCTTGAGGGAGATCGGTCGACATCCATACATAAGTGAAGGACGGGAAATAGGATGGGACAGAGAGAGAGAGAGGAGGAGAGAGAGAGAGAGGGAGAGGGGTAGAGTGTTGGATGGGTGGTGGAGTTGCTTCTCGAAGATGGTGGGAGAGGCCTAATAGACAAACTGAGGGTAGAACTGCAATATTATCAATAAGAGTAGGGATGTGTTTCTGTGTGTGCGTGTGCGTGGTAGATGTGTCGGGAGGCACGCATGGATGATGAAGGGGGACCATGTGTTTGGTAAGTAGACCTAACTAGATCGGTAGATCAATTGTTGTGTGTCGGAGGAAGGGAGAGACATAACGAATGAGGTAGATCGATCGGCACTTGGGGAAAACGAGTTATAACGACCTAGCTAGCTATATGTATAGCGGGAGATCGATCGGTGTACATCCATTTGTTAGAGGCAAATAAGGCCCAGCGAGACGGATAGACAGAGAGAATGGAGCTAGGAGGTGGTGCGAGAGGCCTACTAGCTAGATAGGGGGAGGAGTGTGCGATTGTGAGATCGATGAAAAGAGGGGCGAGAGTTTACACGTGTGTGGGACCGTATGAGAGAAACGAGGCATGGACACAGAAAGCAGGAGATGGAAGGTGCGTTTGTATGTGGTAGGCATACATCGCTGGAGAGGTTTATCGATCGATGTGTGTCGGAAAGGAGTTGTGGAGACCGTGGGAGAACGACCTAAAGAAAAAAATGAATGTGCGCGATGGATAGAATGTTGAGGGAGGGGGAGGGAGAGAAGGGCGTGTGCATGCACGAGAGAAAGTTAGTGCTAGCTACAAAGGTTAGAGGATTGTGTGGGTGTAAGAGACTAACTAAGATCATAATTCTATATGAAGGTGGATTCATATATTTGAATAGGAGATCATAGTGTTATAAATATATGCATGCATGAATATAGCGGTGATATGCATGGTGTGGTTTTGGACATGTTATACCATAATGTGATAATGCGTGGCGTTGGCAACTCACAGCTAAATATCAAACAATCTAAACCATAATATACATCGAACAATCTCACATTTTATTTGAATTTGTGATAATGTGTGGCGTTTGCAGCTCACAACTAAATATCGAACAATCTAAACCATACTATATATCGAACAATCTCACATTTTATTTGAATTTGTGATAATGTGTGGCGTTTGCACCTCACATCTAAATACTTGTAGGCGAAGGGGGCGGGGCACCATACATTATGTGATAAACACATTATACATATGAGACATGGTTTAGATTATGAAGATCTAGCTAGATCTTGAAATGTACTGTGATTTGAAATCAACATAAAGTGGATTCAAAAAATTGAGTTCGAGTTCATATAGTACAAATACTTCATATCTAACTCGACAGTAATCATGTGGTGTGCTGTGAAGATAATATACAAATGATGGTTTAACTTGACAATAATGATGATTGTAGATCTTATTAAAATAGAGAAACGAATTCAAATGGTTTAACCTGACAACAATCATGATTGTAGATCTTATTCAAATAGAGAAATGAATTCAAATTTAGTTCATATTGAAGCGGTAGTATATACGTTTGGAATGCACTAAAACGTTCATTTGAGTAGCAGGTTGCATGCATTATACACGTAGCGAAATATTTTAATTGAACATAACATGAATTCAAAGTTTTAAATGGCATTTGTAGTGCGAATTGATTTGGTATAATACACGGGACTAGACTCTCTTGTGTGGTGCGAATTGATTTCTTTTTGTTTTTTCGTCGAGGGAAGTGCGAATTGATTTGGTACAGTACACGTTAGGCTTGTCCGGAAATTTCAACCCGCGCCTTGTTACCCCAAAATATTTAAGATATATCTTTGTCTCGTTGTGCTCCAAAAACTCCCTCCATCTCAACCCGCGCCTTGCTATCCCAAAATTACAATGCGCGCTAAAACACCCACCTCCTGCGAAATCCCGACACGCAAAATGCCCATGATACCCCTGAACCGAAAGAACCACCTAGCTCAAATCGGTGGGGGTACTTTTGTAACTTAGCCCACATTTCGTACAAGCGCGTCCCTATGCCATGGTTCCCCCTCCCATCCCATCCGCCAACCCATTCGTACACCGAGGCCGCGAAAACCCGCGAAGCCCCACACCCTCCTCCGTCCGCCACCCAGCCGGAGCCTCTTCCCCGACAACGTCGTCCACAGCAACACCTCGACGTCCCTCATCCACCACACCGGATGAGGATCCGTCGTCGATCTCGTCGTCCTGCCGGTTCAGCCACCCCATTCTCCACCTCCAAGGAGCTGCCCCGATGTTCCCCTCGTCTTTCGCGCCACCTCCATTCCCACACCGTTGTCTTCACCTGCACCACAGAAAGAGCAGCATCATCACCGATTCCTCGGATGAAGCTGAGGCCTAATCGGCGCCACCAAAGAGGTTCTACACTAATCACCGCATTTTCTTCTTGATTCGATCTCACGGTGCTGCCGGCACTGGGTCCCGAGCCGACATGCCGCGGCTCCATCCACGGCGGCGTCACCGGCCACTTCCTCCACGGCGTTGCTCCCTCGGCGGCGACGTCCACATCAGTAGGAGCTGCTGCTGCTTTGGCTCTCGCTCGCGCTGCTACTCTACTCTTGATCTTGGTCCCCTGCCTGGTCTGCTCATGCTCGCGCTGCTGCTCTTGCTCTTACTCTTGCTTGCGCTGCTGCTCTTGCTCTTGCTCATGCTTGCGCTGCTGCTCTACTCTTGCACGCGCTGCTGCTGCACGAGCAGCAGATCCTGCTCTCCCTCGAGCCCCTGCAGCTACTACACGACCAGCTGCCCTGGCTCTCGCACGCGCTACTACTCCGGGAGCTACTACTGATACTGCTTTTCTGCTACTAGTGTGTTCAGTTTCGACAGTAAAATTCAGTTTCGACAGCAAAATTCAGTTTCGACAGTTAAATTCAGTTTCGACAGTTAAGTTCAGAGATGAGCGGCTGATGTATTTTACATCTAGCACTTTGTGGTTATGTATTTTACGTCATCTATTGGAGATGCTATTAGAATTCCACTCAAGTTAACGTTGTCTCTCTTGTCCTGCTTTAGCCTCGCCGTCGTACAACTCACCGGAGCTGCTCCAACGACGAAACCCTCCATCACAGGGGAGCAGTACCCCGGGCTCCATCTCCAGACGGCTAAGATCTTCTTCCCCTCCTCCGACAGCCAAATCAGCCGGAGCATCCTCACCGACCAACCCAATCACACTGAGATCGACATGGCGTCGCCAAAGAGGTTGTACACTTGTTGCATCGCCTTTTTTTACTCTACATGTTATATATATTGTCCACTGAGCACACGTAGTAACGTGAAATATGATTAGTTTCTCCTACTATATGACAAGCAGTGAGGTACCAGGCAACTTAGCTATCCGTGATGGACTCTCTTGAACGCCATCATTATTTATCTCTGCACGTTTGAGCTGTGCATTTGTAGATGGGCCTGGGAGTTGAGCTAGTAGGGCAGTGGCCTAGGTCCAAAGTAGTAGAAGTAGCACAAAAACATTTTTTGAGTGTAGGATTTTCCCTGCTCAAGCCTGCCTACTAGAATCGCTAGTGCTTGAAAGGAAAAGTGAAGGAAATACATAGGAATTGGAAAGTTTCCTATGGTACTACTATTCATGCATTTGGTTCAAAGGAATGGGGCAAAGGAAAACTGTAGGATTTGTTCCTTTAGTGTCTCCTTGAAAGAAAAACTGTAGGAATTTTAATATCCACTTGTCCTCCTTTTCATATTCCTATTCAAGAAGCACAAGACTAAGAGACAGTAGCATAATAGCATTATAACCGTACATTTTCTTGTGGTTTGACTTAATCTCACCATGCTTCTTTGCATCCTGTGATCTTCCAGTTCTTGTGAACCAAACACGCAGATTGGCAGAAATTCTGTGTTTTTAAATTCTCTATTTTGCACGTGCATTCCTATCCTATTCCTGTGTATTTCCAATCCCTTCATTGTTAGAATCCTCAAATTTAAACAAGCACTATTAGAATCACTTTCTTTGCCGTCAGCCAGCTCTTTGCCGTCAGCCAGCTAATGGCAAAGAATGTCTTTGCCATCAACTTAAAGAAACCTGACGGCAAAGAGTGAGCTAACGGCAAAGGTCATGTTTGCCGTCGGCCTGCTCTTTGCCGTTCGCTAGCCGACGGCATAGAAGCTTTGCCATCAGCTAGCAGACGACAAAGAGTGAGGGTGGCCCACTAGCGAGAACCACCTAACGGGCACTTTCTTTGCCGTCTGCTAGTGGACGGCAAAGCTTCGTTGCCGTCCGCTAGCAGACGGCAAAGAAAGTGTCCAAACTAACGTCCGTTAGCTAGGCTCTTTGCCGTCTGCTAGCAGACGGCAAAGAACCGTGCCCTAACTAAAATGCCAATGATGCTCGCGCCCCAATCTCTCTGTCCCCTCCACCCCCTCCACCCTGTAGGCCGAGCCGCCGCCGCCCCGCGCCACCCCTGTCGCCACGCCGCCCCCGCCGCCCCGGCGACCCCCTCCTCCGCCCCGCGCCACCCCGCCCCGCCCAAGTGCCCGAGCCGCCGCCGCCCCAAGTCACGCCTGTCGCCGCGGCGCCCCCCTCCTCCACCCCGGCGGCCCTGGCGCCCCTCTCCTCCACAACCGCGGCCGCCCCGCCGCTCCGGCGCCCACTCCTCCACCCTGCTGCCCCGCGCCCCTGTCCTCCACCACTGCGGCCGCCCCGCCGCTTTGGCGCCCCCTCCTCCACCTGGCCGCCCCGGCGCCCCTGTCCTCCACTACCGCGGCCGCCCGCCGCTCCGGCGCCCCGTCCTCCACCCGGCCGCCCCGGCGCCCTTCTCCTCCACCCCCGTGGCTGCCCCGCCGCTCCGGCGCCCTCTGCTCTGGTGAGACCTAGTTTTTTTTCTTCTGTTTTTTAGTTTAGTTTAGGTTTACTTTAGGTTTGGTTTAGTTTAGGTTTACTTTAGTTTACTTTAGGTTTAGTTGAAGTGATTAGTAGGCCTAGTGATTGCCGTGGAAACTGGCCTATGTTTCTTTGTGCTAGGCCACTGTTTGAAATGAATAAATCTGCGGTTCATGTGAACACCAAACCTTATATTCATATCATAGTGTCATACAGTGCTAATGAGTTGGAAAAGTTTGAAAAAAGGCACCACTCATGATGGTCAGGAAAAGATTGATTTTTCCCTGCTTTTCCTGTTTTGTCTCATGATACACACCCAGTCGTGCCGAGTGCCCTCCATATTTTCCGCCCTTGCGCTACGAATAAATAAATTCCCCAAAATGAAAAATTATTGGATAGAGACCGTTTTTCTGATATGCAAAGGCATGAAATCTTACGCGACATCAGGGAGTATATAAGTGGTTAATTAGATGAGTACTAATTGGAACCGTGAGCCCCCACAGCATTTCAGGCGCAGGGTATGATTTTATCAACCATATGTTCTTCACTTGGAAATTAGTTTTTAATGTTTTCTTGTATGTTGTTCCATAACTTTTAATTGGTAGAAGTTTGAAGTTCACGATGAGTATTGCACCAAGTTTAGTTAGTTCATCACTCTCCTATTGTTGCTTTTGGCATTGCATTCACTGTGTATCTGTCACAATGGATGCGTCAAAGGAAGCACAAATGAATATCTTAGTGCACTACAGGCTTACATGTGATGACTGATCCTTAACTCAGTCATAATTTCCTCATTGCACTCATGTGAAACAATTTTTCTTCACTGTCCTAGTGTTGCTTTTGGCATTGCATTCTCTGTGTATATGTCACAATGGGATGCGTCAACGGAAGCATAAACAAACATGTCTTGTTGCATTGCAGACTTATCTATTATGACTGATCTCTACTTCATTCATGACCTCCTCAATGCACTCATTTGTTATAATTTTACAGTTGGTACTCGGTTTCAGTGTTTATTTGTTTGTTTACAACATGTGATCTAAAATTCATCAGATTGTGGGACTTCTTGTCTGCCCTGTTGGCTATAACGATTGAGATTGCCTATGGGATGAAGCAGTCCCTTACATCTGATAACCATCCTCTTCACTTTGTCTGCTAAAACCTCCAGTTTTTAGCTGATCATTAACAGATGGGACATTTATATAATCATCTCCTTCACTTTGTCTGCTAAGACGTTCTGTTTCTAGCTGATCATTAGTTGATGTGATATTTCATGAGTATATAAGTGGTTAATTACATGAGTACTTTACAAGGCAGCTTTGTTCTACTTGCATCCTATAAATTTCATTTGACGTTCACATGGGCATGGATGCTTTGTTCTAGTATTGCTGTTTAACCACTTTATGTCCTTGTCCCAACTAGCAGCTGCCTTTTTCTGTGAGATGAGCAAAACTATACATGTTGTTACCACTAACATTCCCAGATCAACTCACCTATCAAGTTTGAATTCCTCTCATCGTTTTCTCCCTACTCTGCTGCACAGTTTCAGTAGCTGCCTGCATATTATCCCTGCATACAAAGTAAATTGATTTTAGGACACTGCCCTTAGTTTCTGATTTGAGGTATGTTTGTTTGCTTGGTGTGTGTCAATCTCAAAATGGCAGACAAAACATGACACCTAAAATATGTCAACCTAGAGCCACCTAAAATATGGTGCAACTATGATTGTTGCCACAAGTATTCCAATGTGATCACACCATAAGGAACTTTAGGTTTAGTTTTGGTTAAGAAGAAAGAAGAAAGATGAAAGAAAATAAGAAGAAGAAGAAAAAGAGGAGGAAGAAGAAGTGTATTTTTTCCCTTTTTAGATTACTATGCTCTGTTTGTCAACATTTTCAGTTTTCATTCATGTCTAAAGAAATCCCTAGTTTTGAAGGGTGCCAATTGCAATTGCCAACTAACCTACCAAATTAATTAAGTGTTGTTGATGTTGTTGAGCACAAGTGCATTGCTTTTTTTTTTCTCAGTTTTCTTTCATGTCTAGAAACTTGGCTCTGTTCCAACTATGCCCATTTATCAAATATGATACAGTTGAATTAGAGCCAAGTTGGAGTAGATATGCATATGGTCCATTTATCAAATATGGTTCTAGCTAGCTGTGTTTATAGATATGGTTCTAGATACTAATTGGTCTCTTCTGCTGCTTATCAGAGATGGGGGGAGGCCACCACCGCAGGCTGCGCTCTGCCACACCGGAGTACGACTTGGAAGGTTTTGAGTTCTTCACGATCATACTTGAGAATTCCTCCAGGAGGCAGGTATATAAAAGGAGAGATCTCCCCTTCACCCATCTCTTTATCATAACTCTGCTGTTTGCTACATCACTCCTTGACCCACGCTGCAAAGGCTGGCTGACACTTTTATGAAGATGCTGGATGGCCATCGGCCAAAGAATGTGAAGCTGCGACAGGCTGGCAGCGGGCATCGCAGTCTGTGGGACGTGGAGGTGGTGATCAGGTATGACCACATGTACCTGTGTCGTGGCTGGGAGCAGTTCATCCATGCCTATGACCTGTGGCACGGGTACTTCCTTGTCTTCAGGTACGACGGCGACGCCATGCTCATCGTGAAGGTGTTCAACACGACTATGTGCCGCATGCGCTACTAGGACGACGACGATGCCAGTACGCTCTGCCTCTTCTTCCTCTACATTTGGCTTTGTCTCACAACGATTGTTAAAAAAACTTTGTTGCATTTGGTCAGGCAATGGGAGCAGCAGCTGCGACTCTGGCTATAGCCAAAGCAGCATCGACTCTGGCAACAGCAAAAGCAGCAGTGAGGATGAGAAGGAACAGAGTGGGGAAGAAGAGGAGCAGAGCGGGGATTACCTCGCGATGGTGGTGGCTGACGATGGCCACGTGATGGTGGTGGCTGACGATGGCCTCGCGATGGTGGCGACTGACGATGAGCTAGCGGCGGTGGTGCCTGAAGATGGCCTCGCGATGGTGGTGGTGCCTGACGATGACCACGCGATGGTGGTGGCGCCGGCGATCCCACAGTTGGGGGACGATAGGACCACGCCAATTGTGGTAGAGGAGTACATCCCACTGCCTCGCCGCTCTAAGCGCATCAAGATGATGAAGGGGAAGCAGAAGAAGGAGGAGTAAAGATCTTAAGAAAAGCTAGTCTTCTTCTAATTTGCAGATATGTTGGAAACTTGTTTTGGATATGTTGTTGGAAACAATTGTATGTTGGATATGTAGTTGGAAACTTGTATGTTGGAAACTTATTGTTGGTATGCTTGTTGAAATTATTTTGAAATGTGTATATATATCTGTAAAATTCTGTCAAATTGAATGAATTTAAGAAAAAACAGAAAAAACAGGGGCTATACAGCCACTTTGCCGTCCGCTGGCAGACGGCAAAGGTTTTTGCCGTCAGCCAGCAGACGGCAAAGCTGACACGTGGCAGCTACCTGTGCAACCTGGGGTGCACTGGGCTGGCCTATTTGGCAGCTTTTTGCCGTCAGCTGGCTGATAGCAAAGATGCAAAGGTCTTTGCCGTCAGCCAGCTGATGGCAAAGCACGCCGTTAACCACTTAACGGGCCTAAGCTGCCACATGCGCTGTCCATGCTCTTTGCCGTCTGCTAGCAGACGGCAAAGGCCTTTGCATCTTTGCCGTCTGCCAGCAGACGGCAAAGAGGCCTTTGCCGTAGCCTGTTCAGCCAGACCTGTTGCCGTCTGCTGGCTGACGGCAAAGGCCTTTGCCGTCAGCCAGGCATGCCTTTGCCGTCAGCCATGGCTGACGGCAAAGTGCCTGATTCCTGTAGTGAAGCCCTTACCCAATTACTTCTGTTTCAGATATGTGTCACAGAAAAACCTTTTGTGGTTTTTCCCGCTCCTGCTACATTGTGTTCCACCCCAGCTCAGCTGCTCCAACGACGGAAGGGTTAACCATAGTAGGGATCCGCCCTCCAGACTGTCTTTCGCCGCCTCAGATCTTCTTCCCCGCCGCCGGCAGCCACGACAACTACATTATCATCATCAACCGAGCAGATGACCTCGAGGACTACACGGGTCTGCAAGAGAGGTCACACTCTTTCGTGTCTGCTTACATTATGAATCGCTTAATATTACATGCTACTTTATCGTCCTGTTCACCGATTAGACTATGAGTCAGCTCCAAACTAATGCTCAAACTTGAGTTTTTAAATGGTTGTGGGGTACATATCGGGGCCGCAATCAATAGTATCTATCTACTATCTGGTTAATCTCTGGTGTCTACTATGAGTTTCATGTTGGGTGGAAAACAAACAGTAAAGAAGCCATTATCTGTATTTTTTAACTGAAGCCATTATCTGCCTGCTATCATTGGTTTTGGGTCTATCCACAGTTTGCTACCATCACTCTAGATTTTTTCATGCACTCCTTACATAATCTCACTATGTTTTATTCCTATGCATGTCAGTTATTGTACACAATGGAACTGAACATGTAGAGCAAAAGAGATGAGCCTTGCGTGGCTATAAAATTTCATGCAAACGTCGCTCCATGGTGGGCGCAAAGGCAGCCCCCCTCCATCCATTTCGGATTGTAATCAAGAGGAAGATAACTGTTCTGAGGGGGATTCAGAAGGAGAAGACCACTCCTATTTACCCCCTGAGGTCTTCGCTCTAACTTGGCATGCTGATGTTGGTAATATCATGCATATGGTGCCTTGCATTGCTTACTTTATACATCAAATATGTCATCTTCTTAGTTTAGACATGCTTTGTGTGAATGCAATATGTTTAGTTTCTTTATCGTATATGTGAATTATGGAACGACATCTTGTTTAGCCAGGCATCATATATGTGAATTTTGTAATGCCATCCTGCTTAGCCAGTAATCTTATATGTGAATTATATCATGCCATCCTTTTTTTTCATTACGTATTACATTTGTCAACAATGTTACTACATTCAACTACTCTTCATGTGCATCAGCCATTTGACACGGTGATGGAAAATTCTGGAGTGAAAACAAGGTCTTCAGAGCAGACTATGCTATCTGACAAAGCGCATATCTCGCTGGTTACGGATAGCTCCTCAGAGGAGGATTCAGAGACAAATGACCAGTCCTATTTCCCCCCGAGGTGTATGCTCTAACAAGGCAGGGTTATGTTACTCATATCGTGCGTATGGTGTCTTGCATTGCTATGTCATTTGCTTAGTTTAGACATGCTTTGTGTGAATGCCACCTATTTAGTGTCTAATTACCATATATGTGAATTATGCAATGCCATCTTGTTGCAAGACATTATATATGTGAATTATGCAATGCTATCATGTTGCGAGGCATTATATATGTGAGTTATGCAATGCCATGCTGTTTAGCCAGTCATCATATATGTGAATTATATCATGCTATCCTTTTTTTGTATTACGTGTTCCATTTGTCAACAACGTTTGTATATTCAACTACTCTTCCTGTGCATCAGCCATTTGAAGCGATGATGGAAGTATCTGGAGTGAAAACAAGGTATTCAGAGCAGACAATGCTACCTGCTGAAGCAGACATCTTGCTGGTTACAGATAGCTCCTCAAGGAGGATTCAGAGACAGATGACCTGTCCTATTTCCCCCTGAGGTCTATGCTCAAACTTGGCAGGGTTATATTACTCATGTCATGCATGTTGTCTTGCATTGCTTAGTTTTTACATCATATATGCGATTGCCATCTGCTTACTTGCTTATTATATAAATCATATATTTGAATTATATCATGCCATCATGTTTACATAGACAGCATCTGTCTGAATTTTGGCATGCGAACCCATTTGATAAAGACGTCATATAGTTATATCATCTCATCATGTTTAGTGTTTACTGTCATCATATTTTGAATTATGTCATTCTATCCGTAAATTATGGCATGCTATCATGTTTCCATAGGCGGCATGTATGTGAATTATGGCATGCCAACCTATTTAATAAATACATTATATAGTTATATCATGTCATCCTGTTTACATAGTCATCATATTTTGAACTATGTGTTTCCATCCTTTTTAGTTAGCCATCATATATGTGAAATTGTGTCATGCTATCCTGTTTGGTTAGACAACATAAATGTGAATTATTTCATGCCCTCTTTTATTCCCCACTATCCATTGCACCTGTCTATCATACAATGTCTTTACATTCAATTACTTTTCTTGTTTATCAGCCATTTGAATTGGAGAGGGTGATGGCAGTATCTAAGGGAGTAACAACACGGTCTTCAGAAAAGATAGTGCTACCAGTCGATGCAGATAGAACCACGATTGTACTTGCCCAAAAACCAGCCCCACCGTACATAACCCAGACTCACGCAGATTGTTCCCCTACCCCGTTGGACAAAGAACCAGCTACACCCCTTCTAACCCCAACACTAGCAGATAGTGACCCAGTTCCAGTTGACACAGCACTGTTTCCACCATAGAGCACCCAAACACGAGCAGTTAGTAAGGGAACTGCAGTGCCCAAAGCACGAGGACCACCACTCCGAATTCCAACTCAACGCTTAAAGCAGAAGAAGAATTTTTCTCAGGTCAGGTTCTGTAGCTATGGTTCATACTCCTTGGCTCTTGCATCACTGTATTTACTCATACCAACTATTTTCAAATTTGAAGGATGGAATTGAAACTCCAATGGCGCAACAGGTATGTTTTAAACCTGTTTCTTTAACTGGTTTGCTGTTGTAACTTGCTCTATGTTGATTCCAGTTTCAATTGAATAAACAGTTATGTTCTTACGTCATGCACATTACAAGTGTTTTTATTGCTCTGTAGTTTCCCACACTTATATTTTGTCTATGCTGCTTTGTCTTAAACAGATATTATTTGAACTGTGTCTCTATCTTGATTTGGGAAATAAAACTAGAATGATATAGACCATACAGTGACCATGGTACATAGATATATGTTTGTTTCATGCTGTTATCCTGTCCACTTTACTACTGAACTGATTTACCAAAATGAGTTTCATAAACAACATGGTAAACCTGTGATGTGTCTACTTGTTTCCTTTTTAGAATGCGGACAAAATATTGGAGAAGAGTACCCCGCTATGCAATGGTAAAGGAAGTAATGCAGATAAGGTTCAAGATAGCGAGACATCCCTGTTGGTCTCCAAGAAAGCTGATAAAAACTATCTTGACGACAGTGAGACAACCCAAAAGTCCTGTCTTGATGTAGTGTTCGAGTTACTGGCCACTACCACTGGCACAAGCTCTTCGAACTCGCTGTCTAAATCACTTCAGCTTCTTCAGTCTCAGCTACAAGCTGAAAGGCATCAGTCAGCTGTGCTGCGGCAAGAAGCCGAAGGACTGAGGAAGTCCCTGCAGAATTCAGAGGCATACTTTCTGGTGCAACAGCAAGCGCTGGAGGATTTAAGCGCCAAACAAGAGAAAGTTAATAAGCTTGCTCAGCATCTTTCCAGCATTATGGGTACTCAGGATATTGTTTCTTGAGCTCTTCTGAAGTGGTTTCAGTTCTGGACTTGCTTTGCTGCGGAGTGTATTTCCACTGGTCGCCAACTTTGACAACCAGTGTATGTGATATGCTGCTTTGTTCCCTACTAGTAAGCGTGCACGTGCAACACACGTATTATCATGTGAAAACAATCAACATCCACCTTATGAAGAAAGATATATCAATAAAATAAACAAAATATAGTGATGTACCAACATAAGAGATGCAATAGAGATTTTTAACAATGTTGTAATACAAAAAACTTAGTTGGACTAAAACTATAGTGAACATATTGGAGAACCCTGGCATTCAATTGTTTTGCTCGAGTAGGTAAGGCTGAGAACCAGATCTTTCATAATTATTACACAAATAGAAAATTGGTAAAAAGACTGTAAACATTTTCAGTGGAGCACATCATTCATCGTAATCAACTCCATAGTATAAGACTAAAATCTAAAAGGCTGGAAACATAAACCAATGGATCCATCCACAAAATAAGATCTGCTTCATGACAACAATCCGTGATTAAAAAAGGTATTATTATGATCACATCAGTCTAATAGGAGATTATATGGGTTGCAAAATCCGCAACATCACAGCACAGGGCATTCTAAATTTTTCAATACCATATTTATCAGAACAATGAAAATAAAGCTAGGGATATTGAGAGATGTAAGATAGTAGCACTCTATCCATGGATAGGGATGCTCCCAGGCAGTATTGTTATCTTGAAAGAAAATCTAGCTTGAAAGACTTCTTTGGTCAGAGAAAGCATCAGAGCTCCCTGAACCTACATATTGCACCCCTTGTGTTAGTCAAGATCGAAAAATAGCTTGGCATTGGCAATCAGAAATGTACCTTGTAATCAAGTTATTTGCTTCGTTCATGTTTGGTTTGAAGTATAGCTGAGACTGCTCAGTCGTATGAAAGATGATCTCTGATATTGAGTGTAAGAAAGCCTTGAAAGTAGTAGGAGACAACTTAAAACGCAATAGCAGGAAGCCATAGTTAAAATAGTGAAGTGCATGTTGCCTGCAGAAATCCCTAGCAAGAGACTGGTCTTCTTCCCCACATTACCATTGACCCATTTAGTTGTCCAGATGACCAGATTAAATCGTAAGCATTATGTGGTTCTTATTTCAGCAAAAAGGAATTTTGTTGAATAATTAACTTAACTGGTATAAAAGAACTATATTATGGGATGCGCTTAAACGGTAAAAGATTTGTCTAGAAGATAGGAATAAAATACATGCAATTACTCACTAAAATCTTCTCTGCTCTCACTACTGGGGGATACCAGCTATTTGACTAATAGGGTAATAATGGGACATATGGTGCAACTCAACTCATGTGAGCTAGATTGACAAACTTTTATTGCAGACAGAGATGATCTCTAAAGCAATGGGTGGGATGAAATTCTCGACAACAGCATGCAATCAGGAAATAAGGACCGTTTGATGACTATAAAATTGACAATAAAGATGTCTCTTTTTCACAATTGGTTGCTCCATTTTTCAGTATTGGTTATCCAACCAGTATTTTTTTAGTTTTATTTTGATAAGTGTTTGTAGACCAAAGATCTTTGCCTTGCCAATTTATTCATATTCAACACATATTACCTTTTGCACCAGCTACACCAGAAACATGCATCCTACTGTCAAGTTTTCATGGTAGTGTACTTAGTCTTTTACAGTCAAGTGTGTAAAAAAAAATTTATGGTGCTTAATTCTGCTAGGTTGCTTTTCTTCGCTTGAGTTGCTCCTCCCTTTTTTAATTCCTATTAAATTACCCAGCCATGAATCAAAAGAGTATTTAGGTGCTCCAGACTTACAGAAATTAATTCTGTAGGGTATCTTTTCTAATGCCGGAGATCTGATTGATTCTCACCAAAAATGGAAACGTGAGGATCCCTTGTACTCCACTACTTACCATGGAAGTTGATTGATAACGCACCAAAACAAAATCACCACAAAATGGAAACTTGAGGATTCATTCCTCTCTAGTGGAAGGGAATAAATCATTAACCATGGAAGTTGATTGATAATGCAGACAAAAGGAAAATAGTTGTGGGATACTAACTCTGTAGTAAAAAGGAAAAAATCATTGTCAAGTATTCTTGCACCATAGCTCGATGGTTGTAATGCGATATTAAAAGATTGTTTGTGGTTAACTTCTATCTCAACATGAGGCCAGCCTGTAAAGCTGATTATACTTCCATCTCAACATGAGTCCATGGAAGCTGAGTTTTTGGCACGGAGGGTCTGGGATCAAATCCAAACAGCCTCATACTAACCTTGTAAATGATGAAGCCGAATGTGTATGCGTACTCGTGTCGAACACTTCATTTCTGTACAGCTCAAGTGCAGTGTAGTAACCTAAATTACAGAAGAATATAATTAAGTTTGTCAGTGAAGGATTATTATTTGTATAATATTTCTAATTTTGATGTTACTAAAATTGGGCTTACTGAAGCTGTTGACAATGGCCTTGTGGTTCACCAGTTTCACCTTCTCAGGAACAACATTGGACAACCTCACCAAGGAGAATCACTCGGCCTTCATTAGGCCTCCATTATCACCGAAAAGATATTTCTTGCACCTTACCAAGATTCAAATAGTAAAGTAGAGGATAACCTTACAAAGGTTTGCGTCCGGATATGCAAGTATTTATGATTCCCAGAGAATGCAGCAAGAGAACAGAGAAGACCAAGTTGCTCCATTTCCTCTTCTTGCTTTGGCTTTAGGTCACAGTGGATGATGGGGTATAGGTTGCAGATAAGTCATGCCTCTGAACACCCAGATATAGCGGCAACATCATGTTCAAATTATTGGGAGCATCTACAAATATTATCTCCTGCAACAATTAGACTTTAGTTGTATCATATAAAAACTGGTACTGAAAGAATGAGAGTATCATTGGCAGTGGCCATAAAATTCAGTACTTTGTAGTGAAGAACCAATACATATCCGGTTGTAATCATGCACAAACTTTCCACTTCAATATCATGACATTGCTGCAGCACGTGTACCATGATTGGGATCCTGGCCACATCGACTGTGAGACGACACTTTTTCTCCACACTCAGGAGCGATTTGATTGCGTCGAGGCTGCATCCGTGCCTCACCACCATGTTCACGACCTGTCAACGACTACAAAATATAGTAGTAAGTAACAACAATTGCAGTCAGCGGGCACAAGCAAGTAGAGGCCGACGCGCACGCATCACACAAACAGAGCACACGCAACATGGACGCAGAGCAACAAAACTACTATACAAGAATGCACACAAGACACGCACGCGGCACAGAGGCATCATCCAGAGAATATGAACGGAGCCGCCGCTCCATGGATGCACTGCTGCCGGCTTCCGCTACCTGCGTTGGCAGAGGGAGTGGAGCATATGAGAGTGGCACAAACATGGTGGGTCAGCGAGAGCATCTAGCACCACTCCGGCGAGAAGCCGAGAAACAAGCTCGTGTGGTCGTCGACATCATTAGCGAAGTAGGAGGGCCAACTGCATCGGATGCGTCACCAGCTTCACGCCTCGCCCCGCAGGAGCCCGCCTTATGCGCACCTCGTGCTCATGTGCTTCACGCTGAGCTGGCCTACGCACATGACGCGAGTTGTGGCCAAGCTCGCCGTCCATGCACGCTGACCGCGCATGTTGTCGCGATGCGCTAGCTAGCGCGCTGGCCGTCTCCATGTCGCACCATCGCCGGCCCTGCTGTCCGAGACCGACCTGCCGCCGCCGCCAGTCTCTGGTCGCCCATGGTGTCAGGCACAGCTGCCATGCGCTTGTGTGCCATGCGTCTACGCGGGTGATGTGCTGAGCCCTGGCCCTCCTGTCCACACATAGACGCGTTCCCACCGGCGCCCTAGCGTCCCACCCGCTGCCCGCCGCCGGCATGGATGGGAACAACAGGGGCGACTATGCAGGGCGGCGAGGCGCGGCTAGCTCCATGGGCGTGCGCTCGTCCTCGTCGAAGTGGCGGCTGATGTGGGAGGGATTGGTGAGGAAGGAAGGAACATCAGCAGTCGCCGTCACAGCGGAGGAAGCGACGGGAGTGCGCGTGCGCGCGGATGCAGTCGAAGAGGCAGAAGGGGCAGCGGTGGGGCGGTCGGGTAGTCATGCAGAGCCGCGAAAACGGGAGCAGTTCTTCTCGATCCAGGACTCCTCGATCTGGTAGTCGTGCAAAGGCGAGGGGCGGAGGGATTCCAAGACGCCTCGCGATCTGGGGCCAGAGAAAGAAGAGTCGGGGACGCACGATTCGGGTGAAAACCGTTCTGTAAATCATGGTAGACAGCGGGGATCGAGGGATGTGGAGCCTAGGAGGATCGGCAGACGCGACAGACGACGTCTTCTGCGGGCAGAACATTTGATCCGAGACGTTGATCTCGATGATAGATTATTAGAGTAATATGGACGGTAGGATGTATTTATGTTGATTTAATCTGAGGGTCCTTGTTATCCTGTGTACAATTTGTTGTGTGACTTTAGGAGAACTTATGTTTGCTCTTTTAATAGTAGTAGAGATAGAGATATTTGCACTGGTGGTGAACTTTGATGCCCAGTGGATGTAATATGTGTAATAGCCGTGATAGCCTAGCGTAAGTTGCTTGCTTATTTATTTCCTTGTTGTCTCCTTTATTTGTTTGCTTGTAGTTAGTGCAGTTCTTTTTCCGCGGTTTGCTAGTGGCCGCAATAACCTATTTTTTAAAACTAGACCACAATAACCATGGGCTACATATTTACTGTAGTGACCATGGGCCTCCTACGGGCCGTAGAAACAATGGGCCTTCTATGGGCCATAGAAACAATGGGCCCTCTACGGGCCGTATAAACAATGGGCCTTATACGGGCCGTAGCATCAATGGGCCTTCTACGGGCCGTATGATCGATTGGCCAAACATGGGCCAATAAAAGACAGCATTATGGACCGTAAACGGGCTAGAGTTGGAATTGTTCGTTCATGGGCCGACCATATATAACGGGCCATCATTAATCGTCCGTCTTTGATGACGCTATGAAAACGGCCCAACGGATTAACGGGCCACAAACGGGCCGACTGTAACCACGGGCTGAATTTGGCCCACAAGCAGAAAAGGCCAGTAACGGGCCGTAAGTAACCGAATGCTGGAAATGAGCCCAAGAATAAATGGGCCCTGTGAAGGCCGAAAGATAACACGGGCTGGAAACGGCCCAATGGAATAATGGGCCGTTAATGGGTATAAAGTGATGCACTGTTGATTACAGGCCAGTTTCACCACGGGCCGTTAATGGGCCAAGAGTTAGAAAGGGCCTCATATGGGCCGAAAGACGTCATGGGCCATACATGGGCCGGAAGTTACAACGGGCTGGAATCATATTGGACGGCCCAGATGACGCTACTGGGCCTAATTCGGATAGGCCGTAACGGGCCGTGACTTCGCGGGCTGTAAATGGGCTATATGCGAATAGGCCATTAACAGGCTTTCCGTGGGCCGGCACGCTACCATTTGACCAAGTCAAATGGGCCGGCCTTTTCATCGGAATGGGCCTCTGTTGGGCCATGCCACATGTCAACGTATCATAGGCGCCTTCGGTCCAATGAGTGGATAACATCTGTCCCAACGGTGAGCCGACACGTGGTTCCTCTGGCCAATGAGAAATTTACAAGTGGAAAATCCGCATTGGTCGTGGCTGTTAGCGGGTTATCGGATCCAAAACCAGACCCGATAGCTTAATGGCGACCCATTACGGTGGATGCCACATGTCGGTCACCCTTGATGAAAGCACTTCCATGACGTGCGATTTATCGTCATGGAAGTGGACACTTCCGTGATGATAATTTTGGTAATGTCATGGAACACTTCTACGACAGCACAGGTATGACTATCTTGATTCTGTCACAAAATCGTCATGGATGTACATGCATGACAGAAAACGTGACCTACTGTGACAAACACGTATCATCACGGAAGTGTATTTTTTTGTAGTGGGAGGCGCCCAAGTAGGAGGAATCCTACTTGGAGTCCCTCCCAAGCCGCCCCCTGCCATATATAACCGAGGGGGGAGGAAAGAGGGGGGAGAGGGAAGGAAGTGGGAATCCTAATCCACACTTTCCTTTCCCTTCTCCCCTTTCCTTCTCCTCCTTAGGCCGGCCCATATGGCGGGCGCACCAGCCCCTTATGGCTGGATCGTTTCCCCTCTTGGCCCATAAGGCCCATATCTTTTGCCAGGGATGCCCGGATCCCCTTCCGGTGACCCGATAAGTACCCGGTACCCCCAGAAACACTTCCGGTGTCCGAATACCATCGCCCTATGTTGTCGGAAACCACGACCACCTATGGGGCCATGAGCCCCTTTTTAGTTCCGCGGGGGGATAGGCATGTTGCACAAAGAGCAGAGAAGCATAGCACAGCGCGGCAGAGATCACACGGGCAGTTTTACCCAGGTTCAGGCCGCCGTGAGGCGTAAAACCCTACTCCTGTTTTGGTGGATTGATGGTGGAAATATGGTGGCGGGTGTGGCGCACTTGCCCGGCAAGGTTGCCTCAGGGCGAGAGTGGCTACGCGCGTATGAATGTCTGAGGGTCTGAACCAGCCAACCCTTTCTACGGTCGCCATGGGCCTCCTGTTATACATTAAGGGGTCACCACAGTGGCAAATCAGTCTTTACACACTGATTAGATAGCGAACAGTGCTATCACACCTAACTCTGCAGGCTAACAAAGCGCATTAAATGCACCGTCTAGTGTCACATCACAGCATGCCCGGCAACCCTTGCTGGGCTGTTTTGCCAGCTTTGCACCTACTTGCTTGACACGTCCCAGGACGGGTGTCATATGGAGCCGTTAGGAAGTGGTTGCCATGTGGCAAGAAGCAGCCACTTAGTAACTTAGGGGCTTGACACCACACTGATCGATGACTTGGGTTGCTTGGGAGGTGGAGCGGTGGGGTGGCTTTCCTCCACTAGCCCCGGCAGGCCTGCCGGGACGATCTGGAAGCTTGCTTCCGGGGTAAACCAAACCTTGCCAGGATCGCCTGCCCGGCAAGGGAGGTTCTTTCCTTAGCGATATCTTGCTCCTCTGGCTCATCTTGGTCTTCCTGTCCTGCACTTGGATCCTCCAAGGGAATTGATCCATCATGCTTGGGTTGATCATGGTGCTGTAATCTTGTCTTCAGGCCTATGCACAGTCCGGGCAACAGACCCAGGGTTTGTTGCACCGACAGGAGCCCCCGGGCCTGGCACGAACGCGCCGCTGGGCGTCGACGGGGTAGGCCCTAACCAGTGCACAGGCAAGAGTGCAGAGGTGGCTCCGTCCTTTGAGATCTTCATTACTTCTCCATTAACCCAAGCTTGGGTCAGTTTCTGGTTTTTCCGCGCGCCGTGCAACGCCAATCGTGGTGGGGCCATTCTTGTAATGGCCCGTGAATGACTTTAACGCATGGTCGGGTAACTGCCAATTCACTCTTCCCATCACGCCTTTATCCTAAGCCACATATGCTGCATGCATTGAGTGGGGTAGGTAATGGAGGCGCGTGGTGCGGGAGATTATCAAGGCAGGGGCCCGGTCTTCTTGGATTGGTGGAGGAGGACGGCGATTACCCGACGGGGAATCAGCCCCCAGCTTGCCTATAAAAGGAGGAGCAGGGGAGAGGTGGAGGCATTCCTCCACATTCCTCTCTTCCTCCATCTTCTGCTTTCTCCTGGATAGGCTAAAGGGAAGAGCCCGGGGGCAGACCCTGGGCACTAGCTTAGAGCTTCGCATGAGCCTCAGGGGGGCACTCGGGCGGCGCGGCGGTAGCACTGGAGGTGGCGACTCTGGTGCGCTCGTCGCCGGGTCGCCCTTGGCTTCAATTCTAGTGAGAGGCGACACAAACGACACCACGCCGAGGCCCATAATGGGCAGGGGTGTGGTAGTCGATCATGGCCTATCCCTTCTCTTCTTGTGGCGTTGGAGGGAGGTTGTAGAGATGGTTCGCCATTGGTGAAGGCAGACCCTATCTCCCAGTACACCACCCGTCTGGCGCGTGGGGGAGCCTCTAGCTCCCATGCATTTCTCCTAAATGGGCGGGGTCTTCATACCGCCGGGCTGTCGGGGACGACCATGCTCTCTGTGGGATCACCCGGAGTGCACGGTGTCCGCATCGGTTCGCGTGGCGGGAGCTTATGGGCGACGGTGGTGCAGAAGGCGGCGGCAACCCACGACGCGTCAAGAACGGGGGCGACCGTTCTGACGAGTCGTGTTTGCCGGTGGCTCCGTCTGGGCTCCTGGCAGCGCCACCACCCACGCCTGCCCTCTGGTTTCTTCCTCTTAGCCTGATGGCGGTGCTCTCCTGATCCTGGGGAGGCGCCGAATCCCAGCGAGGCCCACCTCCTACCTCCTTAGTCCCTCCATGTGATTTCCTAAAGGAGATGGACAAGGGCAAAGGCATCACGGGACACTTATCTTTTTTCAATCTTAAATCCTTTGGCACTTGCCAAATTTTAGTTCAAATAATGTAAACCCTCGAATCCATGTGTGTGTCCTGTAAGGTTTGTACTTGTTTGATCAGCATATTAATGAAAAAGATAAATCTTGCCGGGGACTCGTGCATGTATATGTCCTTGCAGAGGTGGGCTGCCTCTATATTTTAAAGTAAACAAGCTCCCCCGGTAGGCTATCCTGCCGGTACCCTCTGTTTTGTTGCCGGGGAGTTAGGCCTACCGGGCACAAATCATGAAGAGGGACCAGCCCCCCGCCAGTCCTTTTCCACCAAAGGCCACTGTGACCACCCTGACCGAATCAACGTTCGAGTCAAAGGGTGGGAGCACCTAAGTTCCAAAGGGTAGTAGGGTTTTCTCATGCACAAGACCTTATACTTACAGAAAATGTATGAATAAAAGGAAGAACTTATCTGTTTGGCTTGCCGGAGACTGCAGTGCTAGCTTGTCTTCTCATCTCCTCTTGAGGACTGAATCCACGGCAGGAGCCTGTAGTTTATGCAGATGAAAATGATGCCAGATGCGATCTTATCTACATGAAGATGTGATGCTCATGATATTCTTATGCATGCATGTGATACGTCTCTGTTGTATCTATAATTTTTTATTGTTCCATGCCAATATTCTACAACTTTTACATACTTTTGGCAACTTTTTAAACTATTTTTGGGACTAACATATTGATCCAGTGCCCAGTGCCAGTTCCTGTTTGTTGCATGTTTTTTGTTTCACAAAAAATCCATATCAAACGGAGTCCAAACACGATAAAAACTTACTGAGATTTTTTTTTGGAATATATGTGATTTTTGGGAAAAAGAATCAACGCGAGACGATGCCCGGGGAGTCCACGAGACAGGGGGGCGCGCCCTAGGGGGTAGGGCGCGCCCCTGACCCTCGTGGCCACTCCATAAGGCGGTTGATGCCATTCTTTCACCGCAAGAAAGCTAATATCCGTATAGAAATCGTGTTAAAATTTCAGCCCAATCGAAGTTACAGATCTTCGGGAATTTAAGAAACGGTGAAAGGCCAGAATCTGGGAACGCACAAACAGAAGCAAACAGAGAGAGAGATCCAATCTTGGAGGGGCTCTCGCCCCTCCGCCGCCATGGAGGCCATGGACCAGAGGGGAAATCCTTCTCCCATCTAGGGGGAAGGTTAAGGAAGAAGAAGAAGGAGGGGGGCTCTCTCCCCCTCTCTCCCGGTGGCGCCGGAACGCCACCGGGGCCATCATCGTGACGGAGATCTACACCAACAACTTCGCCACCGTAATAACCAACTCTCTCTCCCTCTATGCAGTGGTGTAACACCTCTTCTCCCCGCTGTAATCTCTACTTGAACATGGTGCTCAACGCTATATATTATTTCCCAATGATGTATGGCTATCCTATTATGTTTGAGTAGATCCGTTTTGTCCTATGGGTTGACTGATGATCGTGATTGGTTTGAGTTGCATGTTTTATTATTGGTGCTGTCCTATGGTGCTCTCCGTGTCGCGCAAGTGTGAGGGATCCCCACTGTAGGGTTTGCAATATGTTCATGATTTGCTTATGGTGGGTGGCGTGAGTGACAAAAGCACAGACCCGAGTAAGTAGGTTGTTTGCGTATGGGAATAAAGAGGACTTGATACTTTAATGCTATCGTTGGGTTTTACCTTAATGATCTTTAGTAGTTGCGGATGCTTGCTGGAGTTCCAATCATAAGTGCATATGATCCAAGTAGAGAAAGCATGTCAGCTTATGCCTCTCCCTCGTATAAAATTGCAATAGTGATTACCGGTCTAGTTATCGATTGCCTAGGGACAAATAACTTTCTTGTGACAAAAAGCTCTATACTAAAACTAACTTAGTTGTTTCTTTATCTAAATAGCCCCTAGTTCTTATTTACGTGCTCTTTATTATCTTGCAAACCTATCCAATAACACGTACAAAGTACTTTTAATTTCATACTTGTTCTAGGTAAAGCGAACGTTAAGCGTGCGTATAGTTGTATCGGTGGTCGATAGAACTCGAGGGAATATTTGTTCTACCTTTAGCTCCTCGTTGGGTTCGACACTCATAAAACCCTCGATGCTCATTATGTGAAAGATATTATGCACTACTTTAATAATCCTGAGAAAACCCTATTCAACTATATAATGGGAGATACGTTCGATCAACGTGAATACTTCAGGGATTATCGCTTGACTCAAAAAGGGAAACTATTATGGGATGAAATTCATATGTTGCATTGGTATGCTCGGCAACTATGCTTGAGATAGTAGCCAGATAGAATCGATGGCGCCCCACCCCTCCCCTCCACCTCCTAAACCCTAGCCACCCTCAACGCCGACGATCTCCACATTCAACCGTGGGGCTGGTCTTCTGATCCGCTCATTCGCTCCGGCGCTCTTCCCTCTTTCCATTGGTTGTCATCTCAATGGCGGTGCATGCATCAATCTCTCTGGGGTTGGATTTTCCCCCCGGAATGGCTCTGTCACAGGAGATCTGGAGTTCTTTCTGGAGGTCAGTGCATCCATCGGAGAGATCTGGTCATTTCATCATGGTGGTTTCGTTTGCCAGAAGCTCTTTTCGTTTGGATGAGGATAATGTTGGTCTCTCCCTGGAAGCCGCCATTGGAGGTTATTGTTCTGCGCTTAAGGTATCTCACCTACATGATCGTGTTTTCTCGTTTCATGTCTCATGCAAGGAGTTGGGGTTTTTTATTCTGCACCAAAGATCCTTTGTTTGCAATCAGTTTAAGTGTTTCTTTCATCTCTAGGGTCATGGGGGACCTGATTGGGAGCAGGAGTTTAAGCGCTGGCAATTAGAATGCCAGGAGGAATGGACCCTAGTCAGTCCTTCCAAGAGTAGGGCAAAGCTAGGGCTGTTAGCCATGCAAAACCCACCAGCCAAATCTTCTCTCAAGTCCAATCACAGATCCAAGAAGAAGCTTAGGTTTGCCACTTTCATAAACTATGAGGAGTGTAAAGGCTATCGCTATCCAGCTTCTACTCAGGATTGCTTAATAGTTCGAGAGGCTAGTTACTCTATCCATTCCGATGAGGAGCCACCATCGCCAGAGTTGCATACTCCTCGCTGCTGGTGGCGATCCGTTTTGGATCTTTGCCAGCTTCCCCGGAATTGGAGCGTTCAGTTTCTGGCAACTCCGGATCTCCTGGGATATTCAAAACTATTGTTGGGCTGAAATTCTCGGGCTCAAAGGATTTTCCTATTGCTCTAGACGACACCAGCCCATTGAGTCCTGACCCCATGGTTCCTGATTGTGTCAATGCCCCAATCGACATATCAGATGATGATTCGGAGGATTTTAGTTCCCAGGCCGTTGATATTCCTTCCCCTCGGGATATTGCACGTGACTTGCAGAGTTTTGATGAGATGATTGAAGAGATCGTAGCCCGGTTTTGGGACTGCCAAAATTGTTTGGTTATGGCCCATACTTCAGTGACCTGCACTAACAAGGTTAGGTGCCGCAAATGTTTTCGGTCAGGTCACATTAAAAAAGATTGCGTCCGCCAACCGCCTGAGTCATCCATCTGGGTGCCCAAATTCCTATCGCCATGTTTCGTTCCTCGCGCCCGAGCAGAGCACCTTGCCTCTCCGCCTTCCAATTCATCGCAGTAGCCCAAAAAAACCCCAATCTGCTCTTCCTCCATTGCCGCCGCCACCGCTGCAATCTCCCATTGTTTCTCCTCCTCCGCCTGATCTTTCCATGGCGATCAATGCTCTCGACCCACGGCGCTTTCTACCAGCTGGATATGACATCATCGACGGCGGCGGGGATAGATTGCCGCACACCTACTTCACCGCCCACCAGCCACCTCCTCGGATGCATGAGCAGTTCATGGTGGCCATTGTGGAGCCTATGCCTCCTGCTCATATGGTGGCCATCCGACGGGAGCAGGTACTTGACTTCATCACCCAGACTCTGCATGTTCCGGTACGTTCTGCTCAGCCATGGGTTCATGGAGTTGGTCTCTTTGAGATGGAAGACCCAGTTGTCAGAGGATCCTTTACTATGCATCCGCCTTTCCCTCTGGGTTTAGATGAGGAGGGAGCTGAGTTTTTCGTCAGATTTATTCCGCATGACCATGGTGAAGGGTTTCGGGCTTTGCATGGTTATCGTACTGGCTGGTTGATGTTCATTGGCATACCGCTTGATTATCGGAACACTCAGGGTTTAGCTGATGTGGTGGGTACGTTTGGGCAGTTTCATTATTGGAATCATCATGATTGTTGTCGTGCTCGCTCCCTTGTCAGAGCTTCTTTCCCTGACAATGCTCTGGTTCCTAGAGATGTTGTGTTCAGAGAGTTTGCTAACTGGGGAGGAATGATTGTTTCTTGGACTTTTGCCTGTTATATTATTGATGCTGAATTTGCTGAGGCCATGATTGGTGCGGATGAGGACCCGATGTCCCTGGATGGTAACCCACACCCGATGCCTGGAGAAATTCCACCACAACCCTTCTGGGCAATGCCGCCTTATCCAGCGCTGTGATGGAATGCTGTGCCCCTGAATCATCAGCCGCAACAGCAAATTTTCAATGGTTGGGGCCAAAATACCCACCAAGATGAGGGCTGGGGACCGTGGGGGGAGCAAGACCAGAACCAGCCTATGGAGAATGTGCCGGAGGAAGCACACATTGATGAGGAAGTGGAGCAGAACTCGATGGTCATGGACGCACCTTCTTTTGGCTCTTCTGGTTCAGTCCCGCAGTTGCCCCAACATGACTTGGACATGGAAGTCCAGCAACATCTCCATTAGCCTGTGGTTGACCCAATTTAGCTGGGTATCGTTCGGGTGGTTTATGGGCCAGTCCTGCCGCCTCAAATGATCTGGGAACGCACCTTCCGCATGATGCTGCCTGAGATTATTTCATCTCAGATTCAGTGCTCTCCAAGTGTGTCAGTGCTACCACCTTATGTTGTGCCTCTGTGTTTTTGGTCCTGGGAGGTCGAACTGAATTTTATCTCCAAGATGGCCTCTGCTGGTTTCTTCTCCACTACTGCAGCTAGTCCTAGACAGAGTTCTTCAGTTATCATTGAGCCGCTCCAGCCATAGTTGATCTCTTCGTCTGAACTTGAGCTGCCTAGTCAGGATGAGCAGCCTGCTAATTTTCAGTTCCAGGCTCAGACCCCTCCAGTTCTGGGCAAGCGCACGTCCAGTAGAGCTCGCAAATCTGTTCAACTAGTGGCTGCAGAGCCAGACTTCTCCACGCGTCGGATCACTCGCAGCTGTGCCAAGGCGACAGGATACAAGCCTACCTCTTCTATTCCTATGAAATCTTCAAGCCTCCATCGTCCACGCGCCAAGAAGTAGCGGCTCCCTGAGCCGGCTCCAGAGGGAGAAGATGCTGCACTTCCACCGCCTATGCCTATTTCTTTTCTGCAGGAGCTAGGTGCAGCATTGTAGATCCCACCTGAAGATCTTACAGTGGCAAAGCTTATGGCTGGCCCAGAGTCTGAAGTTTCCAACATGTCTTCCAATGACAAGTGATCTTACATGTTTCTGCTGTAGGAGGGACCGGGGGCCTCTCTTCTTTTGGGCTGTTTTTATTTCTGGCTACTGTTTATTGGTTATGTCCGTGGATTACTGGTCGAACTATGTCCTGTTGCTTCTCTGTTACTCGTACTATTATGCGGTTATGAGTCCTGTCTTTTATTATGCATGTGTCCATGGATAGTACATCTTTTCGTAATTGGTGTGTGCTGTGTTGGAATGTGTGGGGGCTCAACTCTGAAGACAGATAGAGAGATGTTAGAGCTAATATTGAGGAGAGCAAATGTTCTATAATCTGCATGCAGGAAACTAAGTGTGACCACTTTGACCTGAGAGCGATCCGTGCATTTTGTCCACGTAGGTTTGATAATTTTGCTTTTCCTCCGTCAGTGGGAGTGTCTGGTGGTATTCTGGTTATTTGGAACTCGGCAGTTTTCAGTGGCACCCTGGTGGATGTTCAGCGTTTTGGCGTGATAATCTCTTTTAAGTCCGTGCATAACTCTAAAGCGTGGACTATGGTGTCTGTCTATGGCCCTTTTCAAGGGCCACTGAGAGATGATTTTGTCCACTGGTTGTATAATCTTACTATACCGGATGACCAAAACTGGCTTCTTCTCGGTGATTTTAATTTCATCAGGTCCCTGGACAATAGGAACCGACCGGGGGGGATGTTAACGACATCTTCTTGTTTAATGAGATCATTGGACATATAGGTTTGCTTGAGTTGCCATTGGAAGGTAGAGCCTACACATGGTCTAATATGCAGGAGCAGCCCCTCATGGAACAATTAGATTGGTTCTTTACAACTGCAGACTGGATAACTGCATATCCAAATACAGTGGTGTTACCACTGGCAAAAACATCGTCTGATCACGTGCCTTGTGTTGTCTCAATTGATACCACCATTCCAAAATCCAATGTCTTTTGTTTTGAGAATTTTTGGGTTGAAATGCTAGGTTTTTTGGATTGTGTGAGGAACTCGTGGGAGGCACCAGTTGCTGCTGGTTTATCTACACCTGCCACCCTGTTTGTGAAATTCAAAAGGTTGAGATTTGCCCTTAAGCGGTGGAGCACTAATCTCTCCTCTCTTAAGAAGCTTGCTACCAAATGCTCTGAGGTGGTGTTGTATTTTGATTCTTTGGAAGAGATCAGACCACTAACCAGACCTGAGTTTAACTTTAGAAAAATTTCAAGCTGCATTATGAGAGACTTTTGAAACTGCATCACATCTATTGGAAGCAGAGATGCACTATTAGATATATCTTGGTTGGGGATGAGAATTCCAAGTTCTTCCATGCTATGGCCTCTGAGAGACTCCGACGTAATTCGATCTCTTGTTTGCAAAGAGAGGATGGTTCTTCAGTTAGTGAGCATGATCAAATGGCAGGTATCCTATGGAATTCCTTCAAGTCTAGAATGGGCCAAGCACAGGGCATCTCCATGGATTTTGACCTTCCATCTCTTATTCAACCAGTTCAAGGGCTTGAGGAGTTGGTTGCTCCTTTCTCTGATGAGAAAATATCTGTTGTGCTCAAGGATTTGCCCACAGATCGGGCACCTGGCTCGGATGGTTTTAATGGCATGTTCGTCAAAAGATGTTGGCTGATCGTTGAGAAGAATTTCAGGTAGTTAATTATGGAGTTTTATAAAGGGAATATCAGCCTGCAGAACATCAATTCTTCCTTCATCACACTCATTCCCAAAATGTTGGCACCCCAGTGCCCCAATGACTTTCGACCAATTTCCCTAACCAATACCTGTCTCAAATTCCTCACAAAATTGCTGGCTAATAGATTGCAGAAGGTAATCCTCAAATGCATTCACAAAAACCAGTATGGTTTTCTTAAGCACCGCTCAATCCAGGATTGTTTGGCATGGGCATTTCAGTATATACACCAATGTAAGCAATCCAAGAAGCCTATCATCATTTTAAAGTTGGATTTTGCAAAAGCCTTTGATACAGTGGAACATGAGGCTATTTTAGATCTTCTTCGTGCCAAAGGTTTCCCTCCAAATTGGATTGGTTGGGTCAAGGAAATTCTGTCTTCTGGTGACTCTCAGGTGCTTCTTAATGGTCTTCCTGGCAATCATTTCAAATGCAGGCGTGGGGTTAGGCAAGGGGATCCCTTCTCCCCACTGCTTTTTGTCTTGGCAGCGGACCTCCTTCAGTCTGTAGTCAATAAGATGTTGCATGATGGCCAACTGACACTTCCAATTGAGTGTCATGATCCTGACTTTCCCATCATTCAGTATGCTGACGATACAATCTTGATACTACCTACTGAGGAGGCTCAGTTAGTTGCACTGAGCGATATGTTACATGTTTTTGCTGCCTCTACAGGCCTTCGAGTTAATTTTGCAAAATCCATGATGGTCCCTATAAATGTCCTAGAGGCTGAAGCTGTCAGGCTTGCTCAGGTATTTCAATGTTTCCTTGGAACTCTTCCATTCACCTATCTTGGTTTACCTTTGGGCACTACTAAACCCACAATCCAGGATTTGATGCCCCTGGTGGATTCAGTTGAGAGACGACTGACAGCTAGCTCTTCCGTGCTGAATCAAGGTTGTAGGCTTCAGTTGCTGTGGTCTGTTCTTTCTCCCATGCCCATATATTTTCTATGTACCTTGTCTATCCCACCTGGCATCATCAAGCAGTTGGAAAGAATCATGAGGCAATGTCTTTGGAGAGGGAACTCTGATACACCTAGGCAATCACTTGCTGCGTGGGATTTGGTTTGTAGACCTAAGGAGAAAGGTGGTTTGGATGTCATCAACCTGCATCTTCAGAATCAAGGGCTTCTCATTAAACACTTACATAAATTCTATAATAAGGAAGACATACCATGGGTATCCTTGTTGTGGAATTCATACTATGATGGAGTAGTTCCCCAAGCCACTGTCCTCTGCGGCTCCTTTTGGTGGAAAGATATTTTTAAGCTATCTGATAACTATAGAGTTGTCGCCTTTGCTTTGGTTAACAAGGGAGATTCTGTTTTGTTCTGGTCAGATGCATGGAAGCTGGATGGTTCTACTATGCCATTGAGACAACGACTCCCACGGTTGTTCTCTTATGTTTTGGATGATAAGATCTCTGTGTCTGATTTTATTGACAGTCAGAACAGAGCCTCTTTTTTCCAGCTGCCTATCTCCCAACAAGCTGCAACTGAATTGGATTCCCTCATATTCTGGGTTGATAATTTGCAAAGGGACCCCTATGCTAATGATGTTTGCTCTTGGGTTGGATCTTCTGGAGCCTACATGTCAAAGAGCTACTATAACATTATGCATTCTCACCTGCCCACAATTGAGCCTTGCAAATGGTTATGAACAGTAGATGCACGTTGAAAATTAAGGTTTTTTGCTTGGTTGTTATTCTTTGACAGACTTAACACTAAAGACCTGCTTGTGAGGAGATATTGGCGTGCTGTCGAGGATGATAACCTTTGTGTTTTATGCCACCAACAAACATATGAGGATCGTCTGCACTTGTTCTTCTCTTGTAACTTCAGTGCCAGAATTTGGAGCTATCTTCAGATTGACTGGTCTGGTGGATCCAATGTTCATCAGTGCATCACTTTGGCCAGGAAGAGATTTGCCAAAAGCTTCTTCTTTGAGGTGGTTTTCACAGCTGCTTGGAATATATGGATTCTCAGCAATGGCAAAACCTTCAGAGGGAAAGAGCTACTTTTAGTGCTTGGCGTTGTAAATTTGTACATGATTTAACTTTGCTATCTCATAGGGTCAATGCTCATATTAGACCTCACCTTTTAAATTGGTTGGAGGGGCTTCACTGAGCTATGTAATTGATAGGTAGGTTTAGGTGAATTTGGACTCTCTAACCCTTCTCTTTTTTTTAGCCTTAGTTTCGTACAGTTAACTTGTATTGGACTTTCTTTGTTTTTAATAGAGACTGTGGGGCTTTGCCCTGTAGTAGTTAGTCAAAAAAAACTATGCTTGAGATATGATTATACTTGTTGCTCTAGGATGAAGACTCCACACCTTCCCTTTTCATGAAAATTTAACGATAATGAAACCTTAGCTTCTTATGCTAATGGTATATATGATTACTATGATGTGGAACGAATAGAAGAATTTGTTGCTTTTAAGGGTGCTTATGAAATTGAATCTTTGTTTAAAAAGTATGAAGCTTTTGATGATGATGTTTATAGGCCTGAAAATTTTGCTATACTTAAATATTGCTATGAGAATTATGAATACAATGCCGATATTGATGTGTTTATTGAGAAAGTCTCCGCTGTCCAAGAAGAGACTAATATGTTGCAGGAATCTATGGAAGAAGAAAATGCTGAAATTGTGAGCTCATTGGATGAAAAAGATGACGAGGAGAGCGAAGAACAAAAGGAGGAAGAGCGGATTAGCTACCCGTGCCCACCTTATAATGAGAGTAACTCTTCAACTCATACATTGTTTAATTTCCCTTTGTGCTTATCGAAGGATGATTGCTATGATAATTGCTATGATCCCTTTGATTCATTTGAAATATCCCTTTTTGATGAACTTGATGCTCGCTATGCTTGTGGCCATGATGCCAATATGAATTATTCTTATGGAGATGAACTTGCTATAGTTCCTTATGTTAAGAATGAAATTGTTTCTATTGCACCCACGCATGATAGTCCTATTATATTTTTGAATTCTCCCAACTACACTATATCGGAGAAGTTTATGCTTATTAAGGACTATACTGATGGGTTGCGTTCTACTATTACACATGATGATTTTGATAAATATAATATGCATGTGCCTGCTGCTCCTACTTGCAATTATTATGAGAGAGGAACTACATCTCCGCCTCTCTATGTTTCCAATACGATAAAATTGCAACAAACTGTTTATACTATGCATTAGCCTTTACTTTGTGTGGATGAATTGTTCTTTTATGACATGCCGATGCATAGGAAGAGAGTTAGACTTCGTCATTACATGATATATGTTACTTTGTGCTCACTACTAAAATACAAAATCATTGTTAATTAAAATTGGCTTTGATATACCTTGGGATCCGGGTGGATCCATTACTTGAGCACTATATGCCTAGCTTAATGGCTTTAAAGAAAGCGCTGCCAGGGAGACAACCTGGAAGTTTTAGAGAGTCATTTATTTCTGTTGAGTGCTTTTATAAAGTTTAAAAACAAAAAAATAAAGTGGGGAACCTAAAACTTTTTCAAAAAGAAAAGTGAAAGTAAGAAGGACGAGCATCGTCGAAGTGGGGGAGCTCCTTGAACTTTGTTCATGCCCATGGAAACTTTGCAAATCTTGAACTACAGAAACTTTTCAACAAAAATAATTATCCCCTTGTATAAATTCATTGTATTATAAAAATAATGTGCCAAGATTTTCCTTTAGGATGATTGGATTGCTTGTTTGGTTTGTGCGGTGCAAAAACAGAAGCTTTGGCTGTAGCGCGTGAATTTACTTTTTATTACTGGAAAGTCAAACGGTTCTGAAACTTTTTGCACAGTACTTCTATACAAATTGTTTATTTTTTCCTCATTTTTCAGAATTTTTGGAGTTACAGAAGTATGGTAGATATTCAGATTGCTACAGACTGTCCTGTTTAAGACAGATTCTGTTTTTGATGCATTGTTTTGCTCATTTTGATGAAACTATCGATTTTATCGGTGGTATAAGCCATAGAGAAGTTATAATACAGTAGCTACAATGCAAAAATAAAATATGAATGAGTTTGCAATAGTACTTAAAGTGGTGGTTTGTTTTATTATACTAACGGATCTCACGAGGGTTTTTGTTATGTTTTGTGTGATTGAAGTTTTCAAGTTTTGGGTGAGATCACGATGGATGAAGGAATAAGGAGTGGCAAGAGCCTAAGCTTGGGGATGCCCGAGGTATCCCAAGGTAATATTCAATGACTCCCAAGCAACTAAGCTTGGGGATGCCCCGGAAGGCATCCCCTCTTTCTTCTAACGATCATCGGTAATTTTACTTGGAGCTATATTTTTATTCGTCACATGATATGCGTAAATCTTGGAGCGTCGTGTGCCTTTTATTTTTCTGTTAATAAATGCATCATGCTAGTATGAGATAGTCCATGGTTGATTTATAGAATGCTCTATGCACTTCACTTATATCTTTTGAGTATGGCTTTATAGAATGCTTCATGTGCTTCACTTATATCATTTGAAGTTTGGATTGCCTGTTTCCCTATACATAGAAAACCGCCATTTGTAGAATGCTCTTTTGCTTCACTTATATTTTTAGAGCGTGGGCATATCTTTTGTAGAAAGAATTAAAATCTCTTGCTTTACTTATAACTATTTAGAGAGTCAATAGGAATTGGTCGCTCACATGGTTAGTCATAAAATCCTACATAAAACTTGTAGATCATTGAATATGATATGTTTGATTCCTTGCAATAGTTTTGCGATATAAAGATGGTGATATTAGAGTCATGCTAGTGAGTAATTGTGGATTGGTAGAAATACTTGTGTTAAGGTTTGTGATTCCCGAAGCATGCACGTATGGTGAACCGTTATGTGATGAAGTCGGAGCATGATTTATTTTTTGATTATCTTCCTTATGAGTGGCGGTCGGGGACGAGCGATGGACTTTTCCTACAAATCTATCCCCCTAGGAGCATGCGCGTAGTACTTTGTTTCAATAGCTAATAGATTTTTTCTATAAGTATGTGAGTTCTATATGACTAATGTTGAGTCCATGGATTATACGCACTCTCACCCTTCCACCATTGCTAGCCTCTCTAGTACCGCGCAACTTTCGCTGGTGCAATAAACCCACCATATACCTTCCTCGAAACAGCCACCATACCTACCTATTATGGCATTTCCATAGCCATTGCGAGATACATTGCCATGCAACTTCCATCATCATCATATACATGACTTGAGCATTCATTGTCATATTGCTTTGCATGATCGTAAGATAGCTAGCATGATATTTTCATGGCTTGTCCATTTTTTGATATCTTTGCTATGCTAGATCATTGCACATCCTGGTACACTGCCAGAGGCATTCATATAGAGTCATATTTTGTTCCGGTATCGAGTTGTAATATTGAGTTGTAAGTAAATAAAAGTGTGATGATCATCATTATTAGAGCATTGCCCGAGTGAGGAAAGGATGATGGAGACTATGATTCCCCCACAAGTCGGGATGAGACTCCGGATGAAAAAAAAAGAGGCCAAAAAAAAGAGAGGGCCAAAAACAACAACAAAAAAAACAAAAAAATGAGAGAAAAAGAGAGAAGGGGCAATGCTACTATCCTTTTACCACACTTGTGCTTGAAAGTAGCACTTGTTCTTCATAGAGGGAGTCTCCTATGTTGTCACTTTCATATACTAGTGGGAATTTTTCATTATAGAACTTGGCTTGTATATTCTGATGATGGGCTTCCTCAAATGCCTGAGGTCTTCATGAGCAAGCAAGTTGGATGCACACCCACTTAGTTTTCAGTTTGAGCTTTCATACACTTATAGCTCTAGTGCATCCGTCGCATGGCAATCCCTACTCACTTGCATCGATGTCGATTGATGGGCATCTCCATAGCCCATTAATTTGCCTAGTTGATGTGAGACTTTCTCCCCTTTTTGTCTTCTCCTCACAACCACCTTCTATTCCTCCTATAGTGCTATAACCATGGCTCATGCTCATGTATTGCATGAAAGTTGAAAAGGCTTGAGAACATCAAAAGTATGAAACAATTGCTTGGCTTGTCATCGGGGTTGTGCATGATTTGAACATTTTGGGTGGTGAAGATGGAGCATAGCCAGACTATATGATTTTGTAGGGATAACTTTCTTTGGCCATGTTATTTTGAAAAGACATGATTGCTTTATTAGTATGCTTGAAGTATTATTGTCTTAATGTCAAATGATAGACTATTTCTTTGAATCACTCATGTCTTAATATTCATGCCATGATTAGATTACATGATCAAGATTATGCTAGGTAGCATTCCACATCAAAAATTATCTTTTTTATCATTTTCCTACTCGAGGACGAGCAGGAATTAAGCTTGGGGATGCTGATACGTCTTCATCGTATCTATAATTTTTGATTGTACCATGCCAATATTCTACAACTTTTACATACTTTTGGCAACTTTTTATACTATTTTTGGGACTAACATATTGATCCAGTGCCCAGTGCCAGTTCCTGTTTGTTGCATGTTTTTTGTATCACAGAAAATCCATATCAAACGGAGTACAAACGCGATAAAAACTTACGGAGATTTTTTTTGGAATATATGTGATTTGTGGGAAAAAGAATCAATGTGAGACGATACCCGAGGAGTCCACGAGACAGGGGGGCGCGTCCCAGGGGGTAGGGCGCGCCCCTGACCCTCCTGGCCACTCCGTAAGGCGGTTGGGGCCATTCTTTCGCCACAAGAAAGCTAATATCCGGATAGAAACCGTGTTAAAATTTCAGCCCAATCGGAGTTACGGATCTCTGGGAATTTAAGAAACGGTGAAAGGCCAGAATCTGGGAATGCAGAAACAGAAGGAAACAGAGAGAGAGATCCAATCTCGGAGGTGCTCTCGCCCCTCCGCCACCATGGAGGCCATGGACCACAGGGGGAACCCTTCTCCCATCTAGGGGGAAGGTCAAGGAAGAATAAGAAGGAGGGGAGCTCTCTCCCCCTCTCTCGCGGTGGCGCTGGAACGCCGCCGGGGGCATCATCGTGACGGAGATTTACACCAACAACTTCGCCGCCGTCATCGCCAACACTCTCCCCCTCTATGCAGCAATGTAACACCTCTTCTCCCCACTGTAATCTCTACTTGAACATGGTAATCAACGCTATATATTATTTCCCAATGATGTATGGCTATCCTATGATGTTTGAGTAGATCCGTTTTGTCCTATGGGTTGATTGATGATCGTGATTGGTTTGAGTTGCATGTTTTATTATTGGTGCTGTCCTATGGTGCTATCCGTGTTGCGCAAGCGTGAGGGATCCCCACTGTAGGGTTTGCAATATGTTCATGATTTGCTTATGGTGGGTGGCGTGAGTGACAGAAGCACAGACCCGAGTAAGTAGGTTGTTTACGTATGGGAATAAAGAGGACTTGATACTTTAATGCTATGGTTGGGTTTTACCTTAATGATCTTTAGTAGTTGCAGATGCTTGCTAGAGTTCCAATCATAAGTGCATATGATCCAAGTAGAGAAAGTATGTTAGCTTATGCCTCTCCCTCATATAAAATTGCAATAGTGATTACCGGTCTAGTTATCGATTGCCTAGGGACAAATAACTTTCTTGTGACAAAAACCTCTCTACTAAAACTAACTTAGTTGTTTCTTTATCTAAACAGCCCCTAGTTCTTATTTATGTGCTCTTTATTATGTTGCAAACCTATCCAACAACACCTACAAAGTACTTTTAGTTTCATACTTGTTCTAGGTAAAGCGAACGTTAATCGTGCGTAGAGTTGTATCGGTGGTCGATTGAACTTGAGGGAATATTTGTTCTACCTTTAGCTCCTCGTTGGGTTCAACACTCTTAACTATCGAAAGAGGCTACAATTGATCCCCTATACTTGTGGGTTATCAGCATGGAACTTGTCGGGGCCCCCCAGTGCTTCATATATTTCTCTGTTGCTCAGGGTCTGCGCCTGGCTTTGTACAAGGGGTTACATGCAACTGAGGCAAGGCCTGTATAAAAGGGTGGCTGCCGGGCAGGGCCCGACATCCACGCCTTATGGGTAGAACTTGTGGAGATGCTCAATATTCCATGATTTTTGCAATCGAATGCCATCTCCGGTCTCCAGAAGGACTACGCCAGGTCTGGTGACTCGTACTACCCGGTAAGGGCCTTCCCACTTTGGCGTCAACTTGTTTGTACCCTTGGTAGACTGAACGCGCCTAAGGACAAGGTTGCCTTTCTCAAAACACTGGGCATGAACCCCGCGGCTGTGATAGCGGCGCAGGGCTTGCTAGTAGCTTGCAGCACGCGTAGCAGCCTAGAGACGGTTCTCCTCGAGAAGCACAACATCGTCACGCCGGTGTTGTTCCTACGCTACTTCATCGTAGGCAAGTACTCGAGGTGATCTGTAAATGAGTTCCGTGGGGATAACTGCTTCTGCCCCATAGACTAGGGAGAAGGGAGTCTGCCCAGTAGCTCGATTTGGTGTCGTTCTGAGGGACCAAAGAACCACCGGCAGCTCATCGATCCATCGCCTGTCGTTCTGAGGGCATGAACATATTGCATGAAGGCGCGGCTCGTGAACTGGGTGCCGTTGTCGGTGATGATCTGGGCAGGGACCCCGAAACGGCACACCAATCCTTTCAAGAACTTGATGGCTGACTGAGCAGTCACCTTCCTCATGGCATCTACTTCCGGCCACTTTGCAAACTTGTCGATTGCAGCAAACAAGAATTCAAAGCCCCCGGCAGCTCGGGGGAAAGGGCCGAGAATATCGAGCCCCCAGACCAAAAACGGCCATGACAAAGGGATTGTCTGAAGAGCTTGGGCAGGCCGATGGATAGTCTGAGAATGGAACTGGGAGGATTCACACTTGGTGACTAGCTCGACCGCATCTTGGAGGGTTGTGAGCCAATAGAATCCTTGCCAGAATGCTTTCCCAACCAAAGCCCTTGATCCAATGTGGGAGCCGCACATGCCTTTGTGTATTTCTGCCAGCTGTTCCATTCCTTCTTCCCGGCAAATACACTTCAATTTCACACCATTGGGCCTTCTTCTGTATAGTGTGTCATCGACAAACTGATACATACTGGCCCTCCGGGCTACTCTTTCCGCTTCTTCTTGCTCTTCGGGAAGTTCTCCGGTTTGGAGGAAATGGACTATGTGCCTTGCCCAAGTTGGAGCCTGGGGCTAGGCAACAAGGACTAGCGGCACCTCCTCATTTGTGGGAGCACATCCCTCGACCGTGGGGACTGGAGGCCCGGCAGGAGGGTCCAGCCCAGCAAACGAAGGGGAGTTGTTACCGGCAGGGTCCCTGCCAGGTGCCCCGAGAGGCTCTACCGGGAGAGGTTTACTGGAGTCCAATTTCCTCCTCTTTTGGGCCATTGTTGTCGGGGATACGTAGGGCTGAGTAAGATGGAGAACAAAAGTTCCTGGTTCCACAGGAAGCTTCTGCGCAGCACACGTTGACAAATGATCAGCAATGCTGTTTTTTGCACAGGGACGTGCTCCGTTTGCAATTCATCAAAGCGCTCCTCCAGTCTTCTCACTTCCTTGACGTATGCCTCCATCAATGGACTTTGGTAATCCTTGTTGACTTCTCTCACCACAAGGTGTGAATCTCCTCGAATGATCAGCTTCTTGATCCCCAATTCTGTGGCAATTCTGAGCCCGGCAAGGAGCCCTTCATACTCTGTTGTATTGTTGGTCGCCTCCTCCCGGGGAAAATGCATTTGGACGACATACCTCAGGTGCTCTCCAGTGGGAGCAGCGAGAAGCATGCCAGCTCCTGCACCTTGTAGGGAGAAGGCACCATCGAAATACATGATCCAGTCTTGGGGCGCTTCCTTACCAGGGATAACTGTTTCCCGCACTTCTTCATCAGGGGTTGGCATTCATTTTGCAATAAACTCTGCCAACGCCCTGCTCTGAATTGTTGATATGCTTTCAAACTTCAGGCCAAAGCTGGATAACTCCAATGCCCATTCCACAATCCTGCCGGTAGCCTCTGGGTTTCGGAGTATCATTTGCAACGGGAAGCGGGTGACAACTGTGATCTCATGGGCTTGGAAGTAGTCGCGCAGTTTCCTTGAGGCCATGACAAGGCCAAAAATCAATTTTTGCACGCCAGAATACCTGGATCTAGCCCCCTGTAACAGGTTGCTGACGAAGTATACTGGGCGCTGCACCACCTTCTTCCTTGCCGCGTCCTTGGGGTTGCCTCCGCTGTCGTGCTCCTCTTTGTCCTGATCCACATCTGGCCTTGTCGGGCTGTTCTCTGTCTCTTCTCTGGGCGAAACACTTGCTGAGGCTGCTGTCTCCTCCACTTCCCGCTGCGCCACTAAAGATGTGCTAACTACTTGATTGGTCGCCGCCAGATATAGCAGCAACGACTCTTGTGGTTTTGGTGCAACCAATGTGGGCACAGAGGATAAGTAGGTCTTCAAATCTTGCAACGCTGCGTCTTCTTCCGGGGTCCACTTCTTGGATCCTGCCTTCTTCAGAATCTTAAAGAACGGCAAGGCGCGCTCGGCAGACTTGGAGATGAACCTGCTAAGCGCGGCAATGCATCTTGTCAAATGCCTTACATCCTTAACTGTCTTGGTGCCTGAATATGCTCGATGGCCTTGATTTTATCTGGGTTGGCTTCGATCCCACGGTGGGATACAAAGAAACCAAGTAGCTTGCCGGAGGGAACGCCAAACACACATTTCTCTAGGTTCAGCTTCAAGTTGATCTTACGCAGATTAGCAAATGTCTCTTCCAAATCCTGGATGAGGGTTGATCTGTCCTTGGTCTTGACCACAATATCATCCATATAAGGCTCAATGTTCCTGTGCAACTGTGGTTCAAAACCAACCTGACCACTTTCGCAAAGGTGGACCCGGCACTCTTTAACCCGAAAGGCATGCACACAAAGCAATATGTGCCACATGGGGTGATGAATGAGGTCTTTTCTTCATCTTCCTTGGACATAAAGATCTGATGGTATCCAGAGTATGCATCCAGAAAGGAGAGCAAATCACAGCCAGAAGTGGAATCCACAATCTGGTCGATGTGCGGCAAGGGGAATGGGTCCTTCGGGCATGTCTTGATCAGATCCATGAAATCTATGCAAAGCCTCCATTTCCCGTTAGCCTTGCGCACAACCACTGGGTTTCCTAACCATGTTGGATGTAACACTCCTCTGACGAAACCAGCTGCCTCAAGTTTCTTGATCTCCTCGGCAATGAATTGCCGCCGCTCCAAGGCCTGCTTCCAGACTTTCTGCTTGATGGGTCGGGCATGTGGGCAGACAGCAAGGTGGTGCTCGATTTCCTCCCTGGGAACACCGGGGATATCAGATGGTTGCCAGGCAAACACTTCGATATTCGCCCGCAGGAAGGCAACAAGCGCGCTTTCCTATTTGTCGTCAAGGGTGGCACTGATAGTGAAAGTACCATCAGCGCCAGCCAGCCCTGTCGGAACCTTTTTAACTTGGGGTGCAGTAGCCTTGGATTTCTTGCTGTTGGAACTCTCTGGCACGTCATCAACAGGTGTGGCGCACTACGAAAAGGTACGCTTCCCGGATTCCTTGCCGGTGCCCCCACTAGCCTTCTTTCTTCCTTCACTTTCATTGGCGGGAATTGTGACCTCAGCGGCCTCTGCCGCGACCGTGCCCCGGTACATCTTATCCACGCAAATAATTGTGTCTTTCTTATCTGATGGAATGGAAATGACGCCCATCGGCCTTGGCATCTTCAAAGTGTTGTAGGCATAGTGGGATGCCGCCATGATCTTGGCCAGGGCCGGACGTCCAAGGAATTCGTTGTATGGCAGGGGGAGGTCGACCACATCAAACACAACCTTCTCAGTCCTGTAGTTCAACTCTCCTCCGAATGTGACTGGCAACATGATCTTTCCCTTAGGATGACTCCTGCCGGGATTGACTCCTTGAAACGTGCCAGTGGTCTTAAGCTCTTCCTCTTCTATCTGGAGTTTGCTGATAACCTTTGGGGAAATCAGATTCAACCCGGCCCCGCCGTCAACCAACATCTTTGTGACTTTGAGGTTGTGGATTGTTGGTGAGACCAACAACGGCAAGCACCCTACCGCGGTGATGCGGTCGGGGTGATCCTCTTCATCAAAGATGATGGGTGTGCGTGACCACTTTAGCGGCTTCCGAGAATCTGCCGCTGGCTCCATGGCATTGAACTCACATGCCCACTGTTTAAGTTGGCGGTGAGAGGAGTGTGAAGATGCACCCCCGTCAATACACAGGGTGTCAGTGGCCTTCTGGAATTCCTGCTTGCTGGTTTACTCTTCATTCCCTCCATCACTTTCATCATCGCAATCCTCTTTCTCTCGGCCCCTGGCGGGTTTACCTTGGTTCCGAGGAGCCTTGCCGGGGCGATTTGCTTCACCGCCTCGGCCCTTCCCGCCAGTACCATTCTGACCCCTTTCTTTATCACGCTTCTCATACTCAGCCATCTGCCTCTTGATGAGCTGCTCAACTTGATGACACTCCTGGAGATCGTGGCCTTTGGTCCGATGAATCTTGCAGGACGGTCCATCACTTTTCCCAGCTTTCTCAGCAGCCACAGCCTCCCGGCAGTCAGCGCACACGGCAGCCTCCTTGCAGGGGGCTTCCGCCTTAACCTTCTTGTCGGTACTAGGCATGCCTGATCCCTCAACGGTCATCACTGGCTTATCTTTGCGCTTCTTGCTGCACATCTTGTTCTTCTTCTTCTGACTGGTGGTCTCGTCGTCATCTTCTGAGTCGATGTCGACGCAATCTTCCTCTCCAGGAAGTTTCCTCCCCTCCTCCACCCGAGCACACTTGTCCGCCAAGGTGTAAAGGTCCTTCACAGTCTTGGGCAACCGAACGTTCATCTTGGAACGTATCCTGCGGTTGCGCACGTTGGACTGGAAGGCATATATCACAGCTGCTGGGTGGATGTCTGGGATGTTTCTGTGGACTCGGCTGAATCTCTGCAAGTACTTCCATAGAGTCTCTCCTTCCTTCTGCTGGAGAAGCTGCAAGTCGCTCGGCCGCCCTGGTTCTTGGTGGCCGCCCGTGAAGGCGCCAATGAACTCATGGCACAGGTCAGCCCAGGTCAAAATGGAGTTCTTCGGCAGGTGCATCAGCCAAGACCTTATATTTGACTTGAGTGCCAAAGGGAAGTAGTTGGCAAACACCTTCTTATCTCTTTCCCCGGCAGCTTGAACAGCGAAGGTTTAGATGCTCAAGAACTCTGCCAGGTTTAGTTTCCCATCATACTTCTCGGGTATCTCTGGCTTGAACGTGTGAGCAGACGGCCAACGGACTTGGCACAGCTCACGGGTGAAAGCAGGGCACCCAACCTCAAAAGGCAGGCACCCGCCATCTCCGAGCGTAGGCACGTCGACGTCAGGGCCATCGCACCCATTGGACCGGCGGTGGTCGTCGCGGCGCCGCTCGACGACGACGCACGCGGCTTCCCTCCGCCTGTTCTCCGGGGCTCGCCGTTGGCCTTGACGCACTCGAGTGTTAGAAGAGGCCATCGAGACGTCATCGGGTTCTTGGTTTCGTGGCTCCCGTGCTACTTGCCGTGGCGGGGATTGCACTGTGGGGGTGACCCCCGCCGTATGGTCTGCCGCACCAGCCGTTGTCGCTGCCTGGGGAGGCCGCGGCGGGCCAGCCCGATGTGATCCTTCCGCCTCGGCGAAACCAATCAGACTTTGGATGGTGGCTCACCACTCATCCATCTGATCGGCTGCCGACGGAAATCTCAACAGCAGTTGGGCTCGCGCCATGGCCTTTGAGGCAGTGCTTGGCATGGGTGACGACGATGTGGATCGCAGTGTTGCTCGGCTCCTGATGGTGCCGGTGGCGACCGCGCCGCGCCCTCGTTGTTGCGAACCAGCCGCTTGGAGGGCGAGGTGACGTGGTGGAGCCGCTTGAGGGCCAGTGGCCCCGTTGGGCACAGTAGCTGCGTCAGCCCGTTCCAGGGGTCGCGCGTGCCCTGCGTTCGCGCCCACAGCGGGGGCGGTCGGAGGGTTGCGATTGGCCCCAGAACAAGCGCCACCACTACGGTTGTGCCCTTCGGTGAGGAGAAGGGGTTCAGACGGAATAATCCCTCCATCCGTACCTCGTGGAGCATGGCCGCTGGGATGTTGCTGATGCTGTCCTTCCCCGATGCCTCCCGCTCCTGCGTCGGCCATGGGGGAGGTGGTAACAATGCCGCCTGTGCCGACCACGTCCCCCGTAGCATCCGCATCCTCACGCGTCCCCGCATTCCCCACGACGTCGATAGTCATGGGCGGCGGAGCCTTTGAGGTGGACGGGTGGTTTGTAGCTCCGGGCTTCTTTTTGGGCGCCATAGTCGATGACAAAAATGGCGATGAAGATGACACGCTACTGATGCTCTCAGGTTCACGCAAGTGATCCCCCTACCTGGCGCGCCAAAGATGTCGTGGGAAACCACGGCCACCTATGCGGCCTTGAGCCCCTTTTTGGTTCAGTGGGGGGATAGGCACGTTGCACAAAGATCAGAGAAGCGTAGCACACCGCGGCAGAGATCACACGGGCAGTTTTACCTAGGTTCGGGCCGCCATGAGGCGTAAAACCCTACTCCTGCTTTGGTGGATTGATAGTGGAAATATGGTGGAGGGTGTAGTGCACTTGCCTGGCATGGTCGCCTCAGGGCGAGAGTGGCTACGCACGTATGAATGTCTAAGGGTCTGAACCTGCCATCCATTTCTATGGTGGCCATGGGCCTCCTTTTATAGATTAAGGGGTCATCATAGTGGCAAATCAGTCTTTACACACTGATTAGATAGCAAACAGTGCTATCACACCTAACTCTGCAGGCTAACAGAGCGCATTAAATGCGTCGTCTAGTGTCACATCACAGCGTGCCCGGCAACCCTTGCCGGGCTGTTTTGCCAGCTTTGCACCTGCTTGCTTGACACGTCCCAGGATGGGTGTCATATGGAGGTGTTTGCTGTAGGAAGTGGCTGCCATGTGGCAAGAAGCAGCCACTTAGTCACTTAGGGGCTTGACATCGCACTGATCGATGACTTGGGTTGCTTGGGAGGTGGAGCGGTGGCGTGGCTTGCCTCCGCTAGCCCCGACAGGCCTGTCGGGATGATCTGGAAGCTTGCTTTCGGGGTAAACCCAACCTTGCCAGGCTTGCCTGCCTGGCAAGGGAGGTTCTTTCCTTACCGATATCTTTCTCCTCTGGCTCATCTAGGTCTTCCTGTCCTGCACTTGGATCCTTCAAGGGAATTGATCCATCATGCTTGGGTTGATAATGGTATTGTAATCTTGTCTTCAGGCCTGTGCACAGTCTGGGCAACGGACCCAGGGTTTGTTGCACCGACATCCTATATATCAATCTTTACCTCTCGACCATTTCTAGACTCCTCGTCATGTTTGTGATCTCATCCAGGACGCCGAACAACATTCGGTCACCAAATCACATAACTCATATAATACTATATCATCATTGAACGTTAAGCGTGCGGACCCTACGGGTTCGAGAACTATGTAGACATGACCGAGACACCTCTCCGATCAATAACCAATAGCGGAACCTAGATGCTCATATTGGCTCCAACATATTCTACTAAGATCTTTATCGGTCGAACCGTTATGACAACATTCGTAATTCCCTTTGTCCATCGGTATGTTACTTGCCCGAGATTCGATCGTCAGTATCTTCATACCTAGTTCAATCTCGTTACCGGCAAGTCTCTTTACTTGTTCCGTAATACATCACCTCGTTACTAAATCCTTAGTCGTTTGCTTGCAAGCTTATGATGTGTATCACCGAGAGGGCCCAGAGATACCTCTCCGACACTCAGAGTGACAAATCCTCATCTCGATCTATGCCAACTCAACAAACACCTTTGGAGATAACTGTAGAGCATCTTTATAATCACCCAGTTACGTTGTGACGTTTGATAGCACATAAGGCATTCCTCCAGTATCCGGGAGTTGCATAATCTCATAGTCGAAGGAATATGTATTTGACATGAAGAAAGCAATACCAATAAAACCGAACGATCATTATGCTAAGCTAACAGATGGGTCTTGTCCATCACATCATTCTCCTAATGATGTTATCCCGTTATCAAATGGCAACACATGTCTATGGTTAGGAAACCTTAACCATCTTTGACCAACGAGCTAGTCTAGTAGAGGCTTACTAGGGACACGGTATTTGTTTATGTATTCACACATGTATTTAAGTTTCCGATCAATACAATTCTATCATGAATAATAAACCTTTATCATGAATAAGGAAATATAAAATAAAAACTTCATTATTGCCTCTAGGGCATATTTTCTTCAGTAGAGTGCCATAGGAAAATTTCCTGTTGCTATGTTTTTCCTTCACTTTTTCCTTTGAACCAAAATAGCCCTAATGAATCGACGTGAATGTAGAGTAATAATTGATGCGACAAGTGTACAACCTCTTTGGCATAGCCGTGTCAACCTCAGCATCATTGGGTTGGTCTCTGAAGAAATTGCGGCAGAGGTGGCTGTCAGAGGTGTGGAGGAAGATCTGAGGCATCTGTAGACGGCGTCCAGGGCACTGCTCTGTTGTGATGGATGGTTCCGTCGTTGGAGCAGCTCCGGCAAGCCATAAGACGTCGAGGCTGAAGTAGTACAAGACAGACATCGTTAATCTCAAGTGGGATTCTAATAGAATCTCCAATAGATGATGTAAAATACATTGCCAAAAAGTGATAGATGTAAAATTTACATCACCAAAAAACACCTGACTACAACAGATGAGGTAAAAACTGTTGACTCTGAACTTAACTGTCGAAACTAAAATTTACTGTGGAATCTGAATGTTACTGTCGAAACTGAATGCACTGGTAGCAGAGAGGCACTTCACATGTAGTTTAGGCTGCTCGACCCCTAGTAGTAGAGAAATAGTGATCTAAATCAGTAGGCGATCAACGGGGAACAAGGTAGCAGATAGCAGCTAGAGCAGCAGCGCGAACTAGAGCTAGAGCAGTGACTCGTGTAGCTGCAGCAGCCAGTGTACTAGTATTAGCAGCGTGAGCGAGAGCAAGAGTAGAGCAGCGGCACGAGCGAGGGGAAGAGCAGAGCAGCGGCGCGGCCGAGCGAGAGACAGAGCAGCAGCAGCGGGAGCGAGCGAGAGCCGGAGCAGCAATAGCAGATCCGGCGGGTATGGACGCCGCCGCCGAGGGAGCCTTGCACTGGGGGAGAGCCACCATGGAGATGTCATCGGTGGTGCCGGCTTCGAGGTAGCCACGCCATGGGGGTGCGGGATGGAGCACCATCGGTGCCGGGAGGTCGAGTTAAGGAGAAGGTGCGATGCAATGAGTGTACAACCTCTTTGGTGGTGCCGAGTAGGCCTCGGCTTCCTCCGAGGAGTCGGTGAGGATGCTGCGGTTTCGGTGGAGTAGGTTAAGGCGGCGGGGGATGGATCAGCCATGATAGACGAGGCTATCGTCGGAGCAGCTCCTTGGAGGTGGAGGATGAGGCGGCTGAACCAGCGGGACGACGAGATCGACGACGGATCCTCATCCGGGGAGGTGGATGAGGGACGTCGAGCTGTTGCGGTGGATGACGTCATCGGGGAAGAGGCTCCGGCTAGGCAGCGGTGAGGTGGCGGACGGAGGAGGGTGGAGTTTCGCGGCTGGAGCAAAGAGGTTATGGCGGGCTGAGATTTTGAATGGCGAAAAGGAGGCGATGGGAGGGGGAACCATGACTTAGGGACGCGCTTGTCGAAAATGTAGGGTGTGTTACAAAAGTACCCCCACCAATTTGAACTAGCGGCCCTTTGGGCTCAGGGTTAGAAGGGGGATTTTGCGTGTCGGGATTTGGCAGCTGGAGGGAGTTTTCGCGCGTGTTGTAATTTCGGGATAGCAAGGCGCGGGTTGTGAAGGCGCGAGTTTTGGGAGCACGATATCTGAATTTTCGGGATAACAAAGTGCGGGTTGAATTTGAGGGACAAGCCTAATGTGTAATAATGTACGTACCAAATCAATTCGCACTTCCCTCAACGAAAAAAACGAAAAAAAATAAAACTATTCGCACCACACAAAGAGAGAGTCTTGTCCCGTTTTACTGAACAAATGCTATTCAAAGCTATGAATCCATGTTATGTCCAATTAAATTTTTTCGCTGGCTGTATAATGCATGTAGCCTACTGATACGAACATTCTAGTGCATTCCAAATGTCTATACTACCACTATAATTCAAACTAAATTTTAATTCATTTCTCTATTTGAATAAGAATCTACAATCATGATTGTTGCCAACTTAAACCATCATTCGTGTATTATCTTAACAACACACCACATGATTACTATAGAGATAGATATGAACTATGTGTACTATATGAACTCGAATTTGCAATTTTGAATACACTTGATGTTGATTCAAAATAATAGTACATTTGATGTACTAACTAGATCTTCATAATCTAAACCATGTTTCATACATACACTGTGTGTATCACACAAAGTATAGTGCCCTGCCCCCTACATTATGACAAGTATTTAGCCCTGAGCTGCAAAAGCCACACATTATCACAAATTCAAATAAATGTTCTATATATTATATGTAGTATAACATGTTCATAACCACACCATGCGTATCACCATTATATATATTCATGCATGCCTCGGTTTAAAACACTATGATATCTTCTTCAAATATCCGCATCCTCTTATATAATGAATTATGATCTCTATTCGTCTTTTACACCCACACAATCCTCTTACCTTTGTAGCTAGCTCTAACTTTCTCTCGTGCATGCACACGCCCGCCTCCCTCTCACCCTCCCTCGGCATTCTCTAGCTCCATTGTGCACATACGTCATTTCACTTTAGGTCGTTCACCCACGGTGTGTGTAGGCCCCCCAGCTCCTTCTTTCCGGCACACACCGATCGATATACCTCTCTAGCCAGGTGTGCCTACCACAATCTCAAGATTTCCCTCTTCTCTTCTCACCATCCATGCCTCACTCCTGCCCCTCTTTTCATCAATCTAATACTCGCACACTCCTCCCCCCGATATAGTAGGCCTCTCGCACCACCTCCTAGCTGCATCCCTCTCTCTCTCTCTCTCTCTCTCTATCCTTCCCTCCGGGTCTTATTTGTTTCTAACACATACATGCATGTATATCGATCGATCTCCCTACATATACCTAGGTCAACTATAACTCTTTTTACCAACGCATCGATCGACGTACCTCACAAGTTATGTCTCTCCCTTTCTTCAACAAAGGACGATTGATCTTCCAATGTAGTTATGTCTGCTTACCACAGCCATATCGTCCTCCCTCATCATTCGTTCATGCCTCCTGACCCATCTCTCAGACGCACATGCACAGACAGGCAGGCATCCCCTCTCTTATTGATATTGCACGCGTGCCCTCCGTTTGTCTAGCAGGCCTCTCCCACCATTTGTGAGAAGCAACTCCACCACCAACCCCTCCGACATACTAGCTCTGTATCTCTCCCAACCTTATTCCTCTCCTACACATTTGCATGGATGCCAATCGATCTCCCTCAATACATAAGGTAGGTCTCTCTCCTCTTCCACACATATACCAGCCATTCTACCTCTATAGTTAGGTCTCTGGCCCCCACCCCCCCACACACCGATAGTCGAACGCTGTAGGTAGGTATCCATGCCAAAGAGACAAACTGCACCTGTCCCCTCTCACGTTCCAGTAGGCCAGCCACCCTATATCTTTGACGTGGGCACACACACATTCGATGGCACTCTTTATCGATCACACGCGCGCGCGCACACACACACACACTTCATCCCTCTCTTCGATTCTATGGATACCTCACGCCGATGATACCTCCACTCTCTTCTCGTGGATCGCCCCCTCTATATATATGATATATCCAGGCCTCTGTTTCACACACATTGCATATGTTACATTTTTGTTTGAAATATCATTGACTCATATTCCCTGTCTTTCTCTCATGCACCCCCCCAAAAAAACGCTCAGAATCCACACACTATCTCTCTCTAGGTTTGTATCTCTCTCACACAAACTCACGTAGTTGGTGTACGTACACGAAGAGAATAGGTGCACGTACTCACGCTTCGTGCCCAGCCACACTCACAAGGGTACACGGTGGAGCTCATTTCTGTATGAAATGGCAGCCCATGTGCTAATTTGAGCACGTGTAGCGGTTGTTTACCTACGGAGGTCGTGTACCACACGTGCACGAAACAAAGTTCGACTTGATGCGTTGGCGCGTTATTTTTAAATAAAGTTATATTGCTCAATGGCACGTATACAGAATATAAAACGATTTTTATGGAGAAAAAAGTAGTCCGCTCCACTATATACAATGGAGCCTACCTGCTGGGGTTTGTCTCTCTTCAGCGTATCTCACACAAGGCGGCGGTGGCCTATCTCTCACCATTGGTCACCGATCTGGCCGCATCCTGTCCTCCAGAGGAAAGGGAGGATGTGCATCATTTCTCCATTCCACGGCGCCGAGGCTGCACATCTCGATCTGCGGTACCCGCCGTTCTCTCTGACCAAGCTCCGGCGCGGTAGGGTCCACGCCACTTGCTCACTGCCACAGTATGTTCAGATCCCGCCCGTCGCCGCCCTCCTAGTTACATCCCGAAGACCCCTAGGTATCCCCTCCGGCCGTGCTCCATTGCCCATCTTCCCACGTTGCTGCATGTGGAAAATCTTGCATGTGGATCTTCCCTAGTTCTTTGCCCAAAATGTAGCTCGTCCGGCGTACTTTCCATATTGCAATCTCGTCCTCACACCGTTTTAGATAAACACAACCGTGCTGTTATCTTCCCTTAGGACAAGGAATATGCTTCTTTTTTGTCGTCATATGTGTCATCAACTGTTATTGGCCAGTAATTGTTTCCTTTCTACCTCTTTTTTGCAAATAGGGCTATCCATTTCACCTCGTTGCTATTGCGACCTTTTGATGAACTGCACAAATCACTTTTTTCTTAAGAGTGTTTTGTGCAGTTCTACTAAAATGTCACACGGGCAACGTCTCTACATTTCAGTGCGACTACACAAAGGGAGATTGGTTTTGCTCTATCCTCCTCGTCCAACTCCGAGCCTAATCTTCTCCAACTATTTGCTTAATCTTCTCCAACTAGCAAAGGTGACCGGCTTCTATTTGTGTGTTTATTGTTTCATCAACAGTCCTCTATTATTGTAATCACACTTAATATCTTTGGAACAGGGACGCTCAGCTCTATTTTAGTGGAACTGCACAAAATGATCGGAATGTTGCATGCTCCTGACAGCTACTTCTTTTCCCAACATGCCTTGTTGATTTAGACAGAGCTGGGGGAAAGTTGCTGCCAATGAAAGCATGGATCAATTTTAATTTAACACCTTTTCACAACTTTGTCTTCAGTTGTGCTGTAAATACTAGCTCTGATTTGCTAATCATTGAGATGCATTAGCAAGGAAGTTAGTTTTTTATTTTTTTGAAAAGAGCATGGATGGCAAGACACACGAAACAAAAGCTGAAAGCTCAGAGAATTGTACAATTTCATGTCGCTGGAAAATTATTTGTATAGTACGTCAATTATGTAAACAAATGCTGGAAGCTTGATAGCATTGCCAGAAGCCCTCTTCAGCATCCGGGTCCATGTGCCATGCACCAAATTATAGTGCACAACCGCATGGGAGACTCAGCCCGGTCGTTGCGCTGCACTAATAGTGATTAATGAGCAGTCAAATCATAAGCCCCACCTTTCCCATTGTAAGTTACTCGGAAGAAGCAACCATCAATACGCTCTTCTTTGAATCCGCTCATACTACTCCCTCTGTCACAATTTATAGAGCGCGCTTCAGCAATCTCTGGGACCAAGGCGACTAGCGATCGGCTTGAAAAATAGCATTGGTAGTTATAGCACGGCATCTATTACTATAGGAAGTAATGCGTACACACATGCATGCAGTTCTTCCACCCCGGGTACACACATGCATGCACTGCTCCACTCCGCGTACACACCTACATCAAGAGAAAATTGTGGACTTGATTGCGGTTACCACGCCCTAATTAATTGAGCATTAAACCAAACGCGTCTAATATCTCTCTAGTGGTGGAAATGCATGTAGAGAAATGCATGAGAATGAATCGCGCCCTGTAAACTATGACGGAGGGAGTAGTATGAAGGTGAAAACGAAGTACGCGTATGGCCAGTTGGTCAACACACTTCCTCTTGGCATATCACTGACATGTGGGACCGGAGTGTGAGCAAACCAATCTCAATTGACGGCAAAATGGCCAACCTGCCGTTCCTTGAGAGAGAGGAGGAGCAAGAACACACAGACGGGCTCACAAGGAGGCCAAGATATATTCGAGCATGGTTGATCGATATCATCATTACATGTTCGATGTTTTTTAATAGTACTATTGGGCTGCCGTTTTCCGCACTTCTCCCTAATAAATGTGTACTTTATCAGAGATTAAAATAAAATAAGAGTACAGCTATGCGGTTCCTAGTACCTGTATACTAGTAGTAGTAAGTACTACTCATACTACTAAACCTTGCGCTTGACTCTTTGCCTGTTTGGGAAGTCGAATAATGATGGTACTACAGTGTATGCCTCTGGCAATCTGACACTGAATGAACTGCTACACGTCCATCGCTTGGGTGAGGGTAGGTTGCATAAGTCAAAAGCTTCTCCTCATCCTGCGAGACACCGAGCTTGAGGTAGACGGAGAGGGCGTAAGCAAGATTCACCTTGTCCTTCAAGCTTCTCCTCATTCTGCGAGTTTACGGGACACACCAAAAAGTAGTGCTAGTCCATACTCCCTCCTTTCCAGTTAATATAGCTTAATCTTTTTTGCGAGTAAATGAGAGAGCTTTATTCATATATATAAGCATTCTTAGGACAATCAGCCAAGAGACTGGTTACTAGGAAGCGAGGTACCCCGCAAAAAAAGAAGAAGGAAGCGAGGTGTTTCATCAAGCCAGCTCTCGGACACATTCAAAGTGCAGCAAGCACGGTTCGCATAAAGATGCGCCGCAAGGTTTGCTGACCTGTTTACATGCTGAATAACAAAAAAAGAGAAAATATTACTGAGCGCTCCTATTTCTAACAGGATAGGAGCCAGAATTAAGAGAGAATTGTGGCGAGTGTTCCATGCAATCAACTTCCATTATCACATGCGAGAACCCTCGAAGAGAACCAAATGTGTTGAAGATTTGCTTTATCACAGATTAAAATAAAATAAGAGTGCAGACGCTCCGCCATGAGATATGTCTCCATCGTATCTACTTTTCCTAATGCTTTTCCTCTTGTTTTGGACTCTAATTTACATGATTTGAATGAAACTAACCCCGGACTGACGCTGTTTTCAGCAGAACTACCATGGTGTTGTTTTGTGCAGAAATAAAAGTTCTCGGAATGGAACGAAACTTCGCGAGGATTTTTTATATCAATAAAGAGAATTTCTGGAGCCAAGAGCCACTTGAGGGGGCACCTGGGTGGGCACAACCCACCAGGGCGCGCCTACCCCCCCCCCCCACAGGCGCGCCCCGGTGGGTTGTCCCCACCTGGTGGCCCCGATGACCCTGAAACCGACGCTATAATATCACATTATTCCAGAAAAAATCAGGGAGAAAGAATTATCGCGTTTCACGAGACGGAGCCACTGCCGTCTCCTTTTCTTCATCGGGAGCCCAGATCTGGAGTCCGTTTGGGGCTCCGGAGAGGGGGATCTTCGATCTTCGTCATCACCAACACATCTCCATCGCCAATTCCATGATGCTCCCCACCGGGAGTGAGTAATTCCTTCGTTGGCTCGCTAGTCGGGGAGGAGTTGGATGAGATTCATCATGTAATCGAGTTAGTTTTGTTAGGGCCTGATCCCTAGTATCCACTATGTTCTGAGATTGATGTTGCTATGACTTTGCCATGCTTAATGCTTGTCACTTTGGGTCCGGGTGCCATGATTTCAGATCTGAACCGTTTATGTTATCACCATTATATCCATGTTCTAGATCCGATCTTGCAAGTTATAGTCACCTACTACGCATTATGATCCAGCAACCCCGGAGTGACAATAGTCGGGACCACTCCCGGTGATGACCGTAGTTTGAGGAGTTCATGTATTCACCGTGTGCTAATGCTTTGTTGCGGTTCTCTATTAAAAGGAGGCCTTAATATCTCTTAGTTTCCAATAGGACCCCACTGCCACGGGAGGGTAGGACAAAAGATGTCATGCAAGTTCTTTCCATAAGCACGTATGACTATTTACGGAATACATGCCTACATTATATTTATGAACTGGAGCTAGTGCCGTATCACCCTAGGTTATAAATGTCTCATGATGAATATCATCCAATGAGTCACCGATCCAATGCCTACGAATTTATCTTATATTGTTCTTGCTAAGTTACTACTATTGCTATTGCTATCGTTACTGCTACAAAATCACTGCTATCACTGTTACCGTTACTATTGCTGTTGGTACTACTATCAAAACTATCATATTACTGTGCTACTAATCACTTTGCTGAAGATAATTAATCTCCTGGTGTGGTTGAATTGACAACTCAGCTGCTAATACTTGCAAGTATTCTTTGGCTCCCCTTGTGTCGAATCTATAAATTTGGGTTGAATACTCTACCCTCGAAAACTGTTGCGATCCCATATACTTGTGGGTTATCAAGACCTTTTTCTGGCGCCGTTGCCAGGGAGCATAGCAATATTTGTTTAGTCACTTGGGATTATTATCATATTATCATTATGAAGAATCTGAAGGATGCTAAGACTAAGATTTGTCCCTCTAAAACGAGGCGAGGTAAGGAACTGCCATCCAGCTCCGCTTTAGATTCACCTTCTGTTATAAGTAAACTTGCAACACAACAACATGCTATTAATTCTGATATGTCGCAAGTTATTGATGATGCTACTTCTGCTATGAATACTACTCATGATGATTCTAGTACCTTGCTTGATGATGATGTGCCATTAGGTGAATTTCTTGATGAACAAATTGCTAGAGTAAGACAACATGATATTGTTGAATCTGATGATGAGCTTGAAACTAAAAATCTTGAAACACCTACTAGAACTAGTCCTCCTAGATATGAATTGCCAAAGGTACCAGAAGGTTATACTATGAGTGAGGAGGCGACTAGAGATATTCTTGCTTGTAAGAATAGAGATGATCTAGAGAAATTATTATGCAAGTATAAGGAAAGATCTCTGAATGCTAAAATAAAATGTGATCATTAGTTTGCTACTTCACCTATTTTTATTGATGATAAGGATTATGAATTCTCTGTCGACCTAGAGTTAATTACTTTGGTTGAATCTGATCCTGTCCATGGTTATGAAACTGAAACTGTTGTGGCACATCTTACTAAGTTGAATGATATAGCCACCCTCTTTGCTCATGATGAGAAGATTCTCTATTACTATATTCTCAAGTTATTTCCGTTCTCATTAAAGGGTGATGCTAAAGCTTGGTACAATACTCTTGCTCCTGGTTGTGTGCGTAGTCCCCATGATATGATTTATTACTTCTCTGAAAAATATTTCCCTGCTCATAAGAAACAAGCTGCCTTGCAGGAAATATTTAACTTTGCGCAAATTGAAGAAGAGAGTCTCCCACAAGCTTGGGGGAGGCTTCTCTAATTGCTTAATGCTTTGCCTGATCATCCTCTTAAGAAAAATGAAATACTTGATATCTTCTATAATGGACTAACCGATGCTTCTAGGGATTTCCTAGATAGTTGTGCTGGTTGTGTTTTCAGGGAATGAACTATTGGGCAAGCTGAAGAATTATTGAATAACATATTGAAAAACTATGATGATTGGACTCCTCCTGAAACACCTATTAAACCCACTCCGAAGAAGAGGGGTATCTTATATCTCAGTCCTGAAGATATGCAAGAGGCAAAGAAATCTATGAAGGAAAAAGGTATTAAGGCCGAGGATGTTAAAAATTTACCACCTATTGAAGAAATACATGGGCTTGAAGCACCACCACCACCTAAGGTGGTAGAGTTAAAATATTTAATGAAATTCAATGATAGTGATGATCCTCGTAATAAACATCCTAGTCAATGTCTTTATGAGTTTGATAATTACATAAGAAAGCAAGATCTCTTCAATGCAAATGTTATGAAACAATTGAAATACAACTCTGATATGATTGCTCGCTTAAGTGACTTGTTATTTAGAATCTCAAATGAAGTTAGAGGTGTAGGAAAGCATGCCCCTATGGTTCAAACTCAATTAGAACAAGTTGCTAAATCTCAAAGAGAGTTACTTGATGAAATGAACAATAATATAAGTGACTTTGCTGTTAGACTAGCAACTAGAGGAGGTAAAATGACTCAGGAACCACTTTATCCTGAGGGACACCCAAAGAGAATTGAACAAGACTCTCAAAGAATTAACACTGATGCACCTAGTCTTTCTAAAAAGAAAAGGAAGAAGAAAAATAATGGGACTTTGCGTGCCTCTAGTGAACCTGAAATAGAAAAACCTCCTGATAATGATAATGAAGTTTCTATCTCTGATGCTGAAACTCAATCTGGTAATGAGCACTCACCTTTTGATAATGAAAAAGATAATGATGAGGTTCATGAAGACACTCAACCAAATGATAAAGAACCAGATAATGATGTTGAGATAGAACCAGTTGTTGATCTTGATAACCAACAACCGAAGAATAAAAGATATGATAAAAGAGACTCTGTTGCTAGAAAACATGTTAAGGAAAGAGAACCATGGGTTCAAATGCCTATGCCCTTTCCACCTAAGTCAACTAAAAAGAAAGATGATGAAGAATTTGAACGCTTTGCTGAAATGCTGAGGCCAGTCTTTTTGCGAACTCGCTTGACTGATATCTTAAAAATGCCTCCTTATGCAAAGTATATGAAAGACATCATCACTAATAAGAGAAAAATTCTGGAAGCTGAAATCTCCACTATGCTTGCTAATTATACTTTTAAAGATGGAGTACCTAAAAAACTTGGAGATCCGGGAATACCAACTATACCTTGCTCCTTTAAAAGAAATTATGTGAAAACTGCTTTATGTGATTTGGGAGCTGGTGTTAGTGTTATGCCTTTCTCTTTATATAAAAGACATTATTTGAATAAACTCACACCTACTAAAATATCTTTGCAAATGGCTGACAAATCAACTGCCATACCTATCGGTATTTGTGAGGATGTGCCCGTTGTTGTTGCTAATGTTACTATTTTGACTGACTTTGTTATATTTGAGATGCCCGAGCACGACAACATGTCGATTATCCTTGGTAGACCCTTCTTGAATAATGCAGGGGCTGTTATTGATTGCAATAAAAGCAAGGTCACTTTTCATATCAATGGTAATGAGCATATGGTGCGCTTTCCAAAGAAACAATTCCAAGTGAATGGTATTAATGTTATTGAAAAATCTCCGACAATCACTATTGGAAGTTTTCAGCTACCTCTACCCACTGTTAAAAAGAAATATGAAATGCTTATTGTTGGGGACATTCATGTCCCCATTGAGGTAACTTAGTGATTTACGAAAGTTCTTCGATTTCATATTAATCGAAAGTGGTTGTTAATAAGACTTGATCAACCTTATTAATGGATCATTTTTTAGAGGTATGAAGTTGATGAATTTAGTAAGCACTACCTTCTGTCCCTATCTTTTGTTTTCTATTTTTACTAGTTAAATAAAATAAAATGCCATGCTTTGTCTATTTTCTGAGTTTTCCGTGCAATAAAACAATGACCCAAAAATAAAAGTTCTCAGAATGCCCTGAAAATTTAACACAATTTTTTACTGAATATTTCTGAATTTCTGGTGCAAATAATATCAGAGTGAGGTGCACCAGGTGGGCACAACCCACCTGGGCACGCCAGGACCCCCAGGCGCGCCCTGGTGGGTTGTGGTCCCCATGTGGGCCCACTCACTTACTTCTTCTTCCCACATCACTCCATCACCCAGAAAAAAATCACTATCACTCTCTCTCTCTCTCGTGTTCTTGCTCCCGGAACCGCGGATTCCGATCTCCTTGCGCGAAGCTCCGTTTCCGAAACTATTTCAGGGATTTGTTGCTTGGTATGTGACTCCTCCATGTGTCCAATTAGTTTTTGTTTTAGTGGTTTATATTTAGAATAATTAGCTACTCTTGGTGCTGCTGTAGATGATCTTGCATGTTGAATTCTTAGAGTTCTAAGTAATTTGAATGCTTGATATGGCCTCTATACATCCCTATGAGTAGTCGCTACCATTCTTATGAAGTTTTGTTAATAAATTTTTGTGACCAAAAATTTTCAGAAAATTGTACGCGAACATCATGAATTTCTTTGGAAGGAGTTCTTCGAGGAGGAGATCCTCGGAGGCATCTTCTAGCAGCAGTTCCGCTCGTCGGTCTTATGTTGAACCTAGTGAGAGTTCCATTTGAAGTGCCACCACCAAAACATGCTTATGGCCTGCAACGATTATATGGTGAGCGTGGGCATTAAGGAGGAATTTGAGCAATATGTTCACAATGCCGATCTCGATCCCTACATTTCAGATAAGTGTGACCAACACCTCATCCTCACTGAATCATTTGTCAAAGGATTTAAATTCCTTCCCCGTGAGTCTAGGGTGTCATTTAAACTATATGAAAATCCATTTACCATATCTCTAGAAAGGTTTGCTCACCTCTGCAAAATTCCGTTCTTGGGTTCGCTCGATGAACCACCAAGGTCTGAGTTTGAAATATTCTTGACTAGTCTTTGCTATGGTGAAACTAGGGGAGTGACGCAAGGTAGAATAAAGAGCATTCATTTTCCTGCGATTCAGTACTTCGCATTATTTAATGGAAAGTGTATTGTAGGCAAACAAGATTGTAGTACACTTTGTGCTCCTGATCTGAGCCTCATACATACCGCTCTCCACGGTGATAGAAGTTATAATCTTGGAGCGATTATTGCACGTAGGTTATAGCACAACGCTGGCAGTGGATGTTTTTATGGTGGAATTTATGCCACAAGCTTAGCGAGAGGGCTGGGTGTTGCACCTTTGCCCTATGACCCTATTTTACCCACGCAGTACCTAGACTTTGATGCTATGAAACGTCATAAGATTCTTAGAGGTGATCCTCATAATTTCAGTTATAATTTGACGTTTTACAAAGAATCCATGGTAGACACATATTTGCCTGCACCTGCTCTCTTTGATGTTCATAACAGGGGAAGATACTATGTTCTTGAGAGCGAGGCCTGAGCTCATAATGCAGCGGTTGTTGCTGCATGGCGGGCTGAGGTATCCGCACCGAGAGCCTCCGTGAGCTACCACTCCGACCATTACACAGGCTACTGACTGATTACCAAGTTAGGCAAAAGCCTAAGCTTGGGGGAGTACGTATTCCCACCGACATTACATTCATGTTCACACATTTCATTCCAGTTGTCGGTGTCCACACATTTTCATTGTATCATCCATATTTAATTTATTTTCTCACTTTCTTCTTGTGTGTTTGAAAAACTTTGAGAAAATCCAAAAATATGTTTCTTGCTTCTTTTTTATTTTTCTTCCTAGTTCAAATTGTTGTAGCACCAAAAAGAAAACCCAAAAATATTTCCTTGTTCTTCTTTTACTTGTTGGGAGCTTTCCCGTGTAAATAGTTTTTCTCATTTTTGCTTTTCTCTTTTCATTTGCTTGTTTATGAAAAACCAAAAACTCCAAAAAATATTTTAGTGTGTTTCTCTAAATTACTTTTCTTTTTATTGAGTCTTACCGAGGAGAAGACCACGATGAAAATGTTGAGTGGCTCTCATTTGCATTATTGTTGATCTAACAAAGAGCCCATATTACCTTGTCTTCTCCCTTTTTGAATAAAACATTTGCAGATTCTAGATTAGTCCATGGCACTCTTGCACTATTATTATTTTCAAATCGTTCGGTCGTGCAAGTGAAAGGCAATAATGATGACATTAGATGAACTGGCCGTGGCAGAGAGAAACGGGTATGAACTCGACTTGTTCTGTTTTTGTAAATATGTTTAACCTAGTATCCATGATTCAGCCTATTATGATCAAACATGTTTGCAATGACAATTAGAGATTATAGTTTCTCATGCCATGCATAAGTAGCTAGGAGTGAATAATGACTTATCTTGGATATCAACACTGCGTTAAAATGATTGTGATGTAGTATGATGATATGGTATCCTCCTCTGAATGTTCGAGTGGCTTGACTTGGCACTTGTTCATGCATGTAGTTGAATCAAAACCAACATAGCCTCTATGATATTTATGTTCATGGTGTTCATATCCTACTCATGCTAGTATCCAATGTTACTTATGCATAATGCATGTTCATGACCGTTGTTGCTCTCTAGCTGGCCGCTTCTCAACCTATTTGCTAGCCTTCGCCTGTACTAAGTGGGAACTCTGCTTGTACATCAAAAACCTGAAACCCAAGTTATTCTAGATGAGTCCACCATACCTACCTATATACGGTATTACCCTGCCGTCGTAAGTAAATTTGCATGTGCCATCTCTAAAAACTTCAAATAAATATCCCTTTTGTGTGCCTGGATCGTTCATGGAACGACAGGAGGTAGTCGGTATCTTCCATGCTAAGCGGGTTATTCTCAGGTCGAGTGTTTATTCACTCGCCATTGCATGAGAAAAGGGCAGTAATAGGGATGCCCAGTCCCAAACTGTAAAAAGAAAAGAGCTTACAAATAATCAAACAAAAACTCCCAATGGATTCATAACCTTTACATTTCCGTTTGGGAACCGCCACTAGCGTGTTTAGCATGGAAGATATTGATAACTGATGGTCGTGAAGTAAATGAGAAGGGTGCATGTCTCAAAATTTCATTTACCTGTGTTTTAAAAACTTGAGCTCTGGCACCTCTGCAAATCACTGCTTCCCTCAGCGAAGGGACTATCTATTTACTTTTATGTTGTGTCATCACCTTCTCAAATAAGCGCCAGAACCTGAGAGCACTGCTGTCATGCTGATGCATTGTGTATAGCTAATGTTGGGTGCATCATGACTGGATCTTTTCTACCATGAATTACAATGTTTAGTCGCTGCTTGAACTTTGGGGGTGCTCTGCATTTATGTTTTGCAGTCTTAGAAAGGGCTAGCGAGATACCACTATTGTCATATTATATCATGGTTGTTTTGACAACGTGTTGCTGTTTGAGATATCTTATTTTTGCTCTCTAGTTGATTATGTCATTGATATGAGTTAATATAATTTTTAAGAGTTATTGTCAACATGGTTAGTTATAATCTTTGCTGAAAACCTGGGTGCTTTTTAAGCTTATTTATAAAACAAGAGCAAAAGAGTTCGTAAAAGTTTTTCTTTTTCACTTTCAGTTTATCAACTGAATTGCTTGAGGACAAGCAAAGGTTTAAGCTTGGGGGAGTTGACACGTCTCCGTCGTATCTAATTTTCCTAACGCTTTTCCTCTTGTTTTGGACTCTAATTTGCATGATTTGAATGAAACTAACCCCGTACTGACGTTGTTTTCAGCAGAACTACCATGGTGTTGTTTTTGTGCAGAAATAAAAGTTCTCGGAATGGAACGAAACTTTGCGAGGAATTTTTATATCAATAAAGAGAATTTCTGGAGCCAAGAGCCACCTGAGGGGGGCACCTGGGTGGGCACAACCCACCAGGGCGTGCCTGCCCCCCAGGCGCGCCCCGGTGGGTTGTCCCCACCTGGTGGCCCCGATGACCCTGAAACCGATGCTATAAAATCACATTATTCTAGAAAAAATCAAGGAGAAAGAATTACCGTGTTTTACGAGACGGAGCCGCCGTCGTCTCCTGTTCTTCATCGGGAGGCCAAATCTGGAGTCCGTTTGGGGCTCCGGAGAGGGGGATCTTCGATCTTCGTCATCACCAACACATCTCCATCGCCAGTTCCATGATGCTCCCCATCGGGAGTGAGTAATTCCTTCGTAGGCTCGCTGGTCGGTGAGGAGTTGGATGAGATTCATCATGTAATCGAGTTAGTTTTGTTAGGGCCTGATCCCTAGTATCCACTATGTTCTGAGATTGATGTTGCTATGACTTTGCCATGCTTAATGCTTGTCTCTTTGGGACCGGGTGCCATGATTTCAGATCTGAACCGTTTATGTCATCACCATTATATCCATGTTCTAGATCCGATCTTGCAAGTTATAGTCACCTACTACGCGTTATGGTCCGGCAACCCCGGAGTGACAATAGTCGGGACCACTCCCGGTGATGACCATAGTTTGAGGTGTTCATGTATTCACTGTGTGCTAATGCTTTGTTCCAGTTCTCTATTAAAAGGAGGTCTTAATATCCCTTAGTTTCCAATAGGACCCCCGCTACCACGGGAGGGTCGGACAAAAGATGTCATGCAAGTTCTTTCCATAAGCACGTATGACTATTTACGAAATTCATGCCTACATTATATTTATGAACTGGAGCTAGTGCCGTATCGCCCTAGGTTATAACTGTCTCATGATGAATATCATCCAACGAGTCACCGATCCAATGCCTAAGAATTTATCTTATATTGTTCTTGCTAAGTTACTACTATTGCTATTTCTATCGTTACTGCTACAAAATCACTGCTATCACAGTTATCGTTACTATTGCTGTTGCTACTACAATCAAAACTATCATATTACTGTGCTACTAATCACTTTGCTGCAGATAATTAATCTCCAGGTGTGGTTGAATTGCCCACTCAGCTGCTAATACTTGCAAGTATTCTATGGCTCCCCTTGTGTCGAATCTATAAATTTGGGTTGAATACTCTACCCTCGAAAACTGTTGCGATCCCATATACTTGTGGGTTATCACCATGCGGTTCCTAGTAGTACATACCTGTATAGTAGTAGGAGTACTAGTAGTACTACGTAAAACTAGTACTCGGAGTAGTAAACTTTGCGCTTGGATGTTCGCCTCTTCGGGAAGTCGAACAATAATGGTACTAGTACAGTGTATGCCTCTGGCAATCTGACATCGAATTAACTATTGCATGTCCACCGCTTGAGTGAGGGAGAGCTTGCGTTAGTCAAAAGTTTCTCCTTGTCCTGTGAGCCACCGTGCGCGTGCTTCTCCCGTCCTGCAAGCATCTCGTCATTCTGCAAGTTAACGGGACACAACAAAGTAATGCTAGTCCATACTGCCTCCTTTCCAGTTAATATGGCTTAATTTGAAACGAGATAAATACACTGGCTGTCACTGTATATTTGTAAAAATACGGTTAGTGGACTTCATAATACACTCATTGCGGTCCATCTATACATTTTTCGGTGTTTATACGGTCACTAGCTCACCTTGGTTGAGTATGTGTGTGCATGCACGTGTAGGTTGATCACTTGAGCGTGATCGTGTGTGTTCCGTTGTGTGCTCGGACATGCATGCATTAGGGCGTCGTGCGCGTTTTTGCATCCATGTGTACGTGTGACTGTTGCATGCATGCACGAGGTTGTAGTCCCTCACATTCACATGTTCATAAGTCAATGCTTTGTCAAAATGTTGCATGGAAGGTTTTTAATCATTCATTGTTCACGCATGCATTCCTGATATTAATACGTTGGTAAAGACAATTTCTTGAGGAAAACGAGCCCATGAATTGAGTACAAAGGGGACCAATAAGCCAGGACGGAGGGAGTACTAGTAGTGAACTAGAAGGAGGGAGTAGGTACTAGTAATACGTAACAATGTGCAGTAACAAAATTCCTCTATGCGCATCCTGTCTACGTGTCTCTACTCTTATAAAAAATAGAGTTGGTGATGATGGTGTGCCTGCCATCCTACTATATAGGTCATCCGATTTATATCTGATGGATAGGAAGGAAACTATGGCAATTTTGCAAAAAGATACCCACACCCCTCTCCACATTTGCAAATAAGGCCTTCCCTCGTTCATCCTTTTCTCTCACAAGATAAACTACTCACACAAATGCATCTTGATGTTCCATGCAATGCACGAGCATCTTGCTAGTCAAGCAAGAAAATAGAGATAAGTACAAGTGAGACTCAGGAATGGTCATACACATAGGGGGAGTACGTGTAGGGCCACTCAGGAGCAGTCAAATCACACAGTAAGTTAGTCAGACGAAGCAACCATCATTTCACTCTTCAATGACACGTACACAATATAAAATGGTTGATATGGAGAGAAAAAGAAAACTGCTCCACTATATATACACTAGCAAGAGCCTAAGCTACAAGCCTGCTTACTTGGGTTGCTCTCTCACTACTGCAGGATGCTGCTAACGCGACACTACGATCAGAGACCCTTTGACGAAACTGTGTGCGATGCATTAATCGCAGACGGTGGTGTAAAAAACCATCAAAAAAGGTGCAAAATGTTTGCGATGGCGGAGCCATCAAACACGCTTCAGATTTTAGTTGCATGTGTGATGCAAGGCACACGGTTAATCCATTCAAACTGTTTGCGATGAGGCAGAACAACAGAAACGGGCAGCCATTTCAATGTGTGTGCGATATACGGCATATACTTCGCTCCAATGAACTGTTTGCTATTAGGGAGTGCAACATAAACGGTTAGCCAGATCAAGGTGTGTGTGATATACGGCATACGATTCACTCGGATGAACTGTTTTCGATTAAGGAACACAACAGAAACAGTTCAACTTAACAAGATGTGTGTGATATGTGGCATACAGTTCACATGGATGAACTGTTTGCGATGAGCCAAAAGAACACAAATGAGTCCTGTAAACAAGATGTGTATAATACGTGGCAAACAGCCGACTCGGATGAACTGTTTGTGATGAGAAATTACAACACAGATGGTTAATACAGTATGTTCGTGTGTGATTCTATGTGTACAAAAAACTTTGAAAAATGCAAACTAGTTGCTTGCTGTGGCTAGGAGTATCGCACACGATACATCTACGAGTACTCGTGTGCGATGATTAGTAAGTTACACATACGTTTCCTTATGTTAACATGTGTGTGAATTTGCAATATGGACAGTTAATATGCAAATGCCTTCTGGACATCGGGCACACGCTTAAACTCAATGAACTGTGTACGATACTAATACTTTCCATGAAAATTTAAGAACTTGGCTAACAACATTTGAGTAACATATATATAGTGGTTACACTATTCGACAAAAGGAGGATCTTTGTAACACGGTTTTGACAACCATATGGTCCATATCTACATACTTAACATAGTAACAACTATCACATTTTAAGAGGCTAAGGGCCAACAACCATATGGTCCATATCTACATACTTAACATAGTAACAGCTAGCACATTTTAAGAGACTAAGGGCCAACAACCACAACTATCCGCTGGAAGCAGCTTGATCACGGCGACTCGGCATCTCGTCAAAGAAAAGGAAGAGCCCTCCTGTCCCTTGGTAGAGCATGAGTAGAACAGTGTCTCTAATTTTCCAATATGGATGCATTGCCACGACAAGTGAGAACTTGTTAATTTGAATGGTTCCATTTCTGCGGGAAATGCAGTACCTTGCAATCACTTTGGCATTATTAGCAGGCACAAGTGTAATTCGACCACGCTGGGAAATCGAACCAGGAACTACTACAGCGGGCAATTTCTGTTGAAATGTAGAATAAAAACCAATTGCAACATATCATTGAAGATATATATAGTTTATGAGCATCAACATTAAAATAAGACTTTTTACCAGCGTTTTGTGCACACAATTCAATGTGTGAACCATAGGTATAATTAATCCCATCCAAAATCCAGCGTTCATACGTTGTGCTATCTTTGTCATATTATCAACAAAGTTTATGACATGCTTCAAGTCCTTCCAGTGAAATTTGGTATGCTTAGTAACATACAGATCGTTCACTATGCATCCAACATATCCTGCTTAAAAGGTAGAAAGGTATTATTTATTCAGAACATGGCAGAAGAATATATAGTGCACATAAATTGGTAAATAGAATTTGTTACTGCCTAGAAACGGAGTTAGAAAATGAAATCACAATTGGTTGCTTAAACAGTGATCAATTAGTCAGAACAAATACCCCGATTTTGCTAAGTAATATGACAGCATGGATAAAGTTGAAAGGACACTAACCTCGATCAGACTTTGATCGGCTGATGACGTTGGGGAAGTAAACATCCATGTTAATTAGACCAGGCTGTGGTGCACGCACTACACTTTTATTGCCAGCTTTCAGTTCATAACACTTAGACATTTTTCTCCAAAGGTCCGCATTAAAATAGGACTGACTATCTTTATCAAGTTTTATGCTAACCATCATTGTAAGTCCATGCTGCGTTGTCAATATGACATCCTGGGAGTCATCAACAAAGTAAAGCCCAAGATTTCCTTCTACTCCTTTTCTTGCAAAGCAAGGGATGTACTGCTTGAAATGAAAATTAAGATCGTAAATTAGATTTATTGAAATAACAGAGCAAGATGCAAATGTGGGAGTAACTCGTAGAACAGATCAATATATAGATGAAAGCAAAGCACAAAAATATATAATTAAAAATAGATATGTAACAAAGATTTGATGAAAATATATAGATAATGTAGCAACAGACGGTATATGTTCACAAATTTAGGCCATGCCGACCGTGGTAGGTTGAGATTGAACATACCGAGCGCTCCTTGAAGTCATCCGGAATGGTGAGATAGAACTTCATTTCCGACTGGCCCCAACCACACTTGCCCGATTTGTGCTCGCACTGGGGACACATGAATGAACACCCACGAATCAGCTAGAACAAAAATGATTCCACGGAGATTTCGGCCGGTTGATTAACAGCGATGGACGGACTGCGATAAGAGAGTTTGCTAAGTGGATTACCTTCTCCATGAGAAAAATCCCCGGCCCAATCCCGCAGAAAACCCCAGTCGACCAGAGTCTAGAATGTCGGTGTAGATAGGCGGCGGAAAGCGGTAGGGGCGAAATCCCGTGTCGTTTGGAGCGCGACCTCTGCCCGCCGACAACAGTGCCGTCGAGCTTAGGGTGGCTGCCGCGATAGAAGTTGATGAGGTGCAGAGTTGCGGAGGAGTCCGCGGCGAGTGGGTGGGGACGAAGTGGGCGAGGGTTTTCTTTTTTCCTTTTGCATGTGTGAGTGAACACACATGGTTCGCAGAGGCGACGAAGATGAATCGTGTGCGATAGTAAATCACCGAGATTGAATGGTAATCCAAATTTCCTTTGTCCTTTGTCCATGAGTTTTTATCTACGATGAACATAAACCTTGCTAATCACCGTGTTCAAATTTGGCACTTTTCCTGGTTCATTTACAATATTTAGGGGATTATGTGCATTTTCTAGGCATTAATGCACATAATTCAAATTCAAACAATCGGTCCTTGAAAATGTGCATGAGAACGATCTGGAAAACCATGATCGTGCTATTTAGTAAATTATCATGCCTTTTACAAGGAATGGGCAGATATTTCAAGGAAATGTCTTTACTGGGTACTATAAAAAAATGAAATACATGCTTGGAAAACATGACCCCTGGCGTGGTGCCATGGTATGGCCTCACCATGCCCTGGTAAGAATTTGAGAATGTTTGTCTTATGTCGTCATGCACGCCATTCATAAATCGAACCATCACCGAGGAAATTTCATGGTTTCGAGGGGAATCGACAAGATTGAAGGGGTCGGGAATCCAACTTTCCTTCCTAGCTTGTCATTCAGTTTTTTCTACAGTCAACATGCCCCCTCGAATGCAACGTGCCCAAATTTGGCATTTTTCCGGGCTCATTTACCATATTAGGGGATTATGTGCATTTTCTAGGCATTAATCCACATAATTCAAATTCAAACAATCGGTGCATGAAAAGATGCACAAGAACGGTCTGGAAAAACCATACTCATGGTATTTAGTAAATTCTCAAGCCTTTTACAAGGAATGGGCAGAGATTTCAAGGGAATGCGTGTCAATAGTCAACCACAAACGCATCATTTTTACTGGGTTATCAACTATAGAAAAATGAAATAAGTGCTTGAAAAACATGACGCCTGGCATGGTGCCATCATGGTATGGCCTCACCGTGCCCTGGTTAAAAGCTGAGAAGGTTTGATTAATGTCATCATGCACGCCCTTCATAAATCGAACCATCACCGAGGTAGTTCCATGCTTTCGAGAGGGAAATCACCAAGATTGAAGGGGGATCCAAATTTCCGTCCTAATTTGTCATTCAGTTTTTTCCAACGATCAACATACCGCCTCAGATGCAACGTGTTCAAATTTGACATTTTTCTGGGCTCATTTACCATATTTAGGTGATTATTTGCATTTTCTAGGCATTAATGCACGTAATTCAAATTCGAACAATCGGTGCATGAAAAGGTGCACAAGAACGGTCTGGAAAATGATGCTCGTGCTATTTAGTACATTCTCATGCCTTTTACAAGGAATGAGCAGATATTCCAAGGAAATGTGTGGCAATAGTCAACCATAAACGCGTCGTTTACTGGGTTAACAACTATACAAAAATGAAATACATGCTTGGAAAACATGACGCCTAGCGTGGTGCCATGGCATGGCCTCACCGTGCCCTGATAAAAATTTGAGAGTGTTTTCCTTATGTCGTCATGCACGCCTTTCATAAATAGAACCATCACCGAGGAAGTTTCATGGTTTCGAGGGGGAAATCACCAAGATTGAAGGGGGATCCAAATTTCTTTTGTCCTTTGTCCATGAGTTTTTTCTACGATGAACATACGCTCTGCAAATCACCGTGTTCAAATTTGGCACTTTTCTGGGCTCATTTACCATATTTAGGGGATTATGTGCATTTTCTAGGCATTAATGCACATAATTCAAGTTCAAACAATCGGTGCATGAAAGGGTGCACAAAGAACGGCCTGTAAAATGATGCTCGTGGCATTTAGTAAATTCTCATGCCTTTTACAAGGAATGGACAGATATTTCGATGAAATGTGTGGCAATAATCAACCACAAACATTTGTTTATTGGGTTTTCAACAATAGAAAAATGAAATAAATGCTTGAAAAACATAATGCCTGGCATGGTGCCATGGTATGACCTCACCATGCCCTGGTAAAAATTTGAGAAGGTTTGGCTTATGTCGTCATGCACGCCCTTCATAAATCGAACCATCACCAGGGAAGTTCCATGCTTTCGAGAGGGAAATCACCAAGATTAAAGGGGAGTCCAAATTTTCTTCGTTCTTTGCCCTGGAGTTTTTTTTCTATGACGAACATACACCCTGCAGATCAGCGTGTTCAAATTTGGCATTTTTCCTGGCTCATTTACCATATTTAGGGGATTACGTGCATTTTCTAGGCATTTAGCACATATAAATCCAATCCAGCTACAGCTGCACGGATGTGATGTGAGGGACGTGGATTGCCGTTCGATCGTGGCGCATCCTACGGTGCACATGCGCGATTCGCGTGGCTGGGGTTCCGGCCAATCATAACACAACACACAATAGCCTCAGCGCACACTGTTTCCGAAAGTGACGGAGATGAACCGTGTGCGATAATGAACGAGCAAAATTGTAAGGGAAGCCAAATTTCCTTTGTCGTTTATCGTTGAGCTCTTAAAAACCACCGCAATGTACGGCTGCCCGGCCGCACCGTCCCAGAGCTCTCTCCAAGCGTCGTTCATGGCACCGCGGCGCACAGTAATTGGTATGGAAGCGATGGCATCCAGCCGCGCCGCGTTCCTCGCCACCCGCAACCGCACACATGGTAAGGAAGTGATGGCATCTCGCCGCGCCGAGTTCATCGCCGCCGGCGGCCACACAGTTACGTGGGTGGACTTTGAGGCTGCCATGGCCGAATGGGCGGTGGATCTAGAGGCGGCCAAAGCGGCACAGGAGGAGCGGAAAAGGCAGAAAGCAGTCAAGAAAAGAGAGTCCCACCGCCGCAATAAAGAAGAGGCCGCACGCCGTGGTGAGGAGAGCTTGGCAGAGATCGAAGCACAGTGGGCTGCCGCCTACAAGGCCGGGAAGTAGAACGCCGGCGTCTAGCTAGCATGCCCCGATGGCAGCATGTGAGAAGTAGTTTAAGTTTGTAGTATTAGAGCAAATTACCAGTAGTACTTTAAGTTTGTAGTATTAACGTACAATGTCGGTAAGAGCATCCTTTGAGGGCTTTGAGTGTTGATTAGCATGTGTGCCTTTTTTGCGTTAATCATTAGAAGATCACAAAACACACGGTTTCTATGCCATACCCGTGTGCGTTTTTTTGCGTTAATGATCCATAAGTCAGTTACCTGTGCGATGTTTCCTAATAAACCAGGTGTACCATTGACCGAAAAAAATCAACTAGACGTGTACATTTTTTCGAGACGGGATCTGCCAATTTTCTGTTTTCTCGCACATGAGTATTTTACGCGCTTAGTCTGCATTGTGTGTTTCCCCCGCCCAAGTTTCAAGTTTCGCAGCGAAATTTTCATTAGGCGCGCGATTTTAGAATTAGTAGAAAAACAAAGCAAAAAAAAGAAAAGGGCAAGAAGTATAGCCAAAACACACAAAAAAAAAAAACGCGGCCTCCCCCTACCGGCAACTCAAACCGCCGCCGCCGCCGCAACCACAGCTTCAACCACATCTATGTTCTGCTCGGATCCAGTCAGGTAACCCACCGATCTCTATCATGGCCCCGGCCTGATTGCTTAAATGGCGCCTGCCAAACATCCTCATGCCTCGAAATCCCCACCGCCGCTACCTCTAGAGCATCGCCGTGCAAGCCCAACCACATATCACATGGAGGTCGAGGAGCTGATGGCGGTCCATGGCGCGATGGCCGCTGTGCGTGTTGACCCGGAGAAACACCCCGCCTCCGCCGCTGCCGACATGGTGCAGGCTCTGGCCCAGATGAAGTGCCCCAGCGACTACCCCCCAGGACTTAACAGGTATGATCTGACCAGCTAAATCTTACCAATACCACTTGCAATGGCTATGTTTTGTACAGTTGATGTATTAAGCATGTTCGTGCCTTGTTTATTTCAGTACTGCACACTGTGTGATGTTCAAGTATTAACTGTCCAGTTCAATTTCACCAGCAACAAACTTACAATACATGACTCAGGATATCACTAGAGATGCTGCCCATTTGCTATTTTTGGTGGATGCTAACCCTGTTGTACTTAACATGCCTGTCCATGTACTTACGCAGGGTCATAACGGCCGATGCTGTTGTTTGCCGTCGAGGTTAGCTACATCCCATGTCTTACAATATTTCACATCATTTGTGCAATTGCAGTTTAATTTCTACCATTTACTGGTTGCCTGTAGGTACACATGTCAGTGGCACTGATCCACGCTTCGACCCGGAGGAACAGCTCGCCTCCACCGCCGCTGACTTTGGGCGGGCTCTGGCCAAGATGAAGTGCCCCAGCAACTACCTCTCAGGACTTACCAAGTATGTACTCACCAGTTCAATCTTACCAATACCAGTTGCAATTAAGGGCTATGTTTTGTATGGTCGATGTATTAAGCATGTTCTAGTAAACATGCCCAACACGTTTTAGCTACTTTCCCTACCTTTTATAGACAATTGGGCCATTATCTGCTCTGGCAGCACCTGCCTTGTGATGTTTAACTCTGCCAATTGCATTTTTATCAGTACCGGTTTCAATGGCTATTATGCCTATTGCAATTAACAACTGAATCCATTTTTAAACAGTTGTATTTCAATGGCTACAAACTTACAAAACATGACTTAGGATGCTATTAAGCCTGTTGCAATTAACAGTTGTATCCATTTTTTAATCTGTCCCTTTGCTACCATGCTACTCTCCGCAATGAAGATATACTAGAGATGCTACCCATTTGCTATTTTTGGTGGATGCTAACCCTGTTGTACTTAACATGCCTTTCCATGTACTTACGCAGGGCCATAACTGGCGATGCAGTTGTTTGCCCTCGAGGTTAGCTGCATCCCATGTCTTACAGTATTTTACATCATTTGTGCAATTGTAGTTTGGCTTCTAACATTTACTTGCTTCTTGTCGGTACACATGTCGGGGGCACTGATCCACGCTTCGACCCGGAGGAAGAGCTCGCCTCCGCCGCCGCTGACTTTGGGCGGGCTCTGGCCAAGATTAAGTGCCCAGCAACTACCTCTCAGGACTTACCAAGTATGAACTCACCAGTTCAATCTTACCAATACCAGTTGCAATTAATGGCTATGTTTTGTACAGTCGATGTATTAAGCTTGTTGTAGTAAATATGCCTAACATGTTTTAGCTATTTTCCCTACCTTTTTATAGACAACTGGGCCATTATCTGCTCTGGTAGCACTTGCCTTGTGATGTTTAACTCTGCCAATTGCATTTTTATCAGTACCGGTTTCAATGGCCATTAAGCCTGTTGCAATTAACAATTGTATCCATTTTTAAACAGTTGTATTTCAATGGCTACAAACTTTCAAAACATGAATTAGGATGCTGCTAAGCCTGTTGCAGTTAATAGTTGTATCCAGTTTTTAATCCATCCCTTTGCTACCGTGCTACTCTTTCGCAATGAAGATATCACTACAGATGCTGCCATTTTATTACCATTTGCTTTTTTTGGTGGATGTTAACCCTGTTGTAGTTAACATTGGCTTTCATGTACTTACACAGGGCTATAATGGGCGATGTTGTTGTTTGCCGTCGAGATTAGCTGCATCCCATGTCGTATACACCATCTATTCCTAAATATAAGTATTTTTAGAGATTCCAATATAGACTACATAAGGAGCAAAATGAGTGAATCTAGATTCTAATCTAAACTATATCTATAATTCTATATACATCCGTATGTAGTTCATATTGAAATCTCTAAAAATACTTGTACTTAGGAATGTAGGTAGTTGTATTTTACATCATTTGTGCAATCTCAGTTTAGCTTCTAACATTTACTGGTTGCTTGTAGGTACATATATGAGCGGTACTGATCCACGCTTCGATCCCTTTTGCGCATGGGGCAATGAGATATTCATGAACAAGAGTCATGTGAGGAAACTAAGAAAGATTGTTAGGCGAAAGAAATGGGTGATGGGAATTAATCTCATTATTTACACTTTGTCCAAGACAACAGTGAACTTTAGGATGGTAAGTAATGTGTTGCCTTTTCCCCCTGCCCACAACAAGTTACTCTATTAGACCTCATGATCTGATATTTTTCTATTTTTAGTGGTTTCCGGAGCTATTTACTGATGATTACCCTGCAAGCTACATGACTAGAGTGGAGGCAACTAAGGTTAAAGTATATAATTCATGCTACCATGATAATGCTCTAGAAGTCTTCCTGAAGGCGGTGAAGGATGGGCGGGCGATCGTCACAAGGGGTTGGACAAAAGTTGTTCGTGCCTATGGCATGCAGGAAGGCACATTATGGGCATTCCGCTTCTTCAACACCATCGGCAGTCAAAATGATTTACACTTGTCTCTTCACCTTTACCGCCTGTAAATATTGTGGTTCATAATAGTTAATTGCTGTCTAATCCTGTAATTACTAAACATATTGTACTGACAATTTTATTTATGGATTCGTTGTTGAACCACTGTGCTGAGAATTTGAATTGCATGTTTCATATTTCAAAATTTCCAATTTGAATAATAAATTACAGCCAACAAAAATGTACAGGAGCGAATAAAATAATGTGCACACGGTTAGAAAGAAAACAACGTGTGCGATCAAAAAAAGAAAACAGATGGTTCTTTGACGTGAAACCTTTGCGATGCCCGACGGACGCACACACGGTTTCGTCTCATATGCGTGTGTGATTCATGGTAATATGGCAAACATTTCAAACCAGTGTGCGTGTGTGATAGGAATACTAATCGCACACAATTATGAAAATGGACGCGTTGGCGTTAGTAGAGGCACCGCACACATTTTACATTCTTGAACCGTGTGCGATAAGGTACCTATCACAAACATATCGGCAGATTAAATGTTGATGTCCACCTTTTTCACATGACTATAGCGGCGTAATCGTTTGGGATGTCTCTCTGATCAGAAATGTAATGTCGAGATGTAACGTGTGGGACTGGGGCGGCTTCTCATACGTTTATTCTATGGCGATCATCAGTAGCCGCTCGCCCATCCCAGACGGTTTCTGGGTCATGTGGGAAGGACCCCCCTATCGCCCACACTCACTTGGCGACGGTTCCAAATGCCGTCGCGGAAAGGGGTTAAAAACCGTTTGTATAGCACCTTACGGTACCAGTGTCTTCACAAGCATAGAACGATGGTGGCCACACCGCCGGTCACAGATCCGGCCTGATCCCGTTGTTTGGGGAAGGGGATGATGTTCTGCATAGACGCGGTCGATAGCAGCGAGGGAGAAAACCCACTATCGGTGCGTCCAAATCCGGGGTCCACGTGGTATGGGCTGATGCCGCCTCCCAACTGCCCTTCTAGATACACCCTGACGTCCCTGGTACAACTTCCTTTTGGAGCCGGCTTGCTCCACTGCCGCAGCTCCCCACATAACTCCATCTCCATGTGGATCTTTCTCTAGTTCTACTGGCTTCTATTTGTCATGAGTTTATGTCTCATGAACTAGTGCCACTACTATTATTCTAATCACACTTCTTCAATATCTTTGCCACCAGGGATGCTTAGCTCGATTTTAGTGGAACTACACAAAAGCATCGTATGATCCGAGGGTGCCAGGCTTCTTTCCTTCGACAGGTTCTACCTAGCCAGGAAATTAAATCCTGTTTAGGGTTTAGGGTTTACGGCGTTGAGACCGCATCAGTAGTTTTTTTTGTACACACTCTCACAACTTTTTTCTTTAGTTGTGAAGTAAATATTGGCTATGATATGTGAATCATTGAGATGCATCAGCATGCATGTTAGTTTTCCTTTGTATAATGGAATGTTGTAATGGGGCGACCTTGGAGTCAGGATACATACATGAAACAAAATCATAAAGCTTCGTACTCCCTCCAGTCCTTTTTTGTATGCGTATAAGGCTACTCATAGTGGGGAGTATCATATACTAGTATCATGAATAAATTACATAGGGGACGGAGGTAGTATGTGAGAGTGTATGGTGGGTCATGAGGTAAAATGTACTACTACGCAAAGAAAAAAGGACCGGAGGTGTCGCACGATGTCCAAGGAATATGGTGATAGTGGGAGGTGGGCCATGTAGTCACTGGGCTGCTGTGTTTCGTACTCCTCCGGTGTAAGAGTGGAGAAAGTTAGTTTTATCACAGAATAAATAAATAAGAGTGCAGGCGCTCTACGACGCTCTACTGCCGCAGTAATAGTGACCAATGAGCCTGCCAATCACATAGACCAGGTATAGTTATTGGACGGAAGAAGCAAACCATCACTCTATCTCTCTCATGCAGTAAGATATTCTTTTGGAAACCAACATTTCGTTTCGTTGGATCGCGCCATCGAGCAAACCCAACGTTTAAATCACTTCTGTCGCATTCGTGTCTCACCCTCCTCCACCCCACACGGTCGCTCGACATGCCACTCACCGCAAACCGAGTATACGATAACTTTCCCGCCTGCTTGTCGATGGATCGCGCTATCGAGTACTAGCACTACTAGAAGAGATTGACGAGGAGGGGGGGACAGCTAGCTGTAGCACGGACTCCCAAGAACTTTTTTACATGCATGTTGTAGTCGCGTGCACCGGGAAGCGGCGCGGGCGGCGCTTTCTCGGCCGGCGCCAGTGAGAGGTCGCGTCCGCTCTGGCTGGGCATGCATGCGGGTTTTCTTCTATACCACTACTCCCCAGCTCCCCATGTATAGTAGCTAGGGTTCGTCGGCTAGTCCAACATCACCTATTTTTTACTATTATAGAGGAAAGGCCACTCCAAAAGTTGTCCAGGTTTATCATTTATGCATCGGTGGAGGTATACATGTTTTTTTTCTGACAAAAAGTACATGGTGGTTGTGCGGTCATTATCCATATGCTCGTATTACTGCTACTAATCTAAAACTATCACTGGTAAATGAAGCAATGCCCATGTAGAGGCGTTGACAATTAAGATGCCGCTGTTAATCTTGTTCCACTGCTAAAACAAAGTAACGACACTACTTAAATATCATTGTTTTATATTTTTGCAAACAGGGATGCGTATCTCCATAGTCGGTCATCTTCCTCAATTTTTAGTGGAACTGCACAAAATTGGATGGCCATTGTTGCTCAGTTCTTCCTTTCTCGAGCTTGATTACTGAGAAGAAACAAACCACAGTGAGGATTATCAAACTTCTTTGGTGCCTGACCCAAACATGATGCCAAGATTGATGATGCATCACACCACGATGAGCTATCGATGCTCATGGTTGCGTCTCATGGCTGCATCGGCTGGTGAAGCTGATCGGTGTTCAATGAAGAATGGGCTGTCTTCCATCAGTGCTCTTTGCTTGTTACCACAAAGATGATATCCTTCACCAGTTCATCTTGGAGCCGTCGTTTACGTTGGTGCAATTTTATCACACAATTGGATATGAACCAAATGTTTACTGAAGAAGCATCGACGTTGGTACTAAGAGCAAAAGTTTTGTATTGATTTCTAACACTACAAAAAAGGACACATCCGTGACATTTTGGGCCGAACAAATTTTTTTTCTGTCATACTTATGACACTACTATGACGATAATTATGACAAAACCCGGTATCATCATAGATGTGGTGGGCTCCTACTTCTATGACAAAAAATCATGACAGAAAATGGGCTTTTTGTCCTGGGCGGGCCAGAGACGCACCTGCATGACATTCTTTGGGCCGTCAATGACGGAAAAAATCATGGTAGAAACGAGGGCGAGGAAAATTTTGGGGAGTTCCCGGTTACGACGGTTGGTCGGGGCCGAGCGATGCATGGAGGTTTCCGCGTTTCTCTCGTGTACGCGCGTATGTGCGAGGCGTTGGCTAACTGAACCCGAGCGATCGCATGTTACTGAACCCGAGCGATCGATCCCTTGGCTGTTAACTGAACCGGAGTGATTCATTTGCTGCTTACTGAACCCGAGCGATTCCTTCGCTGCTGCTCCTAACTGAACCCGAGCGATCGATCACTGATGTTGCTTACTGAAGCCGATCGAGTCCCCGTGCGAGACATAGCCAGCCGGTGTTGGGTTGCCTCTCGATGAACAGTGACCGTTGCTACCGTGCGCGTGTTACATAGAACGAGCCAAGACGTGGTGAGTCGAGCCGGTTGGTTGGCTGTGGATGAACAGTTCCCGGTGGGGGTTGGATGAACAGGACCCCATGGTAGTAGGCCGTTACCACTAGATGAACAGGACCCCGAAGAGGCCGCCGCACCCCAGCCGGTTGGGGGTGGATGAACAGGACCCCATGGAGGCTCTATGAACAGCAGCCGATGGAGGCTGGATGAACAGTATCTGTGGAGGCTGGAGGAGGTCAAAGGTGGATGAACAGTAGCCCATGGAGGCTGGAGCGAGGCAGTAGACGGTGGATGAACAGGACCCCGTTTCGACCGTAGGTCCTCCAACACAAGTCTGTTTCCTCTGTTTTGCGGTACGCCACACCCTTCCCGATCAACAGGACCGTGTTTCGACCGTAGGCACTCGTACAGAAGTCAGTTTCCTCCGTTTTGCGGTAGGCCAGACCCTTCCCGATGAACAGGACCCCGTATCGACCGTACGCGGTCAAACAGAAGGCCCGTTTCCTCCGTTCTGCGGTACGCCAGAGCTCGTTTCGGCTGTTCCGTCCAAGCCGGTTGGCTCCTGATGAATACGACGTATTCCGACCCACTCGGTTGCCTCCCGATGAACACGACGCTGTTTCCTCCGTTCCGACCTAGCCGGTTGGCTGCCAATGAACAAGACGATGTCGCTGTACGCCTTCGAGACCACGTCCGTATGTACGTACGTAGCCGTATTTATTTTCTTGCAGCGTGGCTGTACGTATGTGTACACGTTATAGACGGGACTGCGTGACATTCTACGTCCGTGGCTCTACTACGACACGTGCTGCTCCTTACTCGGCCACAGTTCATTGCTGCAGAGAGACCGATTGACCAGTATGTACATACACGTTCACGACTAGACAGACAACGCTACGTATGCTTCGACCGGGTGGGTCCTAGCTATTCCTTGCACGCGAAGATATAGCTGGTGGGTACCAGTTGTCAGGGGGGAATCTTTTTTTTCGTAGTATGGACGCACTTCCTTGCGTGCGAAGATGTAGCTGGTAGGTCCCAGCTGTCGGGGGGAAACATTTTTTTCATGAAATACGGTGGCCCGTCCGGTGGGTCCCTGCTGTCAGGTGGAGGAATCATTATTTTTGTGCATAATAAGGAGGCACTTCCTTGCTGCGGCCGTGGACCCTGCTGTCAGCCTCTCCACGTACGTACTCTTTAGATGTAAGTCGTTCCTTGACCACATTGACCACGCCGCGCCGAGGGCACCAAGGTGGTGGACGATGGCGAGGCCTAGGAAGGGGACGACGCGAAGCCGGGGAAGACGCGACAGTGGATGCCCGCGCGGAGAGAAGTATGAGGGTTGACTGGTTCGGCTGCGGTGTGAGGCTGCCATCGCCGCAGAATAACAGGGGTTGTGGGTGACTAGAGGGATGGCCTGGCCAGCAGTTGGAGTAGGAGGGGGCAGTGAGGCCTGCGCGGCAACACAGCCGGCCATGGGAGGCAGGAGCAGGCGGCACGGCCCGCGATGGTTTGGGCAGCTAGAGCAAGAAGACCAGAGGTTGAAGAAGCATGGCAGCCGTTGGATCGCCATCGTACGGTCACTGCAGCTAGAATCATTTATATTGACTAAGTTGACAAAGCCCTGCATCCGCGTCAACTTAGTAGGCCCACAAGTCAGCCTCCAAATATGGTGGGTCCCACCTAGCAGCGGGGGTCTTCATTTTTTTTGTGTGTAATAATGAGGCACTTGCATGCGAAGAGATATAGCTGGTGGGTCCGAGCTATCAGCGGCGGGAATGTTTTTTTCGCAAAATACAGAGGCCCTTCCGGTGGGTCCCTTCCGGAGGCACTTCCTTGCTGCGGCTGTGGACCCAGCTGTCAGCCTGTCCACGTACAGTCCTCTTCCGAAGGAAGTCGTTCCTTGACCACGTTGAGCACGCCGCGTCGAGAGCACCAAGGCGGGGACGACGGCGAGGCCTAGGAAGGGAATGACCAGGAGCCGGGGAAGACTCGGCAGTTGTTTCCCACACGGAGGGGACTACGAGTGTTTACTCCTTCGGCTGCAGTGTGAGGCTGCCGTCGCCGGAGAATAACAGGGGGTGTGGGTGAGTAGAGGGAAGGTCTGGCCAGTCATAGTATGGTCGGTCCATGAGGCCAGCGCGGCAGCTGTGACGCCCCTGGTTCAATCGTACACTAGTCATACACGCAAACGTGTACGATCAAGCCCAGGGACTCACGGGAAGATATCACAACACAACTCTAAACACAAATAAACGGAGGTCCACAATATTACAGACCAGGGATCCGAAGATCCGAATACATAAGTCAGTCATACAAATAATATCTGGGTACAGACATAGTTAGACAAGTTCTGCCTTAAGAAGGCTAGCACAAACAGCGACACTAGATCGAAAGGCGTTGGCCTCCTGCCTGGGAGCCTCCGATCCTACTCCTGGTCAGCTGGCTCGATCCAGTAGTACGTGCCCTCTGGACCCGCCTGGTAGTAGGCTCCGGTGGTGGCGTCTGGCTCCTGGACTCCATCGTCTGGTGTATCATCAAGGTGGGGGTATATGGGGGAAAAGAGAAAATAAAGCAACCGTGAGTACTCATCCAAAGTACTCAGCAAGCAAGGATCTATACTACATATGCAACATTATCAATGGAGAAAAGGCTGTATATGTGGACTGGGCTGCAGAAATGCCAGAATAGAGAGAAAGGCCTAGTCCTATCGAAGACTAGCATCTTCAAACATCTTTTCAAAGCCATCATCTTGCAGCAGTAGAAGAGAGTAGAATAGCATTTTATTTAGCAAACATGTTGAAGTACAGCTCAAAGATCCTTCCTCGACTCCCAGCGAGAAAGTAATCCCGAAGCTTCAATTAAGTAACAAGTATCCAGTTTAAGTAGTAGATCGGGATACACAAACTGAGCGTCCTTTACCGTAGGACCGGCTATCGATAGAAGATTCATCCCTGGAGGGGTGCACTACTGTTACCCAACACGCTCGATCAAGTCTGGCCGGACATACTTGCTGGGTAATGCCCGTCCTCGGAAGATCAACACGAAGCAGCGCTCTACCTAGGCTCAGCAGAGAGGTCAGCACGCCAGACTAACCTATGCACCCAGGGGTCTCGGGCCATCGCCCTGGGCACCCTGCGCGTTGCGTGGCTGGCCGGGGTGCAGGCGCGACACTGAACTCGCCAGTGAAGTATCCAGCCCAATCCCGACGATCAGCCCGCACGGTGAATCGTGACGTCTGATAAGCTTTCGGAGAAACGTACATCGCAGAGGGCCCCATAACCATAATCCCGCGTGGTGGTAGTGCGTATAGGGCACGTCGACCCACTCAGATCACACACCCAAATCCAATAGGCTCAATTAGTATCAAGCGGAGACAATCAGAGTCTCTGATGCTCCGCCACAATGTCACACTCGAGTGCCCTTCCAGCACACCCGAAATCATAGATCCCCAGCGGGTACCCACCAGGGTGGACCCGCCTGTGACAAAGGTCAAGTAACCGTGTGTGACGCCCCCGGTTCAATCGTACACTAATCATACACGCAAACGTGTACGATCAAGCCCAGGGACTCACGGGAAGATATCACAACACAACTCTAAACACAAATAAACGGAGGTCCACAGTATTACAGACCAGGGATCCGAAGATCCGAATACATAAGTCAGTCATACAAATAATATCTGGGTACAGACATAGTTAGACAAGTTCTGCCTTAAGAAGGCTAGCACAAACAGCGACACTAGATCGAAAGGCGTTGGCCTCCTGCCTGGGAGCCTCCGATCCTACTCCTGGTCAGCTGGCTCGATCCAGTAGTACGTGCCCTCTGGACCCGCCTGGTAGTAGGCTCCGGTGGTGGCGTCTGGCTCCTGGACTCCATCGTCTGGTGTATCATCAAGGTGGGGTATATGGGGGAAAAGAGAAAATAAAGCAACCGTGAGTACTCATCCGAAGTACTCAGCAAGCAAGGATCTATACTACATATGCAACATTATCAATGGAGAAAAGGCTGTATATATGGACTGGGCTGCAGAAATGCCAGAATAGAGAGAAAGGCCTAGTCCTATCGAAGACTAGCATCTTCAAACATCTTCTCAAAGCCATCATCTTGCAGCAGTAGAAGAGAGTAGAATAGCATTTTATTTAGCAAACATGTTGAAGTACAGCTCAAAGATCCTTCCTCGACTCCCAGCGAGAAAGTAATCCCGAAGCTTCAATTAAGTAACAAGTATCCAGTTTAAGTAGTAGATCGGGATACACAAACTGAGCGTCCTTTACCGTAGGACCGGCTATCGATAGAAGATTCATCCCTGCAGGGGTGCACTACTGTTACCCAACACGCTCGATCAACTCTGGCCGGACATACTTGATGGGTAATGCCCGTCCTCGGAAGATCAACACGAAGCAGCGCTCTACCTAGGCTCAGCAGAGAGGTCAGCACGCCGGACTAACCTATGCACCCAGGGGTCTCGGGCCATCGCCCTGGGCACCTTGCGCGTTGCGTGGCTGGCCGGGGTGCAGGCGCGACACTGAACTCGCCAGTGAAGTATCCAGCCCAATCCCGACGATCAGCCCGCACGGTGAATCGTGACGTCTGATAAGCTTTCGGCGAAACGTACATCGCAGAGGGCCCCATAACCATTATCCCGCGTGGTGGCAGTGCGTATAGGGCACGTCGACCCACTCAGATCACACACCCAAATCCAATAGGCTCAATTAGTATCAAGCGGAGACAATCAGAGTCTCTGATGCTCCGCCACAATGTCACACTCGAGTGCCCTTCCGGCACACCCGAAATCATAGATCCCCAGCGGGTACCCACCAGGGTGGACCCGCCTGTGAAAAAGGTCAAGTAACCGTGTGGTCATAATCATCAGGGTGAACGTAAGAGGTATCACCCTCGAGGTTCACACTGAGGGGTTGCACGACAGAGTCGTATCAGACATGGAGAAGGAGGAATCACCCTCGATGACCACGACCGTACAGCTATGCTGTAGAGTATTCATCAGGAGTGCGTTACGAGGTATCACCCTCGGCACTCGATAGTTACTACGCAGAGTCGTACAACTAAGGGGGGTGTGAAGTGAGGCGTCTGTCTCTGATCGACGATCACGTTGATCGAGTCGTTGATGAACAAGCAGGGGCGACAAAGTAAGGTGGTGGGGTCACAGATGGGTCATACCAACCTATACTAAACAGTTTATCATAGGCAGGTAAGATAGCAATGAACAGGTTACAACAGCAGGCTATGCATCAGAATAGGAGCATACATTAACAGTAGCGAAATATAATGCAAGCAGGAGAATAGAATGGGCGATATCTGGAATGCTCAAGGGGGGGGGCTTGCCTGGTTGCTCTGGCAAGAGAGGGAGGTCGTCAACGGGCTGCTCGTCGGTAGAGTAGTCGTAACCTGGTGCAGCGTCGTCGGTCTCGGCGTCTATCGAGAGAGAAGGAGGGGGAGAGAAACAATAAATTCACGGCAATAATGCAAACAATATGTATGACATGCCTAAATGATATGCCGGGGTGTTCTACTGCCTAACTAAACGATTTAGTTAATTTAGGAATTTATTTGGATTTATTTAATTAAAGTTGGGCACTATTCATTTACTGAAATCGGTCTAAAAGTTCAATGTTCTTATAGCTGCGGGCGTCTGACGGGAATACGGAGGGTGTATCCGGGTTCGTATCGTCGTTCTGAGCAAGTTTCATGTATAAAATATTTTCATCGGAGTTACGGTTTAAAAGATATGATTTTCTAAAGTTTTTATTAATTTCTGAAATTTAATTAATTATTTAATTCAACATTATCCGAAACAGTGATTGATGACGTCAGCATGACATCATGCTGACGTCAGCAGCCACCTGACAGGGTGGGTCCCACCTGTCATAGGCTGTTAGGTTAATTAGGTTTAATTAATTTAATTACTGATTAATTAACACTAATTAGTTAATTAGATTAACCTAATCAGGATTAATTAACTAATTAATTAACTAATTAATTATTTAATTAATTATTTTATTTATTTCTATTTTTATTTTCTATTTCTTTTAAATCGTTTTTAGGGGGTGGGCCCCATTTGTCAGCGTCACAGGGGGGGTTCGGGCCCCACTGGGCAGTGGCCCAGGGGCGGACACGTCCGGGGCGTGCCCCTTTTGGGACCGGACATGTCCGGTGCCCAAAGGGGACGCACGGGTGGGCGCGGGCGGTCGGGGGCGCGGCGAAGCGCGGGCGCAGGCGAGCGCACGCGGGGCCGGAGGCGGGGCGGCGGCGCGGTGGCTGGAGCGGCCGCGGGCGGCAGCGCGGTGGCTGGAGCGGCAGCGGGCGGCGGTCGCGCGGAGGCGAAGCGGGGCAAGATCCGCGAGCAGTAGCGAGGCAGGGCACGCGCGCGCGTGTGCGAGGCCCGGCGAGGCTGCGGTGCGCGCGGGCGCGTGCGCGAGCCGGCGAGCGCGGGCGGAGCGGCGGCACGGGGGCGCGGTGCGCGCGGCGAGGTGCGGGAGCAGAGAGGGGGAGGAGAGGCCCGAGGCCTCACCGTGATCCGTAGGGACGGGGCAGCGGGGGTCGGGGTGGTCGACGGGGACGACGGCGATGGGGAGGCAGGCCGGCGGGGACGAAGCGGCGACGTGCGGCGTCGGCGGCGAGATGGAGACGGGGCTGAGCAGACTTCAAATGTTCACGAACAATACGGACTTGTTCTTCAGCTTGCCGAATAATGTCCGGTCCGACGAGTGAGCGTTCCCCAGTTTCTGACCAATTCAGAGGGGTTCGACACTTACGACCGTATAGAACTTCAAACGGTGCCATCTTCAGACTAGCTTGATAGCTATTGTTGTAAGAGAATTCGGCATACGGGAGAGATTCCTCCCATTTCTTACCGAAGGAGATGACGCAAGCTCGAAGCATATCTTCGAGCACTTGATTCACTCGTTCAACTTGACCCTGTGACTGAGGGTGAAAAGCGGTACTGAACGACAGATGTGTTCCCATAGCTTCTTGGAAACTATTCCAGAATCTGGAGGTGAAGAGGCTGCCACGATCAGAACTGATCTCCAACGGAACACCGTGGAGTGACACAATTCGGGAAACATACAAGTCTGCTAACTGGCTAGCAGTGATTGTCTCCTTAACAGGCAGAAAGTGGGCAACCTTAGAGAATCGATCAATGACAACAAAAATAGCATCATGACCCTTCTGGGATTTGGGAAAACCAGTAATGAAATCCATTTGGACCTTGTCCCATTTCCATTCAGGAATTTCCAGGGGTTGCAGAGTTCCTGCGGGCCTTTGATGTTGAGCTTTAACGCGGCGGCAAACGTCACACTCAGAAACATAACGAGCAATGTCTCGCTTCATATTAGGCCACCAGTATCTCTGACAAATGTCACGGTACATCTTTGTGCTACCAGGGTGAATGGACAAGGGAGTGTCATGAGCTTCCTTCATAACGTTTTCCCTCTCATTCTTGAACTTGGGTACGAAGAGACGGTGTTGGAAAAATAGGATCCCATCTGCATCAAGATGGAATTCCGACAGCTTTCCTTTCTCGAGGTATCGCTTGATCTTTTCAACTTCAGGGTCATACCTTTGCATAACCTTAATGCCGTGTTCTAAATCTGGTTCGACAACCAGGGTATTGAGATAACCCTGTGGAACAATATGGAGGTTCAATTTGCAAAGCTCTTCATGGAGAAGAGGTTGTGTTTCTTGAACCATAAGATTGTTGCTATAGGACTTGCGACTCAAAGCATCGGCCATTACATTAGCCTTGCCGGGGGTATATGAAATATTCATATCATAATCGGCAATTGTTTCGAGCCATCTTTGTTGACGAAGGTTCAGATCTGGTTGAGTATATAAATACTTCAAGCTTTGGTGATCCGTGTATATCTCGCAACGGTTACCGAGAAGGTAATGTCGCCATAGCTTCAAGGCATAGATAACCGCAGAAAGTTCAAGATCATGCACGGGATAATTTTCTTCATGAGGACGCAATTGTCGGGAGGCATAAGCAATCACTTTGCGCTCTTGCATTAGGACACAGCCTAATCCTTGACGAGATGCATCACAGTATATCACGAAATCCTTTTGGGAATCCGGGGGTGCTAGTACTGGGGCAGATGTCAATTTATCTTTTAGTGTCTGAAAGCTTTCTTGACATTTTTCTGTCCACTCAAATTTAACACCTTTGTGAAGCAGATATGTCAAGGGTTTTGCAATCTTGGAAAAGTTCTCAACGAATCGACGGCAATAACTAGCGAGTCCGAGAAAACTTCTGACTTGCTTAACATTCTTTGGGGGAGTCCAGTCAAGAATAGCCTGAACTCGTTCGGGGTTAACAGCAATCCCATCCTTGGAAATCACATGTCCAAGGTAAGTTACTTCAGGAAGCCAAAATTCGCATTTGGAATACTTGGCATATAACTGGTGTTCTCGGAGCCTTTCTAGAACAAGGCAGAGATGTTCAGCATGTTCCTCTTTATTCTTAGAATAGACCAGAATATCATCTAAATATACCACGACGAATTTGTCGAGGTAATCCATGAATATATAATTCATCAGACGGGAGAACATAGCTGGGGCATTCGTTAGGCCAAATGACATGACGGTGTATTCATAGGAGCCATAACGAGTGACGAATGCAGTCTTGGGAATGTCCTCTTCACGGACACGGATCTGGTGATAACCCAACCTCAAGTCGAGTTTAGAGAACACCGATGATCCGGCAAGTTGATCATAAAGATCATTGATACGGGGCAGTGGGTATTTATTCTGGATTGTGGCTTGGTTAATGGGCCGGTAATCCTGAACCAATCGGTTAGTTCCATCCTTCTTCTTAACGAAGAGTGAAGGTGCTCCCCAAGCAGAGGAACTGGGGCGGATGAAACCACTCTTAAGTGACTTGTCGATTTCTTCCTTAAGCTCAAGAAGGTGATGCGGAGGCATCTTATAAGGTCGTTTGGCAATAGGAACGGTGCCAGGCTTCAAGTCAATGACAAACTCGACAGCTCTAGCCGGGGGTATGCCTGGAAGTTCTTCTGGAAAGACGTCTGGAAAATCTCGAACGACAGGTACGTTCTCGATCCCTTCCAGAGGTGAGGCGTTCAAAGCATTCATAACATATACCTCAGCTTCAGCGTCTCGAGTAATTCGGGCAGTGTAGTTCACTATCTCATCGGAGGGGTGAAGAAGTTGGATAATTTTAGTGGCACAATTGATCGAAGCAATGTGAGATTTCAACCAATCCATTCCGAGTATGAGGTCTATGGTGGAAGACTTCAGGATAATAGGGGAAGCTAGGAATTCAAATTCCTCGATTTCAACAGGGACATTATGTGCCATCATAGTGGTTTGACATTGGCCTCCAGGGGTACGGACAACTATTGGCAGGTTCATCTTTTCGAATGCAATGTCATGAGATAATGCAAATGCTTCAGACATGAATGAATGCGATGCTCCTGAATCAAATAATACAGAAGCAGGTACTGAGTCAACAAGAAGGGTACCCATCACAGTAGCAGGTTGATCCTGGACTTCTTCAATGTCAATGTTGTAAGCTTGACCACGACCACGTGAAGCAGACCAGTATTATAGTTGCGGGTCTGATTGTTGCCACGGCCATATCCACGGCCAGCACGAGGAAAATCTAACTGATTCTGAGTCTGGCGGCAGTCTTTAGCCTGGTGGCCTGGTTTGCGGCACTTGAAACACAAACCATCTTCAGGACGAAGAGGGGCATTGTTCTGAATAGCTTGAGCCTTTGACGGCCTCGGTGGTGGAGGAGGCAGACGTGGTGCAGCATTGTTCTTTGGCGCAGAGGTATTGGGACGGAACGCGTTGCTGGGAATCCAAACTCTACGCTTCGGTGCTGAGCCCGAAGATGAGCCAGCATCACGATAGCGCTTCTGCGAGTCCTTGTGTTCCATCTGAGCGGTCTCAACGAGAATAGCCTTGTTCACTAGAGTTGAGAAGTCATTGATGTCTTGAGCAGCTAGTGCAAGCTTGAGGTCAGGGTGTAGTCCATTACGGAACTTCTCCTGTCTGCGAGCATCTGTGGCGATGTCTTCTTCAGCATAGCGGGAGAGATCAAGAAATTCCCGCTGATAAGCTTCGACGGTTTTATTGCCCTGGGTGAGGTTACGGAACTGGGTCTTCATGCGTTCCATAATTGCTTGAGGGATGTAACGTGTACGGAAAGCAGCCTGGAACTCATACCAGGTGATGACTGTTCCAACAGGCAGAGTACGCTTGTGTGTGTCCCACCATTGAGCAGCGGGGCCCTTTAAGAAAAAGGCCGCGAAGGTGACAAAGTTGGCGGGGGCGACATTAGCAGACTCCATCTCATGAGTGATGTCGCGGAGCCAGTCATCGGCATCCAGGGGCTTGTCAGAGTTGCGAAACTGCGTTGGGTTGAGTCGCGTAAACTCTGTCAAAGTTATTGAAGCTGGGTTCTGGTTCTGGTTGTTCTGATGCGGAAACTGAGCCATGATTCCAACCATGAACTGGCGGTTAAGCTCAAACTGTTGCATCATAGCCACCATATAGTCTGGCGGTGGTGGACGTTCAGGGGCACGACCACGACCACGACCACCTGGTCTAACCATCCTGCTAAGTATCAACAGGGGGTAGTTTAGTAAAAGCAATTGCGAGTGTTTAGCGACAAGTATGATGTAACACGACAATACTTTAAGCAGTGTAATAGATACATAACAGTAGTCGATTAAGACATACAGATCCATACACAAAGTCGGGTACATGCGGACAGCATAACAGTGCAAATTAAAAGCTAGACATACTAGGCGGCGCGCAGGCACGCGGTAAGGAAGTACACAACGAGACATAGCAAAGGCTACATCAACGTCGGAGAAAACCACTGTAACGGGGTAACTGCGAGTGCGGACGACGAATATTCGTCGCGGAAGGATCCTGTGCTCCATGTGCACTCTGATGCAGAACCCGGTCTCGAACTGTAAGAAGAGGTCCACGTGCAGGTGTGTGACCTCCAACAGCAGGCCAGTCAATACCAGCATACATCTGAGTCCTGCGCGGGTAAAGGATGTGCTCCGGATGTATCCCTGCACGAACAGCGGGCATCAACTGCGTCATAGCATCGTAGAGACGTGCTCGAGTGGCAACCAACTCGACGGCAAGAGCCCGAACAGTGCGATCCAGAGCCTGAGTGCACTGAATCAGAACGCGGTGGTCATATCGGCGAGGCTCGTACGGGGCACAGATAGCTGTGTAGTATCCAGTAGCATCTCCAGCAGGGGCATACGGAATGTATCGGAACTCAGAGTCATCCAAGATATCACTGAACTGTCCTCGAAGACGTGCGACAGCAGAGTAGGCGGCATCATGTACTGCCATCTCAATCGTCACGCCTAATCCGTGAAAAAGGTGTAACTCGGTGTCTGAGTTGTTCTGCTGATCATAAATCCGAACTTCAGCATAGTACTATTCCTGATTAAACTCGCGGTAATCCTCGTAAACCATGTACTCAGGGTACCAGCGGGAGCCAAGTCTGGTCATGAGAGCGATCAGGACAGCTGGAAACCCAGGGGTATTACGAGCCCAAGTGCGAAGCACAAGCTGTGTCGTAGGACGCGGTGGAAACAAACGGTCCATCTGAAACAGAGGAAATTCAGATTTGTCAAATGACAATGAGAAGTTTAACACAACTCGGAGAGAAAGGTTAAACAAAACAATGGAAAGGAAAATGATTATCAGACTAATCAGGTCAATGACAGGGAAATCGCACAGATACCCAGCTCTCCGGGTAGACGGGATTTACGAGATCCTAAGTGTCGGCGTTAGTAAACTTTATTTAACCCGAATAGAAGAGATATTAGAGTCCCAGAGTATAGACGAGGAATAAAAGATCCTAATACCACCCAGTTGGCGACGTGGGCCCGTAAGCCACACAGCCAAGTTAGTAATTTAGTTTCTCGGTTTCTAGACTCAACTTCGGCCAAGGAATTGGAAGGGGGCTTCCTACAGGCAGTCGGCTCTGATACCAACTTGTGACGCCCCTGGTTCAATCGTACACTAGTCATACACGCAAACGTGTACGATCAAGCCCAGGGACTCACGGGAAGATATCACAACACAACTCTAAACACAAATAAACGGAGGTCCACAATAGTACAGACCAGGGATCCGAAGATCCGAATACATAAGTCAGTCATACAAATAATATCTGGGTACAGACATAGTTAGACAAGTTCTGCCTTAAGAAGGCTA